>CM056501.1:3493274-4093274 GCA_029783415.1 Anisodus acutangulus
CAATTCTTTTTCAAAATTCGAATCGCATGTTTATAATGAAGGATGTTTGAGTTATATTGGACATGTTAGGTTATGACTCATTATTTTACATATATTGACCTAATTTTACGAAGTTATCGACCACATTACCCCTCCTACATCGAAGTCCACAGACCTACCCTCGGCTTCGACTTCTGATGATGTACTATGTTCTCGTTTGGACGCAGCCGTCCTCCAGTGGATATACGACACAATCTCTAATTATCTGTTGCACACCATCATTGAGACCGATGCCATTGCCCGCAAAACGTGGAAACGTTTGGAAAGTATTTTCCACGACAACAAAACTCAATGAGCGTTATACCTTGAAAATCAGTTCAAGGACGTTCATTAGGACGATTTTCCAAATGTGTCTGTATATTGTCAAGAACTCAAGATGCTTGCCGACCAACTCTCAAACGTCGGCGCACCAGTCATTAATCAGCGATTAGTCATGCAACTTATTGCAGGCATGAACGAATCCTATGACGGCGTTGACACCATCCTTCAGCAATGTATGCCGTTACCTCAGTTTTATGAGGCCCATTCAAATCTTATTCTTGAGGAAACCCGGAAAATCAAGTGTAGCACCACTCAGACCAGCATTGTCGACGCCGCCCTCACCACCACCATCGGTCCCTCCGCCGACGGTAGGGCCTCCAACTCCGGCAAACCAGCACCGCCGGCTCGAGGACCCGTAGCAACCCACATCCACCCGCAACAACCGCCGGAGCAGGCAGTCCGGCAAGGGCCGCGACAGACGGAATAAAAGCAGCGATCGCGGAAGTGGCAACAACCTTCGTCTTGGGCTTCCTACTCGTCATGGGCCGCGTGAGCCTCTCCTTGTAGCCCGAATTCAACATCCTTGTGGACTCCACCTTAGAACCGACATGCCCACACTAACATACTCGGCCCACGTCCCCAATAGGCCTACACAACACATGTCCCCCACCCTCAACTTATGCACCGAGTGACATTGAGGCAACTATGAACACAATATCACTCAACGTTCCAGATGAAAATTGGTATATGGACACAGACGCCACATCTCACATGACGGCATCACAAGGTACTCTCTCATCTTATTCCAATTTGAGTAATTTAAACCGAAATATTATTGTTGGTAGTGGACAAGACATTCCCATTCGCGGTTTTGGTCATTCATCCTTATCCCCACCACATCCACCGCTAATCTTAAAAAATGTCTTGCATGCCCCTAAACTCATTAAGAATCTAATATCTATGCGGCGTTTCACAACTGATAATAATGTGTCCCTTAACTTTGATCTTTTTGATTTTTCTGTGAAGGATTTTACGACAGGGAGACGGATAATGAGATGTGACAGCACCGGAGATCTCTACCCTATTTCAAACGCCGTCAACAATCCAGCATCAGTTCTATCAACCTTTGATGCTCTTTCATCTTCCTTATACATTCGGGAGATTATGTTTTACGCTCCTTTAGAAAAAATAATTTTATTAATTGCAACCGTATTTCTAGGACTCGTATATGTGAATCTTGCATTTTTGGGAAACATTTAAATTACCATTTTCTGCATCCACAAATTGTACTTTACTACCGTTCGATATCATATATAGTGATTTGTGGACATCCCATATTTTAAGTACGGCTGACCATCGATATTATGTGTTATTTTTGGACGATTATTTCAACTTTCAATGGACTTTTCCAATTGGCAATAAATCCCAAGTCTACACCATTTTTCCTCATTTAGTGCTCTCGTAAAAACACAATTTGAAAAGAATATTAAATGTTTTCAATGTGACAATGGCAGGGAATTCAAACAATTTTTCTCCAATAACGTTTTTCCAATTTGTTTTTCCTTCCCTCACACTTCCTCCCAAAATGGTAAAGCCAAATGGAAAATCTGAACATTAAACAACCTAATTCGTGCCCTACTTGCTCACGCCTCAATTCCCCCTCAATTCTGGCATTACGCACTCTCCATGGTCACCTATCTCCTAAACATAATCCCAAACAAGTCTCTAGCTCAACGGTCGCCCACTCAAGTTCTGTTTCGTAGGAACATCTCCTACTAACACTTGCGTATCTTTGGATGTCTCTGTTATCCACTCCATCCGACCACTCACAAACTCCAACCCCGATCTTCCCCGTGTGTGTTTTTGGGTTATCCCGCCAATCATCGTGGTTACTCGTGCTATGACTTGTCAAGCCGTAAAATTATTATTTCACGCCATGTCCTATTTGATGAGTTTCAATTCCCCTTTGCCTCCATAAACTCGTCACCTCGACAATCCTATGACTTCCTAGATGGTGGCGTGAACCCTTTTCTAATTCATCATTTACATAGTCCGTTGTTCCAGACCCCGACGCGCCCCCCCACCTCAAACAGTCTGGGGCACACTGCCCATCCGGTTCTGCCGACGGTGGCCTGGAACAACCCGTCTCAAGGTGATTCCGCTTCCACCTCTTGGCAAACCGAGCATCGGCCAACCGGTCCCGCCACCCCTGTCATTCCTCATCTTTCCGACAATCCCGTCCAACATCAGCGCACTAAACACATTGAGATGAACATTCATTTCGTTCGCGAAAAAGTGGCTCGTGGTCAAGTTCGTGTCATTCATGTTCCTTCCAGATATCAGATTGCCGACATCTTCACCAAAGGACTTCCGCACATACTATTTGATGATTTTTGAGCCAGTCTCAGTGTTTGTGAACCTCCCGCTTCGACTGCGGGGTGTAATAGAATATTTCCCGAATATTATTTCATTAATTGTATATCTGTTATTTTAGGTAGAATTGTATTCCTATTGTAATTAGGTCTCCTATTTTAGATAGAACTATATTTCCTATTATAATTAGCTTGATTAATTACATAATTTAAATATTCTTATACTACTATATATATTATAAATTATTGATGAATGGAATCGAGGAATATAATCTTTAGTATCATTTCTGAGACGGTACCTGCGCATGATAGTAAAAAACAAAGCTTACATGGATTGTTTCCAACAGTAAAAAAAACATACACCCAATATTTTATCCCATCTTCCCATTCTTATAGCGTCAATTTCAGCCCTAATTCTTCTCCTTTATTTTATTGAATCCCTAATTCTTCATTTGTCAATAAAAATAATAAATGAAGTGCATATTTTATAATAATACTCAATTAAGTATAGTTTCAATGGATTTTGGAAATGAGTAGTTACAGTTGAGGTAAAATAGAAATTTAATTTTTTTTTTCTTGCTAAAGTGAATAACAAGAAATTAGGAAAGGGCCGAAATTGCAGTTGGGCGGTTTTTGCTCTCGCGTTATAAAAGCAACACGTATTTGCCCTTATATTCTTTTAGATATCATATTTGTCTTTCAGCTAATTAAATCTTTTAAAAAATCCAAAAATTCATATAGAAAAGGATAAACATTGTTTTCAGTTATCTCATTTTCTTTCTATTTTGGTTTTCTTTTTCTTCTTTGTAATCTTTGGTGTGGGTAAACTCTATCAGAAAGAAGCTCTATATTTTAAAATAGATTAAAGAAGTCAAATACAAAATGGAACATCTAAATTTTTTATGTTGACTAATTCAATAATCCTTAACAGTTAACACTATAAATCAACTACAAACATAACTTGAATGAAAATGTTCACATAGATATATACTGATTGTATGACAAAGAAAAAAAAAAGGGGTATAACTCATCCACATCTCTCCATTAAAAGCACCACCGGTTTCATATAAATCGTTTAATTCTTACACCACATTTATGTCTTATCGTATCAGCTGCCCTTCAACCCTCAAAACTCCATAATAAAGCTTCTTTCTAATAGAGATTACTTCAAACAAAGGTTGCAAAGAAAAAGAAAGGACCAAAATCGCTCCTAAACTATATGGATACTAGACTTTTGTCCTTTCTCATATGAATTTTGGATTTATTTTATTAAGATTTTGTCAGTTGAAAGGGCAAAAATGATTAAAAGAAATATAAGGCAAATATGTGAGGATTTTGTAACGACGAGGATAAAAAACTATCTAACTAATAATGAAGAACAAATATATTCCTAGGCATTGTAGAAGATACTTTTGTTGGCAATCACGGAAAATCTCGTAGCTTAATGCATGTCAATTAAGACATTGTTCTTATGAATATTTCATCTGTTGTAAGTGTATCCTTTAGAATTCAACATGCACTTCTCTTATAAATTAGAATCACATAAACTAACAAAAATTATCTTTTTGTATCCAGCAAATAAAGAAGAAAATGATAAACGATTTTCACTATTTTCTATGTCTATCCAAAGTGGATATATATATATATATATATATATATATATATCCGAGAGCAACTTTGAAGATTTTCAAAGGTTTCAATTTGAAAAGAGATAAAAGCCAATAAAGGCTACTTAAGAAGTCATATGCGTTTTAGCAATTGAATTGTAATAGATTCAAATGATCTGTTACCAATATCAAACAACGGTAGAAAGTATAAAATTAATAACTATTCAATAGCCTTAATAAAGAATTCAAAGACCAGAATCAAATGGTCTGTTAAGCTTTACTATAAAATTATTATCATATTAAAGAGTAATTAAGATAGTATAAAAATAATGAATCTAGATATTAATATAACATTTATTTTTGAGATTTTCAAATTTCTTTTAACAATCCCAACATATCTAAAAAAAGAAGAAATAAATGAAATAAAAAGTTTTGCTGGATTTTTTTACATATGAGTACAATGCGTCGAATCTGATGTCTCGTAGATTATGAATCAGACCTAGATAAAATAAGATTAGACTTACAGAATAATTGGTGAAGTTAAGAACTTCTATGAACTAAGAATACTTTTGTAAACTCAGGGTCTTATTTTATCATACTATACTCGCACTATCTTTGTCGTTATCGTGGTTTTGCGCTAAGAGGCCATGCGCGTGTCCTGGTATTCATGAATGCTCTAGAAACTTGTCACCATTTCATAGGAGGGGCACTACTCCACACTCATATAGTTCCAATCATCAAGTGTATTATGCATACGAATACACCACCTATAAAGAATAAGAATCGGATTAAGAATTTAACTCAACCTCAATTTTTCTTGCATTATTGCATTATATTCACACATTATAGGAAGGACATAGTTTAATTAGTGCATACTTTGATCAACTAATGATTTATTATTACCCATATGAACCTAATTAATGGGATCTCCAATCATATAGATTGGGTTATGTTGGTGTTCTATGGTACTTTATAGAGCAGTACGGGAAGTAATAACTATTACAAATGTTCGAAAGAATAAATAAATGGTCAATCTTCAAAACTGCCGCATGTGTGTTGTGTCTTGAATCTTGATCACCTTGCAAAACCAATGTTGAGAACTGCCGCAAGTTTGTTGTGTCTTGAATGTTGATATCCTGAAATCAAGAAACAACTAAATCTGGATGGTTACAACGTTGTGTGTTGAGTCGAGGATAGCCCTCTATCCTTAAGACAAGATTGCCCCGTATATATGCTTTTACGTTAGCGGGCAATAGTCTCCCAAGATAAAACAACACTTTAATCTCAACGCTACAAAGCCAATAGGTTGAGCCTGACGAAGAAAACAAATATGACTCGACTTGCTGAAGATATGGAATAGGAAGGAAGAGTTTCTCTTTACTCTTCTCTTTTGTCTTTGTGTATATAGTGTGTCTCTGTAGTGTATATCTTGTGTATACGTGAGGGTGTTTGGTCAGTGATTTTCAGTCATTTTTCTTCACTGTTTTTCCAGTGATTTTGCTCACTGTTTATGTCTATTTTGCTGTGTTTCCAGTGCTGTTTTCTGTGTGGTTTTTCTGCCTGTTTTCAGCGTTTTTGTGCAGTCCAAAATTGAGCCAACAACTGCTCAATATATAGCATGCAAGAGGGGCTGTCCAACTGCCAAAACAAGGTTGTAATTGCCATTAAGGGAGGCCATTAAAACAGCCAAGTAATGGCTATTAAGGCCATTGAAAGAGGCTGCCCAAATGTCCAAGTAATGGGCTGTTAATGGAGAGTTAATCAGCCAAGTAATGGCTGGTTAATGCTCCAAAACGCAATCCAACGGTAGGCAGAAAAAGTCTCCAGAAACTATGTGGACCAAACTGTAAATATTGAAACTTCAGGGACCAAACTGTACATATGAAAGAATCCAGGTCCAAACTGTACATATGAAACTCCAGGGATCAAACTGTACATCTGGCAGAGTTCTCTGGTCCAAAAAGATAATATCAGAAAGTCCCCACAGCCCACAGCCCACGACCCGTGACCCGAAACCGAAACCGGACGGGACGGACGGCTGTGGCTGCGGCGCGCGTGTGGGCTTAGCCTTGAACCCAAGCACATCTAGGTCTTCCCTCCTTTAAACACATGGGATACCCCTTGGGGTCCCAAACCCTTTACCAATTAGAGACTTATATAGAGAGCAATTCTTCCTATTCCCACCGATGTGGTAGATTTGTCCCACACCACATTTACATGTCTCAAACACCTTACTTCGTGGACCAATATCTCTTTCATTTCTCAACGAAATTAGACGATTCTTGGCCCTACGGTCATCTACTCACTTCGTAGATCATGCATGTGCGAAGAGACAAGGTCTCCAACATGCGAAACACTAGTGTTTAATTCATCAAAGATGGGTGGACGCATCTCCCCGCCAAAGGCTAATTTCCAACAATCCCCTCTATGAAAGAGAGATTGTGACGCACGCACAAGGTGCCTACATTTCAGCAATCTTTTAGCGAAAAGATATTGCATCAGGAGTGGTAGCTTTCGCTTTGAACCTTCCCTAGTTGAAACCATCGGACTTACTTACTGCGCGGTGAACGTGATGTCTTGAACTGTCAGTGTTTAGTGTAAGCCAAGACAATGATATCAACACAATAACTCTTCTTATTCATTTTCCTTCTTACGTTTCTGTCCGTTGTGGCCATGGACACACTTGGATTCTTAAGTGCGTTCATTTGAGGCGGCCATCCTCGCACTTAAATAGGTGATCTCCTACAAGGTATCCTGCTATACCCCACTTCTCAAGTGTTTAGGAATCATTAAAAGTTTCCCCAACCTTAACCTCAACCATTTGAGGATCTTTTAAAAGGTTTGGAAGCTTAACCTTTACCCACCATGCAGGTAGCACTTTAATGTCTATCGCGGGAACAGCTTTGGATTCATGTTTCCGTACAGAATTCATCATCCGAGGTGCTCTTGCTTCCACCGAAGCGCTCAACTGAACCTTTTGCCGCTTAGTTTTCCCATTGAACCAAATTCTTGGGATCTCCAATCAGTATGGTTGGGTTACCACCGCAAAGGTTAGTATTGTTTGGGTTTTAAGCCAATTCCCCTAGACAGGCAGAACACTTGATCTCCGGGTAGTCCCTTAGTTAGTAAACAAGGATGTGACACCCGTGATGATCAACTGCCATACGGTCTTATGTCTCCGACAGATCCTGAAAGATATGTCCAGACGCCGCCATCCGTGTCCTTCCTAAAGCCGACCGGCTAGCCACAGTGTATAACTGCTGAAGGCACGGGTTTCTCCCAATAAGGGACGTCCTCTAAGGAGCCGTGAAGTTACTCAACTTCTTTCATGCTTTGTATAAAGTGATAAACTCCGATTCCATCATGAATCGGCCGATGCAAGTTTGCTTAGAGGATTTTTCAAGACCCACCATACACATTTGCTTGTGGCTTTGGTGTTTTCCAGATCTGATGTCCAGTTTGCATCACTGTGTTCTCCCAGAACCGCTGGACATCCAGAATACTATAATCCGTAGATAAGCGAATAACTCAGATATCGTCATATCCGACTTAAAGCCTTCTATTGATCATGTATTAAGATCATCAGTGAACCTTAGTTCAACTGATCTGTTCGTAGAACAATACCAGGTCGGTTGTAGTGTGTACAATACATTGAACTACACATGACCTGTGCATATCGCTCCTTGTCTATGGGTGCACCATGATTCCAATCAGTTCTATGATTCATATCCATTGGTGGCTTCAACGAGACTGTCAACTATCGACCAGTCCGTTAGATGTCTTAGAAATCCAATTCCTAAGATGTCATCTGTGATACCCATATCTTTCATATCGAGACTTTGTTTCAATATGACTTTTACTTTCAGACTGTTGATTCTCCAACTGTTGGCTTTCTAATTTCAGAGTCAATGTTTCTGTGGTCAGATTCATTATTTTTGTTTTATCTGAAACTTTCAGGACCAAAATGTAAACATTTCAGGGACCAAAATGAAAGTTCAGGAAGAAGCCCAACAGTTCAGCAAACCAACTCTGATCCTCTTCTTCCAACTCTTCGGTTGGGAAGGCTAATTCAACATTCATGCCACGCAAGACTGCAATGGCCCTGGATGTGAAGCTACTCACAGGGGAGCACATCTTACAACCCAAAGGTTCTTTTCCCGAAGGAAGATCAACCATTACGCAAGTATGGTTCTATATGATAGAGTTTATTTCTCTCTTTGTAGCTTCTTTCCAAAGCAGCGCTTTTGGAGATGACAATTATTTGTTAATTGTCCATGGTTCATTCTTAACCATACAAGCTAGAAGGTCTGGAACAAGTCTTTGTCCCCTTCTTTGCTCCGTCTCGGTTCAACATCTAGAATCCCTGAGTTCTGCAGATCTGGAATATTAAGTTAGGATAGCGGCAACTTTCGAGTCTGTAGATACGGAACGTCTAGTTAGGACGGTCGAACCCTCGCGGGTTCTTGTTAACCTTGAGCAATTACTCCTTTTTCCTTTTTCAAGGAAAGTTATCTCCAAAGAATTCAACATTCTTTGGCGCCAAGAGGCGATCAACACTATCATTATTTGCAGATCTTGGCGGATATGCAATCTACGATCTTAGGTACAACTTGACTGTTTCAAAGATTCCAACTTTTACCAAGCCACCCCACATAATTTGGGCGTACGAGCTTTGCGCTTGGCTAACACCGTTGGACTGAGGTGAGAAATGAACAGTCGTTTAATGAAAGATGCTTCACTTTCTCCCCCTCTATCACTACGAATTTCTCAATCCGTAGGCTTAGTTGATTTTCAACTTCTGCTTTGTAGCGCTTATCCGCTTCAACAACTTCATCTTTGCTTTTTAACAAACAAAGGATTCCATACGTTGTACCATCATCAATGAAGGTTACAACGTACTTGTCTCCCTCCTCTATTTTGTATAAACTTCAAATCACCCAAGTAGGTGTGACTAAGTTCTAGAGGAGCGGTGCTTCTTTCGCTATTCCCTTTGACGGAATTTGGAAAGGTGATTTTGCCTCTTCGTCTACCTCACATTCATTTTGAGGGTTTATGTCGATAGAAGGCAACAATCTCAACATCGTTAGCTTTTGAATGACTTGCTATTTAACGTGTCTTAATCTATGATGGCATAGATGCACGGATTACAAATATATCATTCATTTGGCTACAGACGTACTGTACCATTCTTAGTTATTACAGACCTATTGGACTAGTCTCAAGCCAGCTTGACCAACAACGTCTCTTAAACCAAGTTAGGGATATGTATCACCTCATCTTAGAGTGATCTCATTCCCTGAAGTCCTATTGAGGACAACCTCTCCAACCCCTTCTACTTTAGAGGTGGCGTTGCTTCACATGAACAACCTCTTGCCCGTGGTTAGGGCGCAACCGGATCATATGTGATCTGGATACTCTGGCCCACTCCAGTTGCTTTGGCAGACTGAGTGTCCAATTTTTTTTCTGTCTTTCTTTAGGCCTTCAGATCATTTAAGACCTGGAAACTCTGGCCCACCCTAATAGGTGTCCATTACTTTTCCTATGAAATGAATTCTGGCCCCACTCCAGTCGCCTGGAGGCTTTATATGACTGAGTGTCCAATATCATCCTATGAAGGATCTTCTGCCAAATAGTATGACAGGCTCAACGTCTTTAACTTTTAGACTTCTTCCGTTATGATTGGTGCCCAAATAATTCTTGGCGCTTACTTAAGAGTGGTAACAGTTTTCGCACAGTTAGTGGATCTTACTCCCTCGTATGTGCGAACATACTTTACACACTTTTAATAATTACTCTTAAAAGAACGGATCTTTTTAAGTTGCTTTACAATCCAATCTTTAAACGGAAAAGAAGATGAGATTAAACTTCTGATTTTTAAAGCGTAAGGAATATAAATTATTTTCATATTCCTCCTTACTTTAATCAATTTTTAATCAGACCTCATTTGATCTTTATTCTTGACAAGTAAGAAAAACTACTTATCCCAATTTCGGATTCTGGCTCACTCCAATCACTTCATCAAACTAAGTGTCCAGTTCCTTCTTACCATTATTCGGATCTTTTGTCTGGGACAGATACAGGCCTTCTGCTACAAGATAGAAGCACATCTTCAGTCTTCTCCTCTTGTCCCAGTTAACATCCTCAGGCTCTCGAGAGCGTTTGTTCCCACCAGTCTTGGTAGCGGTGACACCATGAACATGTTCATCATCATCACTCTCTTCTACCAGAAAACCATTGCCATATCCAGATTTGGTCACACAACTTTTGACCGATATCTTTCGAACACTAATAGTATTACAATACAATCTTGTCTTAACTTATTGGTGTTCTATGGTACTTTATAGAGCAGTACGGGAAGTAATAACTATTACAAATATTCGAAAGAATAAATAAATGGTCAATCTTCAAAACTGCCGCATGTGTGTTGTGTCTTGAATCTTGATCACCTTGCAAAGCCAATGTTGAGAACTGCCGCAAGTTTGTTGTGTCTTGAATGTTGATATCCTGAAATCAAGAAACAACTAAATCTGGATGGTTACAACGTTGTGTGTTGAGTCGAGGATAGCCCTCTATCCTTAAGACAAGATTGCCCCGTATATATGCTTTTACGTTAGCGGGCAATAGTCTCCCAAGATAAAACAACACTTTAATCTCAACGCTACAAAGCCAATAGGTTGAGCCTGACGAAGAAAACAAATATGACTCGACTTGCTGAATATATGGAATAGGAAGGAAGAGTTTCTCTTTACTCTTCTCTTTTGTCTTTGTGTATATAGTGTGTCTCTGTAGTGTATATCTTGTGTATACGTGAGGGTGTTTGGTCAGTGATTTTCAGTCGTTTTTCTTCACTGTTTTTCCAGTGATTTTGCTCACTGTTTATGTCTATTTTGCTGTGTTTCCAGTGCTGTTTTCTGTGTGGTTTTTCTGCCTGTTTTCAGCGTTTTTGTGCAGTCCAAAATTGAGCCAACAACTGCTCAATATATAGCATGCAAGAGGGGCTGTCCAACTGCCAAAACAAGGTTGTAATTGCCATTAAGGGAGGCCATTAAAACAGCCAAGTAATGACTATTAAGGCCATTGAAAGAGGCTGCCCAAATGTCCAAGTAATGGGCTGTTAATGGAGAGTTAATCAGCCAAGTAATGGCTGGTTAATGCTCCAAAACGCAATCCAACGGTAGGCAGAAAAAGTCTCCAGAAACTATGGGGACCAAACTGTAAATATTGAAACTTCAGGGACCAAACTGTACATATGAAAGAATCCAGGTCCAAACTGTACATATGAAACTCCAGGGATCAAACTGTACATCTGGCAGAGTTCTCTGGTCCAAAAATATAATATCAGAAAGTCCCCACAGCCCTTGACCCCTGACCCGAAACCGGAACCGGATGGGACGGGCGGGCGGCGGCGGCGGCGCGCGTGTGGGCTTAGCCTTGAACCCAAGCACTTCTAGGTCTTCCCTCCTTTAAACACATGTGATACTCCTTGGGGTCCCAAACCCTTTACCAATTAGAGACTTATATAGAGAGCAATTCTTCCTATTCCCACCGATGTGGTAGATTTGTCCTACACCACATTTCCATATCTCAAACACCTTACTTCGTGGACCAATATCTCTTTCATTTCTCAACGAAATTAGACGATTATTGGCCCTACGGTCATCTACTCACTTCGTAGATCATGCATGTGCGAAGAGACAAGGTCTCCAACATGCGGAACACTAGTGTTTAATTCATCAAAGATGGGTGGACGCATCTCCCCTCCAAAGGCTAATTTCCAACAGATTATCGATCACTGTTGATCTTCTCAAATTGACTTGAAAAAATCTCAATCTCCTCTATGTTTCTTTAATTTGTGAATTGATCAGATTCACTTCTTACTTCTCGTAATGTACGTACATAAATAATTTCATCTCATACAATTGTTATAACCACAATATATAAACTCAAAAGATGTTGATTTTATTTCAATTGAAATATTCAGTAAGAGATTATTTAACCATTCAGTCTCATTATCAGCCAACTCCAAAATAACATATTTTATTTAGCTGATTTTTATGTTATGACTTCCTCACCAAGGATAAACACATAACCACTTGTGGAGTTTGACATCCATTTAACATCATTGTACCTCTCTAGTACAACAAAAAATTCATTATATTTAGTATTATAATTGTGATACATTTTAAATAAAAAAAATTTCTCAAAATCCAGTAGCATAACATTACAAGACACCATCACACTTTCAAATATTTCAAAAAGTCTTGAGAATACGAGGCTCGTCTCTTACTTCACTTAGGAGCTCATCTTATACTTTTAATTTTCACTCTCTCCACAGTTGGTATTAGACTTGAAAGACCAACTTGTGCCCATAATATTATTTGAACATAAGCATTTCTTCAATGATAACAAGAGGTATAAACTATCATGAATGCAAACAAAAAATCAAGACTACATGTAGACCAAGTAGCAATAACGTTAACCCAAGAAAGATAGAACCAAAAAATTATTACAAAGTGTATGGGCCAAATTCTCCTGTGACTTTTGTGTCTCAACGAATGACAACTCATGGTGGTCTTTTTTTTTTTCCAAAGAAAAAGTGTAGCATATTCTCACTTATGGCAATCAGTTGCAAAATTTAAAACTACCAATTATCAAGCCAAGCACTAAATATTCATTATTATAATATATTATTAAGGTCATTCAAATTCATTTAAAGCTATTTCAATGACATATAACAATTCTATTGAAATTCATAATAAAGAATATTGTCCTAAGAACTGTAACTTTCTCCACAACACTATATCACATTTTTCACAATTAAAATAAGTAGTGACAAATTACTGATCAAAGAGAAACCACCAAAGGAAAAACGTGAAGTTAACTAATTATCACATTGAGTAATAAAAAAATCATTAAGTAGGAATGGACTCACATGTTTTTTAACGGATGAAATGATTAGAATTCATTTTAAACCAATTAAACAATTTCAAAGTTATAACTTATAATGCTCCAACGTGTTGTTACTAATATATGAAAGTCATCCATTTAATCAAATACAACTTTAAAAGTCTAAAGTTAGTATAGTCTAAAATAAACTAATACAGTAAAGACTCATTAACAAATATTAAATCATAAATAGAGACAAGAATGAAAGTTCTTATTTATTCCATATGTTTTCAACTCTAGCATGCCTTAAAAAACAATCAAGTACTTGCATTTTCACTCATAACTTGAGAAATATTGATAAATCACGATTACAATACCCTTTGCCCACGAAAACGTTGTTTTTGGTTAAAACAACCTTATCAGATTCAAATGCAACTTTCACCCCCACTTTTCCTGATAATCCCACCAAAATCAAATTGGTACGGATATTAGGAACATGCGGCACTTCAGTTAAGGCCAGAGTTTTCCAGATGTGAATTTAAGAAGAATTTTTTCTTATCCAAGAACTTGAGTAGTATTTGAATCACCAAGAAACACAAATTCTTCTCCTTCATTGACTTGGGTTTAAGACACAAAATCAGTTTTATTGTTACAAATATGCCTAGTAGCGCCATAGTGTATCACCCAGTCAGTCACACTGGCCACAATATTCAATTGGAAAATGACCGCAACAATAATATCATCTGCTTCAGCCAGATTTACTCTTGGCTTAGCAGGATTGCCTTTTTCCCAACTCTGTTTCTAAAATGAGTAGCATGATGGCCTGGTTTGCCACACACAAAGCAATTGCCTTTTTCTTGAAAGTTTGATTGTTGGCTTTGAGATTGTAACCAGGTTCTTTTTCATACCTGGTATTTTTGTTGCGAGACTTAATGTCTTCCACAAGATTGACTTTTGTAGCAATTTATTTTCCTTTGGCAGAAATCAATTGCTTTCGGTTGGTATCTTCTATGATGATGTGTTTCACCAATCATCAAGAGATAATTGCTTTTGTATGTGATAAATATATCCGTGATATACACGATATATATACTGTCCTGTGTATATAGTGTATATCACGGAAACATAAGCCGTGTATATTTAGGTAGTTTTGATAATATATTGTTGTATTTAATTAGCATTGTACATTTACCATAATTATAGAATTCTTGTACAAATAGAATATGGTTTTGAGACTAGAATAGGAATAGGATATTCCATATAATGGAAATTGTAAATTGTATATATACTCATTCATTAATGAAAATAATGAAGGGGATTATTTCTTTCATTGTATTAGAAGTCTAGGTGCTTCTACCGGTTTTCCTCTCTTCCACTGCCTCGGTTTTCGTGTCCATTCTCGGCAACCGTGCGACATTAGCTCATCTCTTCCCAAATTTTCTTCCAAATCCCTCATTCACCTATTGTTCTTTCGTTATGTCTACGTCAAAGAACATGTTTATTTCTTTCATTGTATCAGAAGTCTAGGTGCTTCTACCGATTTTCCTCTCTTCCACTGCCTCGGTTTTCGTGTCCATTCTCGGCAACCGTACGACATTAGCTCATCTCTTCCCAAATTTTCTTCCAAATCCCTCCTTCACCTATTGTTCTTTCGTTATGTCAACGTCAAAGAACATGTTTCATCATGCCCTTACTATTTCCAACATCAAGAACCACATCCCTATTGTTCTTGAGATGGAGAACGTCCAATATGCGACGTGGACAGAATTGTTCAAAATTCACGCAATGTCACATCAAGTCCTCCATCATATAATTCCTCCCACTATCCCTCCACCCGCGGAGGATCCTTTAGTGGATTTACTCCACTATTTATACTGACCTTTTACAGACGATCATTGAACCAGACACTACAGATATGGCTACCTGAAATAGATAACATTCCCAAGTTGTCACCCTTGAGCAAGATTTTTCACAAGTCAGCATGGAAGATTTCCCGAATGTTTTAGCTTATTGTAAACGACTCAAGGAATTGGCGGACCAACTCCGTAACGTTGGAGCGCCTATTACCAATAATCGTCTTGTTCTACAAATGGCTGCAGGCCTATCTGACGCCTATAATGGCGTTGGGACTCTCATCCGTCAAAGTAATCCGCTTCCACCTTTTTATCAAGCCTATTTGATGCTTACGTTAGAAGAAGCCGACTTGGCAAAAAAGGCAGTTACATGCGCCAGTTCCGTGGCAATGATGACTTCAATCGATAACTCTCGCGAGTTTGTCGACAATTCGGGTCAAAACCGCAACAATAGTGGCGGTAAGAAGGGTCAAAGCCGTAAAAATAATGGCAAAAATCGCGGCGGCAACAACAATGACGGCCGGAACAGTAGCAACGCCGGCAGGAACATTAACAACACCAGGGGTGGGCCTCGAGTTTCTGGGCCCCAGCTCGCCTGGTCTCAGCCTTGGGCCCCTTGGCAGTGGGCCTGGACTAGTGGCCTAGTCCCGCCTACTGCCCTCCTAATTATTTCCAGCAACCTTGGGCCTCGATCCAGCCCCATCTCAGGCCCAATCTCTTGGGTTCTTACCAGCAGCGTTCCAAGTCGGGTCAGCAGGCCGGTGTGCTTGGGCCTCGGCCCTAGTAGGCCTCCAATGTTGCGGGCCCGAATACGATATCGACACCCATCGATATTTGAGACTGCTATGCATACACTTGGATTAAATCCTCCAGACGCGAATTGGTACATGGACACCGGCGCCAATTCTCACATGACGTCCGACCAAGGTACTCTCTCGTCTTATTTCAATTTGAGCAGTAATCATGACATTATTATTGGTAATGACAACTCAATTCCAATTCGTGGTACCAGTCATACAACTTTGTCTCCCCCCATCCACTTCTTATTTTGAAAAATACCCTTCATGCCCCTAACTTAATTAAAAATTTGGTGTTTGTCCGTAAATTCACCACTGATCATTGGGTTTCTGTTAATTTTGATCCATTTTGGTTTTGCGTGAAGGATTTCAAAACGGGGATACCTCTTATGAGATGCAATAGTAGGGGGATCTTTATCCAATCACGTCCGCCATCAGTTTCTCGAGTCAAGCCTTGCCATCGACATTTGCAGCTCTAGCTCCTTCCTTGTGTCAAGCATGTTTGGGTCACCCTGGGTCATCCATTGTTTTTTCTTTACATAAAAATAATTTTATTTCTTGTAAGGGTACGCGTAGTACTCCAAGTTGTCATTCATGTCCTTTAGGAAAACTTGTTAGATTACCATTTGTAGCATCTACTTCTCGTACTTTAATGCCTTTTGATATTATTCATAGCGATTTATGAACTTCTCCCGTTCTCAGTTCTGTGGGCCATCATTATTATGTTCTATTTTTGGATGATTATTCTAATTTTGTATGGACCTTTCCGTTAGCGAAAAAATCACAAGTTTTTCCACATTCTTAAAATTTAGAGCATTCATCCGTACCCAATTCGACCGGGGAAATAAAAAATATCCAATGTGATAATGGAAAAGAATATTATAATGGGTTGTTTCGGGACTTTTGTGATGCTAATGTCATAGTTTTTCGTTTCTATTATCCTCATACGTCCTCACAAAATGAGAAAGCCGAACGAAAATTCGTACAATTAATAATATTGTCCGAACTTTATTGGTCCATGCTTCCGTACTCCCTTCCTTTTGGCATCATGCTCTACAAATGGCTACTTATCTCATTAACATACTTCGTACCAAAGGGTTGACATATGCATCTCCTCTTAAAATCCTCTATAATAAGAATCCTTCATATTCTCATCTTCGGGTCTTTGGGTGTTTATGTTATCCACTCTTTCCGTCAGCTACAATTAACAAACTTCAAGCCCGTTCTACCGCTTGTGTGTTTTTGGGTTATCCATCTAATCATCCTGGTTACAAATGTTTTGATTTGTCGTCTAATAAAATTATAATTAGTCGCCATGTTATTTTTGATGAAACCCAATATCCGTTTGCTAAAGTGAGTAGTCCCAAGCCTACTTCGTATACTTTTTTAGATGACGAGGTCTCACCGTACTTTATGCACCACTTCATGGGCCGATCCAGTGACCCCGAAACGCCAGTAGACCCACTTCCTGCTGGCCCGCCACCACCTACTTCTTCTGCCTCAGTTTCGGCTAGTGGGCCGATTTCCTAGCCCAATACAGGGAAAACTTCTGTCCCAGTTAGACGTCCAGTTCCAGTGTTGGGCCAGCAGGCCCACTACCTGCTGGCCAGTCCGTCACCCATCCTAATTTTCCCCAAAATCCACCCAATTCTCCCCCGAGTCACAGACCGATCACTCGTAGTCAACGAGGTATTTTTAAACCAAAAAGACATTTTAATCTAAATTCTAATATTCTTAAATCCCCACTACCCCGTAACCCAGTGTCTGCATTAAATGACCCGAATTAGAAATTGGCTATGAACGACGAATATGATGCTCTTATTCAAAATAAGACGTGGAGTTAGTGCCCCGTCCTTCTGGTGTTAATATTATTCGGTCCATGTAGATTTTTACTCATAAAGATAATTCTGATGGTTCTTTTGCGAGACATAAAGCTCGTCTTGTAGGTGATGGTAAAACTCAACAGGTTGATATGTATTGTGGTGAGACGTTTAGTCCGGTGGTCAAACCGGCTACCATTCTCACTATTCTTAGTCTGGCTCTTTCAAAGGCGTGGCACATCCATCATTTAGATGTGAATGATGCTTTCTTACATGGTGATCTTAAGGAGATCATTTACATGCATCAACCCTTGGGTTATTGAGACCCCAAATATCCTACTCATATCTGTTTATTGAATAAGTCATTGTATGGGTTTAAGCAGGCCCCACGGGCTTGGTATAAGAAATTTGCAGACTATGTATCGTCTATTGGGTTTTCTCACATCAGGTCTGATAATTCTTTGTTCATATATTGTCGTGGTACTTCCCTAGCATATATTCTATTATATGTGGATGATATTATCTTAACTGCCTCTTCTGATGCTTTACGCAAGTCTATCATGACACTGCTCAGTTCTGAGTTTGCTATGAAAGACTTGGGGCCCTTGAGTTACTTCTTGGGGATTGCTGTCACTCTTCATGCAAGTGGGTTATTTTTATCACAACGGAAGTATGCCGCTGAGATAATTGAGCGGGCTGGTATGTCCTCGTGTAAGTCTAATTCCACTCCAGTTGATACTAAACCTAAGCCGGGTGTTGCGGCTGGTTTACCCTACGAGGATCTCACCCACTATCGCAGTTTTGCCGGAGCTCTTCAGTATCTTACTTTCACGAGACCAGATATTACATATGTCGTACAACATGTGTGTTTGTTTATGCATGATCCTAGGGTTGAGCACATGAATGCGCTCAAACGCATTATACGATACATCCAGGGAATACTTAACTATGGCTTTCATCTATATCCGTCATCGACTTGTACACTTATCTCGTATACAGATGCTGATTGAGGTGATTTTCCAGATACCAGACGCTCCACGTCTGGTTATTTTATATTTCTTGGTAATAACTTGGTCTCATGGTCTGCAAAGCGACAGTTAACATTATCACGCTCTAGTGTAGAGGCCGATATCGAGGGGTAGCCAATGTGGTATCTGAATCATGTTAGTTACGTAATCTTTTCTTAGAACTTCATTATCCCATTCAAAAAGCTACATTGGTTTATTGTGATAATATTAGTGTCATCTATCTTTTTGGTAATCCGGTTCAACATCAGCGCACTAAACACATCGAGATGGATATCCACTTTGTTCGCGAAAAGGTAGCTCGTGGACAAGTACGCATCTGCCATGTCCATTCCATGTATAAAATTGTAGACATCTTTACGAAGGGTCTTTCCTCAGTTCTATTTGATGATTTTAGGGACAGTCTCAATGTACGAAGACCGCCCGCTATGACTGATGGAGTGTGATAAATATACCTGTGATATACACGGTATATACAATGCCCTGTGTATACCGTGTATATATCACGAAAACACAAGCCGTGTATATTTAGGTAGTTTTTGTAATATATTGTTGTATTTAATTAGCATTGTACATTTACCATAATTATAGAATTCTTGTACAAATAGAATAGGGTTTTGAGAGTAGAATAGGAATATGATTTTTCATATTATGGAAAAATTATATATATACTAATTCATTAGTGAAAATAATGAATGAGATTATTTCTTTTAGTATGTGATTCAAATTTTGTTTCTAGTCACTCTAAGATTGCAATAGTTTTTCAATGAGAGTACCAGCCACGAACTGCTCCGGCAACATCATTTTTTCAGACTTAAGATCATAAATAATTTTGTGAAATTAGTTGATTTGAACCTTCACGTATTTGTCCTCAATCATATCCCATTGATAAAAATTACCAATGACAAACTTTTGTTTGGTAGCATGTTCAACAGTATACTTAGCATGCAGCGAGTTCCAAATTTCCTTTGCTTCTTTATTACAACAATACACATCGAACAACTCGTTAGAAAGAGTACTTAATATAGTGTGCTTACATACCTTGTTTGCGTAAATCCATGGGTTGAGTTGAGCAGAAATTTTTTATGAGGTTTTGAATCTGTTAGCGCCGACGCCACACCATACATATCAAGAGCAAAAAAAGTCACACCGTACATATCAAGAGCAGAAAAATTCGTTCTTGTCATCTCTTAAAATTTTGTCCACCAAAAACTTTCACCTTTAAAATAACAGGAAAGTGTTTGAAAAAACTGTGCGAAGGCACAACAGGAACAACATCAGGAGATGTTTGATCAGCAATGGGAACACCATTGGTGTTTTCAGTAACGGTAGCATTCGTTTGATTGTTTCCGTGATCCATGAAAACAACGATTGAAATATCCTTACGATTGTTGAAAACTATTGGCAATCACGGAAAATCTCATAGTTTGAGGTGTGTCAATTAAGACACCGTCCTTATAAATGTTTCACCCGATGTAGGTGTATCCTTCAGAATTCAACAAGCTCTTCTAGTATAAACTAGGAGAACAGAAACGGATAGAGATTATCTTTTTGTATCCAATAAATAAAGAAGAAAATGATAAAAGGTCTTCACTATTTTTTATGTCTATCCAAAGTGGATATATATATATAAGCTGAGACCAACTTTGAAGATTTTCAAAGGTTTCTGAAGGGTGTCAAATGCTATGAGAAAGAAAAACAAGAGATGGAATAAATCGAATATCAATTCTGTTTCCGAATGTCGGCAATTATATCGTCCGACACCAGTAACAACACTTAGCAAAACAGTAACTTTAAAGAGTAAATGCAGCGGAATTTAAAGAACACAAAAATTTAAATTTTCATAAGTTATAGAATATATATAACTTATGATGGTCAATGACCAAATGTATTTTATATATATATATATATTATATACAATAATACAAATTCCTTTCTTTACAGATTTACAATATAAAATGAAAATGAATTAAAAGTTGAAGTCGCAGATGACTTCTGCCAGAAAAATCTAACTAAGTAGACATAAACAACCTCTCATTAAAATCACTCCATAAAAAACTAATCTAGAATCTAAACAACAATTGTAATGTTGGACAGAATGTTATCAACACACTCATGCAACACTTGTGATCCAGATTTCTAAGATGAAATCCCGAGAGTTCTCTTGGTATTTTTTCTTTCTGATTCTGGATGTTGATTCACTGTAGTAGACTCTCTATTTATAGTAGATAGTCTTCCTTGAAAAGCTCATCGATCGGTTGTGGAGGTTGAGGAAAATGTGGGCAGCTGGTAAGTTTTGTTGGAGACGATCAAGGAGAAAAAACCTTTAAGTACTTTGACTTGTTCCTCACAAAAAGCAGCAGTCTTGACTCATTCTTCACACGTGTTTATCAACTCTTTTTTACCTCGCCAAGTCATATTTACCACATAGCAATCATTACGTGAAGTAAAGCAAAATCAGTTCTGAAATGTTGGTCCGAATGTTGTGCAACATTTGTCCCAACATTCTTATATATTTAAATCAATACTTCAGGAGATATGTTGGGTCAAATGTGACAACATCAAATCCAACATTAACAATCTCCCATTTTTCTCTTTCTTCACAAAACTAGTTAAAAAGTGAAGTTGACTTATGATGTTGTCAGAAATGTTGTCTGACATCTGTGATCAACAATTTCAAGGTCATGCTCCCCCTTAACCTGTGATGGCATACAAGCAACCATGTGTATACCAATTAATAGGATTAGAGAAAAAAATATGAACATATATATACCCACATCATCCAATATATACAAATCACGAATAGAAATAAATCATTGTCAACAAATATCCACATCAATCCATCAAAACATTTAACAAACATTTATAGCTTAGGTTCAACAACATCATTCAGCTTCCTCCTTGCTCATCATACAACAACAGCAGCTTCCAGCAGCTTTCTACCCCTGCATAACAACTTCATCTTCCCCTGCACCAGCTTTAGCTTCCTCCCTCTGCATATTCACATCAATCCATCAAAACATTTAACAAACATTTATAGCTTAGGTTCAGCAACATCATTCAGCTTTCTCTTTGCTCATCATACAATAACATCAACTTTCTACCCATGTATAACAGCTTCAGCTTTCTCTGCACCAGCTTTAGCTTCCTCCCCCTGCATCAACATCATCTTCCCCTTTTTGTGAAGAAAGCAACATCATGAAATGATCTCTAGCTTGTATCAGGGCATTCCTTGTAGAATCAACTTCTATAATTTGTTGGTTGATTTTTGCAATGTGATTCACAAGCCATTTTGTAGATAGTGTAGACTGTCCTGGACTAGTGTTGCCCAGAATGTTGGTGATATTTCTGACAACATTTTCACTTTCAGATTCCTTCTTCCAGGGCAAGTCGATGAATCTGTCCTTGCTCTTCAAAAATGCTTTGTTTATAGTATAAAGCTTATGAGCCTTCCCTAAAGTGTCTTCTCTCTTAGGCTTAAAGCCTTGGGTGGTTAATACTTTGTAGATCAGAGATGGAAAATGAAGGATTGAAGTTGATTCTTTTTCAGCCAAGTTGGCAATTTCATGAAATATCATTTTTTTCCAAATCAACTTTCAAACCTTTTCTAAATTTATACAAAAGGGTGGCTTGTTCAGATGTCACAATTGATTCATTCATTGAAGGAAGCCAATTATGAATATCAATTTTATGGAGGGTGGAAAACAGGGTTGTCAGTTTGGAGGCTGGACATCTAGGGATCCATTTCTTCATTATACCTCCAGTGAGGTATTCAATTACTTCATCCTTATTGTCTATCACTTGTTCAGATTCTCTAACATTATCTCCAACATTTGGACCAACATTAATTTATGATAGCAGGCGCAAAAATGTATACCTTGTTATAGAGATATACCTTTTCAAACTTCTTTGAGGAGGTATCCTCTATAGTATAGCTTAAATTAGCATAAAACAGCCTTACTATCGCATCAATATATGGTTCTTTTTTAGTGACAGAACCAAGAAGTTGTCTGTCCTTTAAGAATTCTACCAAACCATATTCAGTACAGAATGTAATATCTAACACTCTCTCAGGCCTAATTACTCTATTCTTGTAAAAATCCCACATATCATGGTTAACTTTAGAATATAATTTATCTAAGAAAGTAGATACCTCAATGTCTGGATTGATGGATTTTTTACTGTTGGAGGATGTTGTGGTGTGTCTCTTCTGATGTTGGCTGAAATATTGCCTGGGATGTTGTGGCACCTATGACAACATTTGGAGCAACACTTGTCCTTGTAGTCCTGGAAACTCCCTTTTAAAAATATTATTTCAAGGGGGTTTCATCTGGGATTTCCCTTTCTTAAGGCACACTTGGTTGTTCAGAAGCAGATGATTCTTCCTCAATTGAGAAAATAGAGTCCGTATTTTCACTATCACTACTCGAGTAAGCGAGTTTAGATGTTTCAGATTTAGGCCTTTTGCTGCTCGAACCTTCTTGGATTGTTTTCTCAAACACTCTACTCGATCGGCGAGTAGGAAAAGTAGATGACCTTGGCCTTTTACCTAGAGATGAGAAATCAAAAGTTTGATCGACATCTATTGGGTTATTATTGTCTCTAGTATAGCTGATATCTAAAGGTTCATCAAAACCTTTAAACACTATTGCTTTAGAAAGATCCTCTGAGAGATTTGAGGAAGAAGACTGGCATGGTTGCTGAGGTGTAGTTGACGGAGGGCTAATGCTCATGGGAGTGTTGGATGGAATGTTGTTTGACATTTATTCTAACATTGGAGAAGTTTCCATCGGTGAGAATTGAGGAGAGGGTTTTGAGGAATTAGGGTTTGTGAAAGTGATTGGAGTTTGATTTGGTGTTTCCATTGGGTTGGTAGGACGATATACACCCGCTGAACTTTTTCCCCTTTTTTGTTGTTTTTGAAAAAACAAAAACAAATGAGAGGAATATTTATATACATGGAAAGCCTTTTCTTAGCAACAAGAATCTCATAATTTTAGGTGTTTCACTTTTACACAATAACTTACACCTAAAATATTAAAAAAAAAAAGTAACCATCACAGTAGGAATATAATTTAATCTTATCATTTTAAAATTTGAAATTCCTATAAACAAGACATATAATAGGGAGTAAGATATGATATTTCAACAATCATATAAGCACAACATCCCAACATATATCACATTCTAAAAATTTCAGCAGCAATGTTGGCACCATTTTGGACGACACAAGTATTTTGATCCCACAAGAATTTTCAGATTTGGCAACAAACCAAGACACGTTTTTATGCACTTTATGTGTTTGACCAATGGATCAATGTAACATTTTTCCATCGTGTCCTTGGTCTAATCATATAACACATATAAATGAATTTTTCATGTAAAAATAAGAATACTTTTATGATAATCTCAAATTTCTTTTGAAGCACTCGATACTCCTATAGAATAGGAACGGTATATTTCCACCGCCTTTGCCCACTTTTCACAGTTTCCAAATATTTGCAAAGGCCTTGCCTTAATTTGATGCTCCCTTTTTATGATATATATGTATTTTTATATCATCGCAGAGAACGGTATCACTTTGATAACATATGCGTATTGAAGGATCATGCTTGTGTGACCAAAGGTTATGCATCATACATCAACAATAATCAGTTAGTGATATAACATAGGTAAATGTCACCCGAAATGTCAGACAACATTTCAACCGACATTCACCAAAAATGCATTTTTAGAGATTTCAAAGATCAAGAGATTTCTTTAAACTAGAAAATCTCTCATGGTCCAAAGCTTTTGTAAAAATATCAGCTAGTTGATGAAGAGTGTCAACATGTTCAATTTGAACTAGCTATTTTTCAACTAAATCTCTTAAAATATGATGTCTAATATCAATATGTTTTGTACGTGAGTGTTAAACTGGATTTTTAAAAATATTTATAGCATTCAAATTATTACAGTACAAAATCAAAATATTGTTAGTAAATCCATAGTCGTCTAACATGTGTCATAGCCATATTAATTAAGAGCAACAACTTCCAGCTGCTACATATTTAGATTTAGCAGTTGAAAGTGAGACACAATTTTGTTTACAACTATACCATAAAACAAGGTTATTGCCAAGATAAAAATATCATCCACTTGTACTTTTTCTATCATCCACATCTCCAGCCCAATCCGAGTCACTAAATCCTATTAAGTTAGGATTAGTATCTTTGGAATATCAGATTCCTAACTAACATGTGTCAGCAACATATCGAATAATATGTTTCACAGCATTTAAGTGAGACATTTTGGGACAGGCTTAAAAACGTGCACAAAGACAAACACTAAACATAATATCTGGGCGACTAGCAGTAAGAAATAAGGATACCTATCATAGATCGATATAATATTGTGTCAACATTTTCACCAATATTATCCTTACATACTTTTTGCGATGAAACCCTTGATGTTTTCATCTGTTTAACTTTCTCCAAACCAAATCTATTAACTAGATTCTTGGAATATTTACCCTATGAGATGAAACTTCCATATTCACTTTGCTTTATCTGCAAGCCTAATAAAAAAGTTAATTCCCCAATCATGCTCATTTCAAATATCGATGACATAGCTTCAACAAATGAATTTAGGTAGACTGTGAAGTCGATCCAAAGACTATGTCATCTATGTAGATTAGAACAATTATAATATCTACACCGTGTCGTTTAATAAACAAAGTACGATCAGCTTTGCTACAGCTAAAACCAAATTCAAGAAGAAAGTTAGTTAAACAATCATACCATGCACGGGGGGGGGGGGGGGGGGCTTGTTTCAACCCATACAAAGTCTTTTTAAGCTTGTACACATAGTGTGGATGGTAAGGATCTTCAAATCCTTTTGGTTGTTTAACATATACCTCCTTGTCTAGATAACCATTTAAGAAGGCATCTTTTACATCCACTTGATGTAAAGTAATTTTCGGACAACAAGCAATAGAAAATAAAAGTCTAATCGAGTCGATTCTAGCTACATGTGCAAAGGTTTCATCAAAATCAATTCCTTTTACCTGAGTATAACCTTGTGCAACTAGACGTGCTTTGTTTCTAACAACTGTTCCCTATTCGTCTGTTTTATTTTTAAAAATCCACTTAGTTCAAATTACATTTGTATATTTGGACGTGGAACTAAGTCCCAAACTTCATTTCGAGAAAATTGTTCAAGCTCTTTTTGCATTGCTTGTATCAAGAAATTATCTTTAAGTGCTTTTACAATATTCTTTGGTTCTAATGTAGATATAAAACAAGAAAGACTAACCTCTTAGTATATGGTTGACATACACACATACCTTACCATTTCTCTATAGTTGAGTGGTTCTTTGCCTCTTGTTCTAATTCCTTCAAAAACTCCCCCTATCACATGGCCCGTTGGATGATTCTTTCTAATCCTTGATGAGGGGTCCCTGCGAACTTGGTCTAACAATTCAGCACTTGACTCCTCATTTGTGGCCTCTATTGCTGTTTTGGATGTTGCTTTAGGTGTGGCAAAATTTGTGGCAACATCCGATTCTTCTACAATCTGTGGACTTTCCACTGTATCTATAATGCTATTTTCAATAATTTTTCCTAAAACATCAGAAAGATCATCAAAGATAATATTTACAGACTCTTGTACAGTTCTGGATCTCAGATTGTATACTCAATAAGCATGACTATTTTGTGCATAGCCAACAAAAAATCTTTTATCACTCTTAGAGTCAAATTTTGCCAAATGATCCATGTCATTTAAAATAAAACAAATACACCATAAAACATGAAAGTAACGCAAGTTTGGTTTCTTTCCATTTATAATCTCATAGGGTGTCATCTTTATTCCTGGCCTTAGATAGACTCTATTAGCTATGTGATTAGCAGTATTCAAGGCTTCTGCCCATAAACGTTTTGACAAATATTTAGAACTAAGCATTACTCTAGCCCTTTCTTACAATTTCCTATTCTTCCGTTCTGCAACCCCATTCTGTTGAGGAGTTTTGGGGGCAGAAAACTCATGGAAAAAATCCCTTTTTCTCACAAAAATTTGTGAATGAACTATTTTCAAATTCTTTTCCATGGTCGGATCTAATCCAAAAAATAGGAGAATAGAATAAATTTTTAATTCTAGAGTGTAAGATTTTAAACATGTCAAACGTTTGTGATTTTTCTTTTAAAAAATATCTAAAAAAATCATCTACTATCACAAAGGAATACCTCATGCCTCCTAGACTGTCTACTTCAATTGGACCATTAAATCCATATGTAACAATTGAAAATAGTGAGATGTACCTGAATGTTGTCCATCGTGTTGGACAACATTATGAGAGACACGAGTTTTCTTACCTTTCAAACAATCTTCACAGACCGTTTTACCTTTATGGCTAAGTTTGGGTATGCCTCTAACCGCTTCAAATGAGACCAATTTTTCTAAATTACGGTAGTTGACATGCCCCAACTTTTGATGTCATAGTGTTGTGTCATCGACCTTTGCATTATTGCATGTTTCTTGTCCTCCAGCAAGATAGCAATTATCACCTGTTCTAGTACCTATCATGACACATATATTTGCTTCATTCGTAACTTTACATGCATTCTTATTAAATTTCACCTCAAGATCGTCATCACACAGTTGACTAACACTTATCAGATTAGCCATTAATCCATCAACGTGTAAGATATTTCTTAAGGCTGGAAAATCAGGAACATCCAAGATCCATTTTCCAATTATTTTTCTTTTACTTCCATCTCCATAAGTCACGTTTCCTCCATTGAATGACTCATAGTTCTTTAGAAAACCTTTTGTACCTGTCATGTGGCAAGAACATCCACTATCAAAGTACCAAGAACCTAAAATGTTAGTTCTTAATACAGTAATAGCAGCATTACATGTTACACCCTTTTTAGGAACCCAAACTTTCTTAAAATATTTTTTACCCTTTGGCTCAGAAATGTTGCTTCGATTGTTATCCGGAATGTTGGACAATGTTTTAGGCAACATTTTGCTCACAAAATCTTAAAGTTTGAAACTATATGGTTTTAAGTGTCCAGGGAAGTTACAGTGATGACACACAAACTTCATATTCTTTGACATATACGAGAACTTATTATTCATCCCCTTTTTTTTTACACAACATATTTTCTCATTTTTATCAAAGAGATTAAAACATATAGTTTTAATAGAGTTTTCGTACCGAATTCCTGCATGTGAAGGTTTACTAAAGTTGAGTATCTCATTCAATTTTGAAGTCCCCTTGTTGAGCTTACGGAATGTTGCTTCGGCTATATCCAATTTTGCACGGATCTTACCAAATTTAATATCTTTTTTGGTAAGTGCAACCTCAAGTCGGGTTATCGTGCCTTTTAATACTAAATTCTCATGAGTTAAAGATTTTATCTTTTTGTCAAGTTGCTTGGATACTAAGATTAAGGCTTTACAAATACTTTGTAATTCATTAATCATAGCATCTTTGCATTCAAATTGAAACATACAATCAACCTCCCTAACAGAAATAGAACCACTAAAGCAATTAACATCAGTATAGTTAAAGAATTCATACCTTTCAGATGTCCATGAGGATGTTGATGTCGTTGCTGATGTTGGAGCAAATGTCGTGGCATCTGAGACAACATTGTATACGACATCTTCATTATCCGATAGAGACTGTTCGAAAATAGTAGCCAGCATTGCTTGTGTTTCAATTTCATGATCTCTTTCTTATTCACCTTCATCATCACTAAGAGAAACCCATAGGTTCTTACTAAATTTTATAAGAGTGTTAGCACATTCGTTAGCATAGTGACCCCAACCAGAGCATGCATGACACTGCACGGACTCAAGCTATTTGGGATCAAATTTGGTACGATCCGAGTTGGTTCTTCTTAGTTGATTTCATTTTCGTACATTTGGAAGGAATCTAGTGGACTTTTGATTGAAGATTTGGTTTTAGTGCTCTTTAGATTTTGATTGATTTCTTTCATTGTTGAACTTTCTCACAATCGAATTGTATATTTGAGTGAGTAAGACAACATTTGCACCATCACCAATTTCTTCATGATTCTCGTCCTCTTCGATTTGACTCTCCGATGATTGAACTTGAAGTGCCACATTCTTGCTTTTATACAATTCCTTTTGATTCTCAATTTTCATCTCATAAGTTTTGAGAATGCTCATCAAGGTATGAAGGTCCATTGTGGCAAGATTTTGAGCTTCTTCAATAACACAAATATTTAAATTGAACTTTTCAGAAAGAGAGCGGAGAGCCTTTTCAACAAGTTGAGTGTTAGTTAATGGTTCACCAAGCACTTGACATTCATTTGAGATGTCAATCAACTTTTCAAAATAAGATTTAATATCATCCGCTTCTTCCATTCTTAAACGTTCATATTTACTCATGAGCATGCGTAACTTTGTTCGATGAACACTTGAGCTACCTTCACAATGAATTTGTAAAGTATCTCATGCATCCTTAGCCGTGGGGCAGTTTTGAATGAGTTTGAACATCTACATATCAACCCATCCAAAAATTGCATTTAAGGCTTTTTCGTTAAAGCTAGCATTATTGATTTTTTCTGTAGTCAATTCGGATTCATGTCTGCGAATCGCACTTCAACCGCAAACAAACTCACTGAAGAACAACATTTGGGCATAACCTGCGGTGCAAGAGCATGGCTTGCGAACAACAAGTCATATCTGTGACATGGTTTGCGGTTCACAGCCTGTGATGCGGAGATATTTTTGTCCAATTTGGGAGCTCAAATTTTGGAGGCTTTAAATACTTTTCTAGGGGTTTGTGCCTCATAATTCTTTATCAGTTTTGTACTCCCAAGACTCCAATATTCCATTGTTCAAGTTTTTAAGCTTTTGACGAGATTTACAACAACAACTTTGAATTAAAACTTCAATTTAGTTCTTAATTACTTTGTAAGTAACAATATTTTCATATTAATTTAATGTTTTTGTTTTAATTATCATGAGTAGCTAAATATTTAGCTAGAGTTTTGGACCTCAAAGGGTGTGATTAATGATTTGGGTGTTTTAATGATTGATTAGATTGGTTATCAATGGTATACTCCATTAATGCTTCTTTATGCATTGATATCAATGGTGTCTAACTTTGATAGTGCCCATAGCCATTTATTGCTTGGAAAAAAATAATTGATGGGAAAAAGCATTAATGGCATAGATTTAGGACTTTAATTCCTATTTAATACCTAAAACTAGGAATAGAATGGGTAATATGAGAATTGAATTGGTGTATTAATTAGCACATCCTAGGGCTTGGAAAAGCCTAGTGATGAAATTTATCACATGAGTTGGAAAACTAGGGATAAACCTTTAATTGACCCATGATCTAGTATAATAGGTATCCAATTTAAATCAAGCATAGTCTCAATTACATTAATCCATCTAGAGGGAACACAACCCTAGTCCTCTCCTTACTTGAATTACAAATTTGTAATTAGTTCGTACTTGAATCAAATAGTTGTTATTAATCAAAACAAACATTATTGTTCAACATCGTTAAAAACTAGATTAAGTATCGAGGTTTGCATTTAAATTATACTTTTTCTTGTCGTATTCCCTATGAGATTCGACCCCAACCTTTGTTGAGGTCTATATTTGAATCGATCGCTTTACATCCTTTTAGGAGGTGTAATTTAGGTGTATCAAAATTTGGCGCTGTTGTCAGGAAATACGGTTTAGAAATTTGCAACTTAGTATAATTCTATACTTTAGTCTATATTTCTCATATCACTCTTTTATTGTTTATTGGTGTGTAGGTGTTAGGGCTTTGAATACCGATTCCGATGATGAGTTCGTGGGGGCACGAGCCACCGCTATTCAACCCCCACCACTTCAATGAAATGCAAGTTTCCACATAAATATCACTCTACTACACCTACTCAACACTAAGTGTCTATTTGGTGGTCTTGCAACCGATGATCCAAATTGACACCTTTGGAATTTTCTTGGGGTATGTGCAATGAGTGTCCACCCAAACGTCTCAAGTGAGGCCATGAAGTTAAGGCTTTTCCCATTTTGTCTCACGGAGGAGGCCACTGCTTGGTTAGATGATATTTTCGCTGGTTCAATCACAACATGGGCGGAGTTGATCGATGCCTTCCTCAAGAAGTATTTCTCTCCATCCCAGATGCTACAACTCTGTGATAAAATCAACAACTTTCGACAACTCCTTAATGAGCCACTTCATGAGACTTGTACTCGGTTTAAAAAGAAGGTGAAAAGTTATCCAAACTATGACTTGCCAGATAGTGTGCTCCTCCCAATATTCTATAGGTCACTTGACTCAGTCAACAAGTCTGTGACGAACAATCTACCAAAAGGAGCTATCATGAAAACTTCATATGATGTGATGAGTGCTTTTCTTGAAAAGCTAACCGAAATAAATGAAGCTTGGCATACGAGAGAGTCAGACATGGTTAGAGGAAGTTCTTCCAAGAATTTGTTGTCTAGAGAGGCATTTAGGAGGGAAGAAGAGAGAGATGAAACAATGGCCAAATTGATCACACAAATGGATCTTCTCAGGAAACATGTTATGGGAGCAGGGTCAAAGAAGGTTAATGCGGTTGGGTTTTATGAAGGGGGATCAATCGATCAACAATGCTACTAAGTGTTTGACTAACTACTAAGGTCCTAACCAAGAAATTTGGCGGCAAGGTCAAGGGAATCAAGATTAGAACAAGGAGAAAATGGGCGTAAATTAGGGGAACAACAACCAAGGTGGTTACAACAACAACAATTATCGAACCAACCGTCTACAAGTGACCCCGCTAGTTCAAAGATCGAGGACATGTTTTCCAAAGTGCTATGAAAAGTGGAATCAACCGACACCTTGGGGGAACAGGTGAAAGATGATATGAAGAGTATGATGGAGGGCATGAGTACTATGGAAAAAGTCGTGACTTCACATTCTACTTCAATCAAACAACTAGAGGCCCAACTTAGCCAAATTTCGGCTACCCTCAACCAAAGACATAAAGGTACACTCCCTAGTGACACAATGGTGAATCTAAGAAATTGTGATCATTCTTGTAAAACTATTACTACTAGGAGTGTAAAGGTACTTGGGGTGATACGTTGGTGAATGAAGATGAGATCGTTATTGATGAAACACCTATTATTGAGCCTATTGTGGTTGACGAAGAGGGTGTTACCAAGAAGAAGATGGCTAGTATTGAAGAGCACATTATTATTGAAGAAGAGCTTGCAAAAAATGAAACTCCGGAAGTGATGGAACCTATTCTAAAGCCCCTACCTCCGTTTCCTCAAATGCTAGCCAAGAAGAAGGATGACAGAATGTTTTGAAGTTTATTGAGAAATTGATGTAACTTTTCATCAATATTCCATTAGTTAACTTGAATAAATGTCAGACTATGTAAAATTTATGAAAGATCTTGTGATGAAGAAAAGACAAGCTAGCTTTGAAATGACGGATGTGACTCACCATTGTAGTAAAATTGTCACCAAAGCACTAGTTCAAAAGAAAGAAGAACCCGGAGCATTTACCATATCTTGCACCATTGGGGCCTATAAGTTTGCAAAGGCGTTGTGTAATCTTCTGCGAGCATTAATTTTATGCCACTTGCAATTTTCAACAAGTTGGATTTGGGCATTCCCCGTCTCACAACTATGAGATTACTTACGGCAGATCGAACCTTGAAAAGACCGGTTGGTATTATTTTTGATGTCCTTGTTATTTTGGATTACGAGGTGGATTTTGAAGTTTCCATAATATTGGGATGACCATTCTTAGCCATAGGGTGAGCTCTTATTGATGTTAAGAGGGGTAACCTAAAATTCTGGATGAATAATGAAGAGATCACATTCCATAATTGCAAGTCAATGAAGCAACCGACGGACATGAGTATGGTGTCAATTATTGATACTTTAGATGAAGCCGTGGAGACTACCATGGCAATGAATTATAATGGTGAAAACTATGAAGAATTTAAGGAGATGGTGAATGCCTTGGTTGGATTAAGGTCATACAACTACAACCCCAAGAAGATTGATCTTGACATTGAAAAATCGTGCAACTCCTCCCGCCAAACCATCTATCATTAAACCACCTATCGTGGAGCTCAAACCTTTCCCTTCACATTTGAGGTACGAGTTTCTTGGTCTGTACAACACCTTGCCTATTATAATTTCAAATCTATTGACGGAAGAGCAACGTGAAAGAGTATTCATTATTTTGAAGAAGTATAAAAGGGCCATTGGATGGTCAATTGCAGATATTCGGGGCATCCTCCCGATATTTGCACCCACAAAATCAATCTTGATAAAGAATGTATTCCTAGTGTTGAGCATCAAATGAGGTTGAATCCTCATATGCAAGAGGTTGTGAAAAAAGAAATAATCAAGTGGTTGGATGCCGACATCATGTACCCTATAACGGATAATTAATGGGTAAGCCCGATGCAATGTGTTCCAAATAAAAGGGTTATTACCATGGTGCCTAATGTGAAAAATAAGTTGATTCCAACTCGAGCTGTTTTCGGATGGAGAGTGAGTATGGATTATCAAAAATTGAACTATTGGACAATGAGGGACCATTTCCCCATGCCATTCATGGATCAAATGTTGGATAGACTTGCGGGGCGGGACTTCTATTATTTTCTTGATGGGTATTCGGGTTACAACCAAATCACCATTGCCTCCGAACACCAAGAATAGATCACCTTCACTTGTCCTTATGGTACCTTTGCCTTTCGAAGAATTCCCTTTGGTTTATGTAATACTCCCGCCACTTTTCAAAGGTGCATTATGTCTATATTTTTCGATATGGTGGAGAAATCCATTGAAGTCTTCATGGATGAATTTTCTGTGGTTGAAGACTCTTTTGATACTTGTCTAGAAAATTTGACTCGGGTGTTGAAGTGTTGTGAGTATACCAACTTGGTTCTCAATTGAGAGAAATGTCACTTTATGGTCAAAGAGGAAATTATTCTTGGGTACAAAAATTTGGAGAAAGGTATAGAGGTTGATCAAGACAAGATTGAGGTCATTGTTAAGCTTCCTCCGTCTATCTCCGTCAAAGGTGTTTGAAGTTTTCTAGGCCATGTTGGGTTTTATAGAAGATTTATCAAATACTTCTCTAAGGTGGCAAACCCCTTGTGCAAATTGTTGGAGAAAGAGATCAAGTTTGTGTTTGATAAAGCTTGTCTAATTGCGTTTGAATGTTTAAAAGAAAAGTTCACTTCGGCCCCTATCATTATTGCTCCGGATTGGTTAAAGCTATTTGAGCTAATATGTGATTCTAGTGGATATGCTATGGGGGATGTTCTTGGCCAAATGAGAGACAACATTTTCCATCCCATTTATTATGGAAGTAAGACTCTCAATGGGGCACAAATGAACTATACAGTCATCGAGCAAGAGTTGCTTGTGATTGTCTATGCTTTTGAGAAGTTTTGAGCTTACTTGCTGGGAACTCATGTTATTGTGCACACTAACCATGCGACTCTTCATTATCTCATGGCTAAGAAAGATGTAAAGTCTAGGTTGATACGTTGAGTCTTGCTTTACAAGAGTTCAATTTTAAGGTGAAAGATAGGAAGGGATGTGAAAACCAAGTGGCGGACCACTTGTCAAGGCTTGAAGATGGGGGGAAGCGTAGTGATGGGCTTGAGGTGAATGATTCATTCCCGGATGAGTACGTAATGGAAGAATCACATGATATGATTCTATGGTACGCTGATTTCGCAAACTATCATGCGAGTGATATTATGGCAAGTGATCTCACTACCAATCAGAAGAAGAAATTCTTGAACAATGTCTGAAAGTTTTATTAGGATGAGCCCTATCTTTTCCGAGTTTGCACCGATAACATGATAAGAAGGTGTATTCCCGAGGTTGAAATGATACTCATACTTAAAGCTTGCCATTCATCTCCCGTTGGTGGTCACCATAGTTGTGCAAGGACCACAGTGAAAGTTCTTCAAAGTAACCATCCATCAAGACGCCTATGATTTTGTGAAAGAATGTGATCAATGTCAAAGGCATGGGGGCATTTCAAGAAAGCATGAGCTACCTTTGACACCTATCATTGAAGCTGAGTTGTTCAATGTTTGGGCAGTGACTTTATAGGCCCGTTTGTGAGCTCGTATGGTAATAAATACATCTTTGTGGTAGTTGACTATGTGTCAAAATGGGTGAAAGCTGTAGCGCTTCCTAACAATGAAGGAAAGTGTGTCACCGCATTTTTGAAAAGGTACATCTTCGCAAGGTTTGGTACTCCAAGAGGTATAATTAGTGATAGGGGATCCCATTTTTGCAATTGATTGTTCAAAGTTCTTCTTGAGAAATATGATGTCAAACACAAGGTGGCTACGCCCTATCATCCCCAAACAAATGGGTAAGTGGAATTCTCAAATCCAAAAATCAAATACATCCTATCCAAGATGGTTAATGTCACAAGAACCGATTGGTCAAGAAAATTAGATGATGCACTTTGGGCTTATCGGGCGGCTTTCAAGACTCTTATTGGCATGTCGCCATATAGGTTAGTTTTTGGGAAGTCTTGTCATCTCCCGATTGAGCTTGAGCATAAAGTAATGTGGGCCTTGAAGAAATTAAATCTTGAGTGGGTGATGCCTCGAACTTAAGGGCGGAGCAATTGAATAAGATGGATGAATTCCGTCTCAAAGCATATGAAAGTTCGGTACTTTACAAGGCCCGGATGAAGAATTTTTGTGATAAGAAGATCTTAAAGAGAGAGCTTAGCCCAGGGGATCGGGTGTTATTGTTCAATTCGAGGCTGAGCTTGTTTCCCGAAAAGTTGAACTCCAAATGGTCGGGTCCGTTCGAGGTGACATAAGTGTTTCTCCATGAGGCTATTGAAATTTCTTTCCCAAGTGGGAATCGAGTCAAGGTGAATGGGCAACGAGTGAAACATTAAATGGGGATTCCCAATGAAGTCAAGATTATCGAGGTGATCTACCTCAATGAACCATGAAGAATTGGTAACAATGTCGTGCCGCGACGTAAAATTAGGCGCTTCTTGGGAGGCAACCCAAGTGTTTATATTTTTAATTTTTTTAATTTTTTTCTTTAGTTATTTTGATGTTTTGATGTTTGTTGAAGTATGCGGTATTGGAAATTGGGAACAAAAGGGAAAAATTGGCAATACAATGCATTGTAAGCTACAATCATGGTTTGCGGTTCATTTGCGAACCACAGTAATTATCTACGGTAGCATATGCGAACCGCAGACCACACCCAAAAGGTCCCTGAGACAATCAAACTTTCGAGTACAGCCTGTGTTAGAAATGCAAACCGTAAATATTATTTGTGGTATGTATGCGAACCGCAAGTCGTGCAAAAAGGTAAAATTGGGTCCGACCCGACCCGCGATAGTTTAAATGCTTATAACCATTCCCCCATTCAAGTTTCATCCAATTTTTCCTCCTTTAGAATGGTTTTCAACCCCTTTCAACCCTAATCCCATTCCAAATAACTTAAGTTCTGAAAACACTTTAATTCTTCCATTTTTGTTCACCATTACAACACACCCGCTGTGCACACACTGATATTTGGAGAAAAAGAAACAAATTTGTCGCCTATGGCACCAAATCAACCATAAATGGTTGACAATCAGGTATGTGTGCTCTTGTCTTCTGTTGATGGTCTTATAGTCACATTCATGGTAATATTCATCTATTGGACGTTCGTCTATGTTGGTTATGAACTTGCCCTAAAATTAGTGTAAAATGGAGATTCTATGAGGTATGTGTTTTGAATTGTGATATCATGTGTGTAACTATGGTAGTATTGTGTAGATAATGTAGCCAATCTTATGTGCATTTGAAATGGGGGAAGTCTTGAGTACCTTTGTATTTGGGAAATTTACTTGAATATCATGCTTGCAAGGTTTTTTATGAAAGTCCTAAATGAAGTCTTGAATTAATTTTGTGGTTGTCATGATTCGTTTGACTTGTGTGGGGGTAAGTAAATGCATTCGGGGAAGTCTTGAGTACCCGAAATTAGTTGATTATGTTAAGAACTTCAATTAGTTGGTATTGACCATAAGAGTTTGAAAGTGAGTGTGCATTGTATGTTTGAGTGTGTTTGTATGCCCCGTACGAAATAAAGTTCTTGATGATGGATGGCGTGACAACTTTCTTAAAGGAAATTAGTCGTGGGTACATGTGTGTATTGGTTGTTAGTATTGGTAGTCCATAGAAAATACACGAAAATCGAGGATCAAAAGGTTTCATATGAAAATTATTCATTGTCACAATATGCGACATCACCTGCAAATTGCAGGCAATTATTGTAAACCGCAGGTGAATCGCATACCGTGACAATGATTTTTGATCACTGACCTCCTTTTGGTGATATTTTCTATGACACAACCTACTAATCACAAGTCATGCCTGCGAACCGCAGGTTACGTCGTAGTTAATGTCAACCTCGCAAAAACATTGATGTTTGATTTTCTTTTCATATTTTCCATTTCTTATTTGCTTTCATAATTAAGACAACAACAAAAACAACAACAACATACCCAGTAGGACATCTGAATCAATAGGTGAGCTCCACCCCAAGGGCAATTTCTACCCTAAACCACTGTTCCGACCACAAATGGCCACTCCGACCATCGGGTAGCCTCCTCCTGAGGTTGTCCAACCCCCCACCATAACTCAGTCACCTCCCTTAGACTACTCCCACATTCTAAAACCTACAATCTTAAACTCGAAAATACCCAACCCCACTGCTGACGCCCCCATTAACGTCGCAGCTTCTAACCCACCACAAATACCCATAAAACTAATTGTTTATCTCCATGGCGAACCTACGATTCGCTTCAACAAATCCAAACTCGAACAATCTATTGTTCAACAAGAATTACAGTACGCAGTGGTCGGCAAATTCAGTTACGGACGGCCCAACATCAAAGTACTACACAACTCCATTCCAACACAGTGCGAACTAAAGGGAGGGGTCAAAATTAGTCTACTCTGCAGTCGACATGTCCTAATTCGATGTTCATTGTTTGAAGACAATGTTGTATTATTGTCAAAACCAAACTACTGGATTAAGAAGAACAACAATTACTGCCCAATGCGCACTCTGAAGTGGGATACTTGGTTCAATCCATATGAAGAAACGAGCATAGCCATCGCATAGATATCCTTCCCAGATCTGGCACCCAATTGGATTGGCATGTCTCAACTTTTCTTCTTGGCAGCAGCAGGAGGTAAGCCGCTTACTATAAATACGGCTACTCTTAACAAAACACGCCCTAGTTGCGCCAGGGTCAAAATTGATCTGCTAAGAGATCACCCAAAGAGAGTTCAAATTCAGGTAAATAATGAGGGGGGGGGGAGATTGAATCCAAATGGGTGAAGATTAGATACTATTATCTACCAAAATACTACAAAAAGTGTAAATTGCAGGGTCATGATGCAACAAGCTGCTGGAAGATTCACCTAAAATTGATGGGTGAAAATAGTAAGGTTGGGGATGATAATAGTGATGTTGGTGGTGTTAAGGAGACTGAAAATGTTGAAGGTGCTAAAAGGAAGGTGCAGGGTACACAGAACCCTCAAACAAATAACACTCCCCAACAAGCATCCCATAAAAATTCTCCAAAGTGGACGAGTAATAGGCTATATCGATGACATACACAAATGGAAAACCATTCACAATAATAAGCTCAGCACAAACAACACCCAAAACCAGCAAACCAACCCCAAACCAACTGGTAACATCAGTACAATCAATGGAACAGTGATTCTAACACTGTTCCTATGCCACCCTTGAATTCTAATCCCTATGCATTGTTCGCTGAGGGCATGGGAGAGGAAGGGGAGATCAGGTAAGGGGTTGAAGATGAGGTAAGACATGGGAATGTAGTGCGTGAGGTACCAAAAGCAACACCAATAGCAGAGGAAGGACATGAGGCTATTGGGTCTCAGAATGTGGAAACAATTCAGAAGGGTCTAAGTACTAAGACTCTAGTAAGGGACACACCTCAAAACACAACCAAGGAATGGGTGCAAAAAAGATTCACAGAAGAAGTGGCCACAAGGGCTACCGAAATTATTGATGTAACTGCCACACCTAACCAAACATGTGTGGAGGTGCCATTTAATACTTTAGAGATTATGGAACACGTGCCTCCAGATGGTGCTGAAGAAGGGGCACAAATTGTGGAGCAACAGGGAACAACAGAGGTGTCTATCACCCCCCAGCACAATGCTGAGCAGAAAGAAAAGGAGGCTAAAATTGGGATGGTTGGAGAAAAACCAATGGAGAGTATAAGTACTAAGCAGGAAATCCAAAATCCACTGGATGTTGTGGACAGTAACAAATCACAACACCAACAACTTACACCTCTTAGAAATGATACTGCCAATCTGAGCAGGAGCAAAGCTAATTGTGGGTCCACAACAAGTGCTTCAGGCACACAATAAAAGTTGGCTAAGAAAAGTAAAGGCAAAAAATAAGAGTCAATGCAGGGTACCAAAATTGATCTTGATGATGAGACAATAGACCAAAATTTCAAGAATGTTGCCAGAGCAGGTGACCTATCACCCAAACATATTGGGATGATGATGGAAAGAAAGGTAGAAAAGAATAAACAACATCCCAACATCCTGGGGTGCAAACAAGGAGACATACTAGCACCAAATCCAACATGTAATGATGCAAGCCCTCATTTGGAATATAAGGTCTTTCAAAACCAAGAAAGACTTTAAAAGGCTCGTGAAACTCCATAAAAAACATATTTTTTTTCTCATAGGATTACTGGAACCTTTCCAGCAAGTATATCAACTAGAATCATATAGGAGAAGGCTTGGAATACAACAAGCTTTCTCTAATATTTCTGGTAAGATATGGACATTTGTAGAAGATGGTTGGGAAGTCACAATTCTGATAGATATGGAACAATAACTCACCTTTAAATTGTTAAATGGTACCCTGAGAACAGAACTGGTAGTCACTCTAGTCTATGCAAAATGTGACAGAACTGAGAGACTGGAATTATGAAATTCTCTAACCAACATAGCATGTAACATCAATTCATTATGGCTAGTAGGTGGTGATTTCAATGTGATAGTAAATGAGGATGAAAAACATGGAGGACTGCCTGTTCAATTACTGAGGTTGATGACTTCAGAAATAGCATCCAAAACTGCAATCTGAGTGATCTTGGATACAAAGAAAGCATTTTTACATGGTGAAATGGAAGAGGAGGAATGTAATGCATTCTTAAAAGACTAGACAAGTGCTTAGGTAACCTCCCATTACAACAACATTACCCAGGGAAGGAGGTTACTCATCTTACAAGACTAGGATCTGATCATGCCCCACTATTAATTGATTTCACACAGCAAGTCTTAAAATATAGGACACCTTTTAGGTTCCTGAATTTCTGGGCTAAACATAAAAGTTTTTTGCAAGTAGTAGAGGAAAATTGGCAAGTGCAAGCGGAAGGAAACCATTTCTGGCAATTTTACCAAAAACTGAAGCATATGAGAAAAATGTTGTCCAACTGGAGTAAAAACACCTATGGAGACATATTCCAGAAAACAGCCAACCTGGAAGATGTGGTGAGGTTACATGAAGCTTTATTTGAAAGGGACAACTCTTATGAACAAAGAGAAAAACTCATGAAAGTGAATGCAGAATGGATACAAGCACAACATATAGAAAAAGAATATTAGAAACAAAAAGATGGAATGGACTGGTTTGCAGATGGTGATAAAAACACCAAGTTTTTTCATGTAAATGGAAGAAGGAAAGCTCTCCAACTTAAAAGAATCCAGAATGATGCTGGTGTATGGTTAGAAACAGAAAAAGACATTGTAGCAGTAGGTGTGGACTTCTATCAGACACAGTTCAGGGAAACCAATACCTCTCCTAACTTGGACATTCTGAACCATATTGGCCCTGTTATCTCTGACAACCAGAACCAGGAGCTAGTTAGACCACCAACAAAGGAAGAAACTAAAGAAGTTGTCTTTGGACTCAACCCAAATAGTGCTGGAGGGCCTGATGGATTTACTGGGATATTCTTCCAAATCTGTTGGAGCATAGTAGGTGATGATCTACACAATATGGTGACAAATGTTCTATGTGGAAAATCATTACCTGGATATATAACACACACAATATTGGTATTGTTGCCTAAGAAAAAGGAGATCAAGTCATTCAATGACATGAGACCAATAAGTCTTAGCAACTTTACCAACAAAGTAATGGAGTAGATGCAGAGGTAAAAAAAATGCAGACATCCACAAATACAGAATCAGAAGCCACTACTCTCTTGGAGGCTGCAAGATATTGTCTGTCCCAGAATAAACACAGATTCATTTTGGAGACGGACTCACTATTGATGAAGAACATATTGACCAGAGAGTGGAAACAACCTTGGCATATTATAGAGGTAGTAGAAGAGCTTTTCAGTATCTTGATAATACTCAGGCTGAGATCCAACATATAATGAGGGAAGGAAACCATCTAGCAGATCACCCAGCTAATGTAGCACTTGACACATGCGAGATATTAGCAAATGGGTTTACTGACCTAGACATCAAAGCGAGAAGGATACTTAATAGTGACAAATCAGCATGTCCATATTTAAGAATCAGACCCAAGAGGAAATACTGAAGAAGAACAACACTGAACTGGAGGGGTCTCACTATGCTCAAATCCATATGGAGGAGAACATGGTGGGGTAGTGTTACACTAACATTCTTTGTTTTCTTGCAGGTACTCTTATGATGGATGAAAAATCTAATTGGCAGGGGCACATCAGCAACACAGTCACATACATGCACTTAGAATTGGCAATGATACAAATGGGCATATACTGGAAATATAACTTGTTATTTCATCAGTGTGTGGTATTAGCACTTAGTGCTCATTCTAATAATGATATAATAAGACATAAGGATGGTATACACCCCGGAATAATCCAACACATACTGAGAAGGCAGAATCACAACCAATTTAGAACAGCACAGAACCAATAACCAGCACTTCGGAAAACTTATGGTCTACAGAAATAGTATCCCTGGGATCTATGGGGAGCTCACTGGAAGCAATAAGTAACTGAAGCTTCACAACAAGTTTCTACCAAGGGAGAAGATCTGAGAACCTTACATGTGACTGAGCAACAGCAATATAACATCAACAACACACAAGCATGCAACCAAACAGAGATGGCAACCTCACAACAAAGGAGAGAAAGATACAATTTGGTTTCTGATTTTAAACCAACAGCAGCAGAAGCAACAGAATGCAGCAAAGGGGGCACAACAAAGTCCTAAACTTTTGGCAAGTAAAATCAGCAACAACAACAGTAGTAAAGACATTGCCCACACATAATTTGTTGATGGAATAAAGGCCTCACCTGGCCAATCTTTTTTGGTACATGCAACATCAGTTTTTGGTCAACATGTCTTTTTTGTCATCGATAAGTTCTCCCTCAATGCCCTACTATTCATAAGAAATACTAATTGTTAAGAGACTGATTTATGAAAGCCCGGTGAGGCCTCAACCCACAACCTTGCTTCGTTCTGCAGTAATTTTCAAGCTAGCACCTGTTTCAGCATATCATCTTGCTCGATTCCAAAAAAAGAAACAGTTTTTGCAACACAAATTAAATGCAACAAGTACATATTTTGGAAAGGCTACTCAGTACAGAAACAAGGCAAGTCATAATATTTTTGGCTGGAAAAATAGAAGGCCAATTTTTTGGTATACACTGGATATACGTAGCATACTCAACTTTTTTGCTAGTAACTTTAGGCTAGTATATTCCTTTGTGAATATGTCTATGTGATACTTTGGCCTAAATAGACAACCTAAATTCTAGGTTGATATTTAGGCCTACCTCTGTTTTTGTAACTTGCTAATCAGCTATCATCAGCCTTGCGCGTTTTGTAAAGACTCTTATGTACTTTATTTTGTTATCAATGAAAAACTAGGCTACCAGCCTAGTTTCCAAAAAAAAACATACCCAGTGAAATCCCACAATGTGGGGTCTGGGAAGGGTAGAGTGTACACAGACCTTACCTCCACCTTGTTAGGTAGAGCGGTTGTTTTCGGGAGACCCTCGACTCAAGACAAAGCATAATGACAAGCAAAGAAAGCAACATAAATATTTTCTTTCTTTAACTTATAGGATGGCAAGTACAAACAAACCAAAAGGCACTAAGAAGATGACCTCGCGGAAAAAAAAAGAGTCGAGGGATGATGTACCCCGATCTAAAGAAGGGACAACTACTGCACCCGAGGTATCTGAGTTGATTGAGGTGGATACTTTGGAAAATATGGTTCGGAAGATAAAGAATGAGGATATTGCCCTCCGATTTGCTGAGCCTGAGTCCAAAAAACTATATCTACTGGGCCTTGAGATGAAAAGTGATGGAAACCTGACCCGGTAATATATGACGAGAACATGATGAGTTAGAATGGGTTGAAGAGTGAGTGCCCCATCATTATCCAAAAATTGAAAGCATCGAGATGGGATTGTTTCTCAAAACCTACAGGTAACTACATCCCGTTGATCGTGCGATAGTTCTATGCCACTTATGAGGCGATTCTAAATGGCAAGAGGGGAAGGTGATAGGCCAAAGCTTCAATGGAGTCTCTTGGGTTTGTGATGATTCGAGACGTTGCTATGGATATTGGTGCATAAAAATCAACAAATTATACTTTAAGAGAGAAGGTAAGGGTAATGATGACTTCTCCCTAAAGCACACAGATTACGATGAAAGAATGAAGAACCCGGATGATCATATAGTGTAGGCTGCATCAGTGATTGCCAGAGAAACACCTGATTGAATTGATCCAGCGATTGGCATACATAAGAACACTCTAAAAATGAGGAATTTTTTTGGCTTGGGATCATATCTTTGAGGGTTTTGCCTTCATTCCATGACACCAATATTGGGCTAGAAAAAGCCATTATGATTATCGCCCTCGTGACTGGATCAAGGATAAATGTGGGAGAGATTATTCAGGACGAGATTTGAGATCGGGTACAATAGAAGAACACCTCCATTTCATACCCTTGCTTGATCACTGTCTTATTCTAGAATGCATGAGTACCACGGATTGACAAGATTGATAGGCAAACGGGGCCCAAACAGACGATGGATTACACTCGGTTGGAGTATGGTAACAAAATAAAGACTACCGTCCCACAGTCTCAAGCTACTTCGATTGTACTTGACACACAGTTACTTGAAGTAGTTGATTAGCCTATCTCGGCCCCTACTTTAGTCCAGAGGTTCTATCTCTACTTATAGAGACTGCTCTTGCCACGTTTGTGGCTACTTCTTCTGCCCCAATTGCGGGGCTAGGAGTCCCTGCTCATGGTATGAGATTGATTAGGTTAGTTGAGGCTAAGGTTACGAAATTGGTTGAGAAGTTTCTGGCCTATGTCAAGGAAGCTATAGATATAACTTTAGCGCCTCACAAGGAAAACCTTGAGGCAGTAAGAGAGAAGTAGAAGAGTATCAGGGTATAATTTTAGGCTATTGAGCTTCGATTGGGGCGTATTGAGAGAGATGGTGATGAAGGTCTATCGGCTATCCTAGTGGATTTATAGAGGATCATGACACAACTTAGTGCCTTGGATCCACCAGAGATAGTACCTTCAGGGCCTATACAACCGCCAGCAGAGCAGTTGTTCTCTACTCAGCCTAGAGTAAGCATCGAGCCTCATATGGAGGAAGATCAGATTATGAATGATAATGATGATAGGTCTGAGAGGCAGAGTGAGAGTGAGCCAGATAGCGATGGGCGTGATGATCTTTTAGCGAGTGTCTGCTCAGCTGTGCGAGCAGTAGGTATTCCTCCTGATGATGTGGATATTGTGGTAGTGATGCAGTAGTCTGTAGAGCAGCTATGAGAGCAGCAAAGAGTATGGGATACCAGCGGATCTAGTTCATCTTTGTATCAACCTACACATGCTCCATTTCCATCGTTAGTTGGGCTTGTGATCCTTTCAGACGCCAGTGCGGAGACTGCACCAGTTTCAGAGATTGAGCCTGCTGGTCAGACTGTAGCCACAACAGATCCAGTTTAGACAGTTGATGGAGACATGACTCAGACAAATGTTTGAGGAATCCTCAGGGAGTCATTCACTTCATGATCCTTGATATATATACATTGGGGACAATGCATGATTTAGTTATTTGGGGTAGGGTGTCTGAGTTGTGATTTTATTTGGATATTTGGATACTGTTTTTTGTTTTTGTTGGATATTTATGTTCATATTTTGTTGCTCTTGGGTTTTCTTAGCTAGAATTCTTTCCCAAAAGCATTTATTTTTCTTGTTGAACCTGGCATGCTTAGTTAGTTCATGATGTTTTGTGTCGTACTTTATTTTGTGTTGTGTATTGTTCAAGGATAATTGAAAATTGTGACTTGTATAGTGTTGGTTTGATTAGTCTATGGCATGTATAACTTTTGTTGATCCCTCCAAAAAAATTGATTGATGTACATATGTACTTAATGGATGATGAATTGACATACATGAATCATTTTATGACATTATGCCTATTGGAGTCGTAATTGATAGATGCCTTGAGAATTAGGTTAGAAGTGTCATGAAAGAAGTTATTGTAATCCGTACGTAGTGTGTGTGAGATTGCCTTGTTGAGTTTGTTTGCATTAGTGTGATCTAGAACTTGCCCGGTATGTTTTCCAATGTGAAATCCTAGACTATGCTTGATTTGAAAAATAATGTTAGGCCTTCCTTGGACCGTCTCGTATCCTTAAATTTCCTACCCTTGCATGTTTTCCTAGTCAACTACTTTGAGTCTTTAACCCATTCTTTAGCAATCACATTTACAAATCTTGTCTTTTGATTGATCTATCTTTTGGCACCCGATCTCCCTAAGTGCTTTTAAAGTGCAAACATAGGCTAAAAGTCTAAGTTTGGGGGTGATAGTTATGAAAGTGTGATGTGGGAGTTATTTGCAAGGTGATGAGGTGAATAAAAAAAAAAGAGTAATCAAAAGAGAAAAACAAAAGAAAATAGTGGAACCTTCCTTGGTATTGACATTTTAAAAAGAGAAAACAACAAAAAAGAGTATAAAAGAAGGAAGGTAGAATAAAATCTTTGAATAAAAGGGAAAAACTAGAGGTGATATCAAAAAGGTGAAAAGGAGTGGTGAAAAGGTGATTAAAGGAAGTGTGCGTAAACTTGTGCAAGTGTAGTGCTTAGGGAGGTCTTGAGTCATTATTTCCATATTGTATCCCTACCTTGACTCGAAGCCTACATTACAACCCGAAAAGTCCTAGTTGATTTTGAACCAAGTGTGTCTACATTAGTGGAGGATTACATGAAGGGCAAGCCTATAATATTGCAGAAGTGCATTTCAAACATCTCTGTGAGTGTAAGTGTGTTCTCTTACTCTTCATCTTTTGTCCCTTTTGTTTGTGAATATGTAGGTTTTGAGGACTTTCTTTGATCATTGTGAGGACATATGGATTGCAATATTTAGTTGGAAATCTCTTCTCAAATCGAGATCTCTTTGCTATATCTTTCATGCTAATAACTTTCTGTCATCATTTGAAGTTGTAGAGTTAGTCTTGATCTATTGAGTGTCGCATCATATTTTGACAATGCGGAGTGACGGTCAAGAGTGTCTTGAGTACATGTTTGTGGATAATTGCTATCACTGTTGTAGTCATTATACTTTGGTCATTCTTGAACATGTACCATAAGAATTTGTGTTGTTTTAGTTGCTTGAGGACAAATAAGAGTCTTAAGTTTTTGGGGTGTTGATGTACCATGAAATCACGGTACATTTGATGTATTTTACTTACGCTTTTTTTTTATCTAAAAATATATTTTACGTCATTTCTTACGTATTTGTATTATTTTATAGGATAAGAAATGCGGAGATGAAATACAAGCAAAAAGGGAAAAAACATCTGCGATCCGCAGGTCATGCCGCATGCAATATTTGCGGACCGCAAGCCAACCGCAAACCGCTGCAGGGAAACGGGAAAACTAACCAAGAATTGAACATTATTTGCGACATGACCTGCTACGAATCACACTTCAACCACAAACGATGTCACTGAAGAACAACATTTGGGCATAACCTGCGGTGCAAGAGCATGGCTTGCGAACCGCAAGTCATGTCTGCAACATGGTTTGCGGTTCGCAGCCTGTGACGCGAAGATATTTTTATCCAGTTTAGGAGCACAAATATTGGAGGCTTTAAATACTTTTCTAGGGTTTTGTGCCTCATGATTCTATATCAGTTTTGTATTTCCAAGACTCCAATATTTTATTGTTCTAGTTTTTGAGCTTTTGAGGAGATTTACAACAACTTTGGATTCAAACTTCAATTTAGTTCTTAATTACTTTGTAAGTAACAATATTTTCATATTATTTAATGCTTTTGTTTTAATTATCATGAGAAGCTAAATACTTGTGAACCTCAAAGGGTGTGATTAATAATTTGGGTGTTTTAATGCTTGACTAGATTTGTTATCAATGTTATACTCCATTAATGCTTCTTTATGTATTGATATCAATGGTGGTCAACTTTGGTAGTGCCTATAACCATTTATTGCTTGAAAAAGAATAATTGGTGGGGAGAAGCATTAATGACATAGATTTAGTATTTTAACTCCTATTTAGTACCTAAATCTAGGAATAGAATGGGTAATATGAGAATTGAATGTGTGTATTAATTAGTACATCTTAGGGCTTGGAAAAGCCTAGTGATGAAATTTATTACCTAGGTTAGAAAACTAGGGATAAACCTTTAATTGACCCATGATCTAGTATAATAGGTATCCAATTGAAATCAAGTGTAGCCCCAATTACATTAATACACCTAGAGGGAACACAACTCTAGTCCTCTCCTTACTTGATTGCAAATTTGCAATTAGTTCGTACTTGAATCAAATAGTAGTTCTTAATCAAAACAAACATTATTTTTCAATATCTTTGAAATATAGACTAAGTATCGAGGTTTGCATTTAAATGTACTTTTTCTCATCGTATTCCCTGTGGGATTCGACCCCAACTTTGTTGGGTTCTATATTTGCATCAACCACTTAGGAGATGTAATTTGGGCGTATCAGTGATCATTTCGTGGTGAATCTTGTCTAGTTCTTGCGTTTTTACTCGAAAATCAATTGTTATGCGTCTTATTAAAGAAAATAATAAAGAATGTTGATGGAATAGGAAAGAAGTTTATATAAGGTAAGTTTCTAATGGATATTAATAAAAGTCCTAATTATTACGACCTTCTGCATAGTAGTTCAAATAAGAAAATATTTAATAAGTACAATGATCGTTGATTTCAAATTTTGAAATATTAGAAAAATAATTAAATGAATATTTTGTTAGTGTGAAATCAAATTTGAAAGAATAAAAAGGGCGAACGACATTTCGCTAGCTTCATGCTTAGAATATGCATGTTGGACGTGTACCCTGATTGATGTGTGTGTGAATATATATATATATATATATATATATATATATATATATATATATATATATATATATATATATATATATATATATATATATATATAAAATAACATAAATAATATTCAAAATATGCATTTGAATTTATTTAAAGACTTCTTAAATATGAATCAAGACTATATACAAAGTAGACTGCTAAATATTTGGCTAGTGCAAAATAATCACTCAAACCAATAAAGTAAGGTTTTTTTACATCAAAAAGTTTTATTATAGCTGTGTTTTTCAACTCAAGTGGAATATTTATTAATTTCTGTCTGATTATATTTAAAAATAGAGGGATTCGTAGTTAGATAGACAATACAACTCACCTATATATGTATGTAGTATATTTATTTACATTAAATTTGATATCTTAGTCTAAAAATGATTTAATTTATTCTAATAAAATAAAAATAAAGAGATAAAATTTGGAAATAGGATTTTTCTAACTATTTCTAACATAAATTAAAAAAAGGAAGAGAGACCGACTTGGAAACAAACGCTTCACATCTATTCAAAGTAGTAGTTTTTTACTCAATAGTAAAACACAACGATCGATCAACGTCTTGTATGGTTTAACTTGATTATGTTTTAAATTCTTTATATGCATAGTTCAAATAAATAAAATATTTAATAAGAATATTTAAAATTTATTTCAAAGTCTAAAAAATTAGGAAAACAGTTTAATTTAAATTTTCTTGAGAGTTATTGGTGAAAGAAGCTAACCTTTCATAATTTGAAGTAATTAGTCGCAACTTGACCATAACTTTAACTCCATATAATCAATTATAGTTGTCCAAACCGAGTGAGAGAAAAGGGTAAAAGCAAGTATAGATTATCAGAGATTTCATAGGTTAGCTGTTATATACCTTAATTAATTATGTTTTACCGTATAGAATTATGTTTCACTTTATAGAATTATGTTTCACCTTATAAGAAACTATTTGATATGAAAAATTTTAGTTGATTTAAAAGGCCTAAATAAATAACAAAATGATTATTTTGTCAAGTGTGAAATCTATTTTAAAAGGTAAAAAAGCAAACAACATTTTACTAAGGACGTACTTTTAATATAATATAGATAGTTTAAAAATACTTATCATAATTATACAAAAGTTGGCAATCATATCAGATTACTATTATTAATAAACACTTGTTTTCATGTACCTCTTTCATAAATTAAGTTACTTTTGTGTAATTATGACATGACGAAAATTCCATAGTATACTATTGAAATTACCTTATCAAGTAAGTATATGATTTTACTCTTAATACACATGGGACGTTATTCCATCTTTTGTAATGAAATTTCCATACATAATTTTAAAATTTTAAAAGATTCGTACGCAACTGTTTTTATTAGAAAACCTTTAATTTACCATAAACAAATTTAGCATGTGAAGAATAGTGGAGTAACTCTGGAAAAAACTAGGAAAAATAGAAAAAATCTTATCGTAATATCCTTCGCATGACATACAAAAATATTAATCAACTTAATGATTGGGATTAGAATCTATGCAAATCAATACTCCATGAATTCGGCAAAGTTTTATAATCTTACTCAACTTTAAATTTCTTAAAACTTGGAGCTTTTACATAGTTCAAATAAGAAAAAATCAAAACTTTAGTTGATTAAAATCCTAATTATTAGGAAAATAATTGAATTGCTATTTTGTCATGTGAAATATATTTTTAAAGGTTAAAAAGCAATGACATCTCGCTTACGACTTTTGTGCTTTAGCAACCTATTATTAGAAATTTAATGAGGCGCGAGACATGATTAGAATTAGGATTTCATGAAAATTCACATTAACAAATGTTGTATTACAATTTTATCTAACATGAATTATAAGAAATAATTTACCTTTCTAAGAGCATAACACAAATCTATAGAGTTGTAATTCACTAGTTATTTCAGATGTTCGCCAAATCTGAAAAAACCAGAGGTTATTTATATTCCTCGGGAACCCCCGCCTACGTCACCATTTAATATTTCTTGGTCCATTATTGTCCAAACCACCTGGGCACTAGGCCCAATGTGATTAACTATTGACTTAGAATGCATGAATGATTCTTGGATTTGAATCTTCAAATTATGTTTTCCTAATGACATAAGAAAATTTAACTTCATATATAACTAAGCAGTATGGATTTTTTCAATCAAAAAATCCTTCTCAATTTTAATTATTAATTATATTACTAAAACCTTATTATATTTGTACAATAATTCTATAATTATGGTAAGTGTACAATGCTAATTAAATACAAACTAAAGTTACCAAAATATGCTCCATAAATCGTGATATACACAATTGTATATGCCGTGTATATCACGGCTAAAACTGTCTTGAATCCGCATGTATTACCGTGATATACACTGCTGTATATGTCGTGTATATCACGATATATTCTGTCACACCCCCGCAGTGATAACGGGCGATCTTCGTATGCTGAGACTGTCCCTAAAATCATCAAAAAGTACCGAGGGAAGACCCTTAGTAAAATGTCTGCAATTTGATACCTGAAAGAGACATGGCAGCCGCGTACTTGTCCACGAGCTACCTTTTCGCGAATAAAGTGAATATCCATCTCGATTTGTTTAGTGCACTGGTGTTGAACCGGATTATCAGAAAGGTAGACGACACTATATTATCATAATAAACCAAGGTAGCTTTCTGAATAGGACAATGAAGCTCTAAAAGAAGATTACGTAACCAACAGGATTCAGAGACAACATTGGTTACCCCTCGATACTCGGCCTCTGCACTAGTGCGTGATAATGTAGATTGTCGTTTCGCAGACCATGAGACCAAGTTATTACCAAGAAACATACAATATCAAGACGTGGAGCGTCTGGTATCCGGACAGCCACCCTAATCAGCATCTGTATACGAGGCAAGTGTAGACGTCGATGAAGGATATAAATGTAAGCCATAGTCAAGTGTCCCATGGATGTATCGAATAATGCGTTTGAGCACATTCATGTGCTCAACCCTGGGATCATGCATAAACAAGCATACCTGCTGTACGGCATACATAATATATGGTTTCGTGAAAGTAAGATACTGAAGAGCCCCTGTAAAGCTGCGATAGTGAGTCGGATCCTCATACGGTGAGCCAGCCGCATCACCCATCTTGGGTTTATTATCAAAGGGAGTGGAAGTAGACTTGCATAAGGACATACTAGCTCTCTCAATGATCTCAGCGGCATACTTCCGTTGTGATAAGAATAACCCACCTGCGTGACGAGTGACAACAATCCCCAAAAATAACTCAAGGATCCCAAGTCTTTCAGCAAACTCAGAACTAAGCATTGTCATGATAGACTTCCGCAAAGCATCAGAAGAGGCAGTCAAGATAATATCATCCACATATAACAGAATATAGGCCAGGGAAGAACCACGTCTGATATATGAACAGTGAATTATCAGACCTGCTGTGAGAAAACCCAATAGACGCAACATAGTTTGCAAACCTCTTATACCAAGCTCGTGGGGCCTGCTTAAGCCTATACAATGACTTCTTCAATAAACAGATATGATGAGGATATTTGGGGTCTCAAAAACCCAAGGGCTGATGCATGTAAATGGTCTCCTTAAGATCAACATGTAAGATATCATTCTTCACATCTAACTGATGAATGAGACATGCCTTTGAAAGAGTCAGACTGAGAATAATGTGAATAGTAACCGGTTTGACCACCAGACTAAATGTCTCACCACAATCCACGCCAACCTGTTGAGTTTTACAATCACCTACAAGACGAGTCTTATGTCTCACAAAAGAGACATCAGAATTATCCTTATGAGTAAATATCCACATAGACCGAATAATATTAACACCAGAAGGATGAGGGACCAACTCCCACATCTTATTTTCAATAAGATCATTATATTCGTCGATCATTACCAATTTCCAATTTGGGTCATTTAAGGCAGACAATGGGTTACATGGTAGGGGGGATTTAGAGACATTAGAATTGAGATTAAAATGTCATTTTGGTTTAAAAATACCCCTTTGACTATGAGTATCTGGCCCTTGACTCGAGGAGGAAGCGGGAGGATTTTGGGCAGCGGGTGGGCTGGTGACGGACTGGCCAGTAGGTAGTGGGCCTGCTGGCCCAATAACGAGATCAGTGGCTGGAACGGAGATTGGAATAGTGGCCTGGACCATTGGAACAATACCGAGATCAGTATTGGGCCGAGTGTCTGGCCCACTGGATAGAGGTGACGAAACAGGAGGTCCAGCGGGCAGTAGGCCCGCTGGCGGATTTGGGGTGCGGGACAACTTCGATAAATGGTGGAAAAAATATGGGGAGACCTCATCATCTAAAAAATTATACGAACTAGACCCGAGAGTACCTAATTTAGCAAACGAAAATTGGGTTTCATCAATAATAACATGGCAACTAATTATGATTTTATTAGACGATAAATTAAAACATTTGTAACGACGATGATTAGATAGATAACCCAAAAACACACAAGAGATAGAACAGGCTTGAAGTTTGTTAATTGTAGTTGACGGAAATAGGGGATAACATAAGCACCCAAAGACCCTAAGATGGGAATACGAAGGACTCTTATTATAGAGGACTTGAAAATGGGATGTATATGCCAATCCTTTGGTAAGAAGAATGTTAAGAAGATAAGTAGCTATTTGTAGAGCATGATGCCAAAAGGAAGGGGGTATGAAAGCATGGACCAATAACGTTCAGACAATATTATTATTGGTACAATTTTTTCGTTCGGCTTTCCCATTTTGTGAAGACGTATGAGGACAAGAGAAACGAAAAATTATGCCATTTTTGTCACAAAATTCCCGAAACAGCCCATTATCATATTCTTTGCCATTATCACATTGAATATTTTTTATTTCCCGTTCAAATTGGGAACGGATGAATGCTCAAAAATTTAAGAAAGTGTGAAAAACTTGAGAATTTTTCGCTAACGGAAAGGTCCATAAAAATTAGAATAATCATCCAAAAATAAAACATAATAACGATGGCCCACAGAACTTAAAATGAGAGAAGTCCATAAATCGCTATGAATAATATCAAATGACATTAAAGTACGAGAAGTAGAGGCTACAAATGGCAATCTAACATGTTTTCCTAAAGGATAGGAATGACAAATTGAAGTACTACGCGTACCCTTACAAGAAATAAAATTGTTGTTATGCAAGGAAGAAACAACAGACGACCTAGGGTGACCCAAACGTGCATGCCATAAGGAAGGAGCTAGAGCTGCAAAAGTGGATGGCAAGGCTTAACTCTAGAGAATGGATGCAGGCGTGATTGGATAAAGATCTCCCCTACTATTACATCTCATGAGAGGTATCCCCGTCTTGAAATCCTTCATATAAAACCCAAAAAGATCAAAATTAACAGAAACTCAATTATCAGTGGTGAATTTATGGACATACACCAAAATTTTAATTAAGTTAGAGGCATGAAGGGTATTTTTCAAGACAAAAGGTAGATGTGGGGGAGACAAAGTTGTATTACCATAACCACGAATTGTAATTGTATTTTCATTACCAACAATAATGCCACATTTTTTGCTCAAATTGGAATAAGACAAGAGAGTACCTTGTTCGGACGTCATATGTGAAGTGGCACCGGTGTCCATGTACCAATTTGAGTCCGGAGGATTTAATCCAAGCGTGTGCATTGCGGCTTCAATGTTCGTTAGACTGGGGCCCGCAACATGATGGGCCTATGGAGGCCAAGGTCCAAGCACACCTATCTGCTGCCCCAGCCTAGAGTGAAACCGACTGCCTGAAGCTGGACCCGAGGTATTGGGCATGTACTGTGGCTGGATTGAGGCCTAAGGGGGCTGAAAATAATTGGGAGGAGGGCAGTAGGCAGGACTAGGCCACTGCTAACTGGTTAAGGCCCACTGCCAAGGGACCCAAGGCTGGGACCAGAAGGGCTGGGCCCCAGAACCTCGAGGCCCACACCCACCGTTGGTATTGCTCCCTCCGGTAGCGCCACTGTTCTGGCCGCAATTTTTGCCATTATTTTTACAGTTTTGACCCCTCTTGCCGCCACCGTTGTTGCGGTTTTGGCTTGAATTGTCAATAAACTGTGAGAATTATCGGAGGACATCATCATCGCCATAGAACTGGCGCCGGTAGCTGCCTTTTTTGCCAAGCCGACTTCTTCCAATGTGAGCATCAAACGAGCTTGATAAAAAGGGGAGAACGGATTACTTTGACGAAGGAGAGTCTCAACACCATTATAGGCCTGCAACCATTTGTAGAACAAGATGATTATTGGTAACAGGCGCGCCAACGTTACGGAGTTGGTCTGCCAATTCCTTGACCCAAATCTCATTACCCCATTCATTGGTGAAATCTTCAAAAAGACTCAATTATCTACCTGGAACTCTAAGTGTCGCCGTCGCACATCTGAATACGACATCTGATAACTCTGAGGGGTTAACAGGCATTCTTGGATAAGCTTCACCCTCTCTATGTCTTGGTGAACTATGTTAGGCCCAAATAACTCTAATTTGCCTAACTCGAACCATCCGATAGGAGATCTACATCTCCGTCCGTACAAAGCCTCGTATGGAGCCATTTTAATGCTAGCATGATAACTGTTATTGTACGCAAACTCAATAAGGGGTAAATGATCATCCCAACTTCCCTTAAAATCCAATACACAAGCTCGTAGCATATCATCGAGCATCTGAATCGTATGCTCGACCTGCCCGTCTGTCTGAGGATGGAAAGTTGTACTAAGATTAACTTAAGTGCCTAAACCTTTTTGAAATGACTTCCAGAAGTTAGCTGTACATTGTGCACCTCGGTCCGTTATAATAGAAATAGGCACACCATGGAGATGAACAATCTCCTTAACATACAACTTCACGTAGTCATCGGCTGTATAGGTAGTTTTGACCGACAGAAAATGGGTTGATTTGGTCAATCTGTCAACAATTACCAAAATAGAATCAAACTTACGATAGGAGTGAGGTAAACCCATAACAAAATCCATATTAATCATTTTCCATTTCCATATCGGGATCTCAATGTTCTAAATCAAACCACCGGGCTTTTGGTGCTCTATTTTTACTTGCTGACAATTAGGACACTGAGCTACAAATTCCGCAATGCTTCTCTTCATGTCGTTCCATCAATAGATACCTTTAAGATCATGATACATTTTAGTATATCCAGGATGAATGGAATATCGTGAACAATGGACCTCCGTCATAATTCTATCTCGTAATCCCGCTACATTTGGAACACATATACGGCCCTGGTGCCTGAGAACCCCATTTCCGTCAATCTCAAAGGTTGTGGTCTTCTTCTGTTGAATGCTTTCTCTGATCTTTTTCAAACTGGGGTCTTCCCACTGACGTTCCTTAACTTTCGATATGAGGGATGATTCTGACATATTCTGAATCACTAAAGCACCGTCATCTGAATCCATTAGTCGGACTCCCAATATAGCTAACTGATGGAGCTCCCTTATTAACTCCTTTATGTCGACCTGAACCGTAGTTGAGTTGATCATCGACTTATGACTGAGCGTGTCTGCTACAATATTAGCTTTACCGAGATGTTATAAGATGTCCACATCATAATCCTTCAACAATTCAAGCCACCTTCTTTATCTCAAGTTCAACTCTTTTTGTTTAAATATGTATTGCAGGCTATTATGATCCGTAAAAATGTCTACATGAACACTATACAAGTAGTGCCGCCAAATCTTCAGTGCATAAACCACTGCGGCCAACTCCAAATCGTGTGTCGGATAGTTTTTCTCATGTTTTCTCAATTGCCTTAAAGCATAGGGAATCACTTTACCATGTTGCATTAACACACATCCCAAACCTACTCCCGAGGCATCACAATACACAGCATAGACTTCTGGACCCTCTGGAAGAGTAAGGACTAGTGCCGATGTTAGTCTATATTTTAACTCTTGGAAACTATGCTCACAAGCATCGGACTACTGGAATTTTATGGCATTTTGTGTCAACTATGTTAATGGTGCTGATATGGTAGAAAACCCTTGTACAAACCTCTAATAATAGTCGGCTAAGCCCAGAAAACTGCGAACCTCTGATGGAGTAGTGGGTTTCGACCGATTCTTCACCGCTTCAATCTTCTGAGTGTCAACTGTTATACCTTCGTCTGACACTATATGACCAAGGAAAGCCACTGAATTCAACCAAAATTCACATTTGGAGAGCATAGCATATAACTAATGATCCCGGAGCGTCTGTAGTACTATCCGCAGATGATTCACATACTCTGCTTCCGAGTGAGAATAAACCAGAATATGATCTATAAATACTATCACAAATACATCCATAAATTGGCGAAACACGATGTTCATTAGATCCATAAATGTTGTCGGTGCATTTGTGAGTCCAAATGACATTACTACAAACTCTAAGTGCTCATACCTTGTTCTGAAAGTCATTTTCGGAATGTCCCTCTCTTTGACTCTTAGCTGATGATACCCTGACTTTAGGTCGATCTTTGAGAAACATCTTGCACCTTGTAACTGGTCAAACAAATCATCAATTCTGGGAAGAGGGTACTTAGTCTTGATAGTGACTTTGTTCAGCTGCCGATAATCAATACACATCCGTAACGAGTCATCTTTATTTCGTACAAACAATACTGGTGCACCCCTAAGAGATATGCTGAGCCTAATAAAGCCTTTCTCAAGCAGGTCTTTTAATTGCTCATTTAATTCATCTGGAGCTATTCTATAAGGAGGAATAGATATCGGTTGGGTGTCTGGCAACACGTCTATACCGAATGCAATCTCTCTTTCAGGAGAAAGGCTTGGAAGTTCGTCTAGAAATACATCAAGAAACTCATTAACCACTGGAATTGATTGAGAAGTAGGTGGTTTGGCATCGACATCTCTAGCTCGAACAAGATGGTATATACAACCTTTGGAGATCATCTTTCGTGCCTTAAGGTATGAAATAAACCTACCTTTTGGCGTCGCCGTATTACCCTTCCATTCAAGGACTAGCTCGCCTGGAAACTGAAATCTAAAAATCTTTGTTCGGCAATAAACATTAGCGGAGCACGATACCAACCAATCCATGCCCATAATAACATCAAAATCAACCACTTCTAATTCTACTAAATCTGCTAAGGTCTGATGGCTACAAACTAATACTGCACAATCTCGATAGACCCGTCTAGCAACTACCGACTCACCAACTGGATACCACAAATGGATCTCTTATCAGATCATGCACCATACCAAACTTATAGGTAATAAAAAAAGTGATATATGATATATTGGAGCCTGGATCTAACAATGCATACACATTATGTGAAAAGACCGATAATATACCTGTAATGACATCAGGTGAGGACTCCTGATCCTGTCGTCCCATCAATGCATAAATATGGTTCTGGCCCCTACATCTGCCTCGACTGGATGATGTATGATGATTTTGCCCTGACGGGCGTACTGAATGTAATGAAGCTGCTACAGATCTGACCGGCTTGGCCCTAACACCTTCGCCTCCTATCGGGCATTCTCACCTAATATGACTAGGTTCACCACAAGAATAACACACATTTGATCCTTGTCAGTACGACCCTGTATGGGTCTTACCACGCAGCTCGTATCGAGCCAATGGTGGCCGCATCTGACTAGAATCCCCTATATAATAAGACCATGATGCTTGTGAACTCTAACCTGGTCCCGATTGTACATATCAATCAACTCTCGACCTTGAAAATGGTAATGATGCACTAGCTTCCAGGTAGGATGGGCGTCTATAAAGTTGTGGTCTGGGTTCACCTTTGAATTCCCTCCCGTCACCTACGGATCGAGCTCTCTTATGCTGGCCATTATCACGCTCTCGATCTATCCGTTGTTGTCTCTTACGATCTTCTAAATTCTGTTATTAAGCCTGAATGCGAGCAATATCCATATCCGGATTCAGAGAAGCCGTAGTACACTCATTGACCAAGTGCGACCCTAAGCCAATAACAAACATATGTACCCGGTCACTCATCTCAGCTATAATCGCAGAAGAATATTTGGCCAAGAAATTAAATTGCAAGCTATATTCTCGAACGCTCATGTTGCCCTGCTCAAGACGTAGAAATCTATCATGCCTGGTCCGTCGGAGTTCAACCGGCAGAAAATGTTGTAAGAAGGTCTCTGAAAATTCTCTTCATCCTGCTGGTAGAGCACGAGGTCCCCTGGATTGCTCCCATGTCTCATACCAGGTCACCGCGACATCCCGCAATCTATAAGAAGCAAACTTTATCGACTCAGTAACAGTAGCATCCATTACCCACAAGGTACGCTGTATTTGCTCTAGAAAATTCTACGGGTCCGCGTTCAGGTCCGATCCAATGAATACCGGAGGGTCTAGATTGATGAAATCCTAAGCTCTTGTGCTAGCAGCTCTATTAAAAGGACTGGGAATCTGACGTTGGGCCTGAGTGGCCACCAATCATGTTAATAGTTGTATAGCACTTCACATATCAAGATCATCGGCTGGAGTATCAAGTGGAGGGACTGGGGATACTGCAGCCCCACTACTCTCCTCTAGAGGTGGTGAACTGGGGAGGTCGTATGAATTAGTCGCACTGTGGGTATCACTCTGGCCCTCACTAGCAGGTGGCGCTCGGCTAGTACCTTCGCCAGCAGTCGTATCCAACGCCATCATACTCTTGAAATTCCTCCTTGCTATAGGTATTGCTGGAATCACAAACACGAGACGGATTAGGAGTGGAATGCTTATAACTCAGCTATATAGCACGATTCTAGATCAAGAAGAAAAAGTAACCATAATGCCCGGTAGCCTCCTGTCTATAAGTGTGGTGCACAACACACTCATAAATAAGACTCTACTAGACAAGACTTGTAGACTCCCTAGGACAGACATGCTCTGATACCAAGTTTGTCACGACCCAAACCGGAGGGTCGCGATGAGCACCCAGACCTTACCTGCAGAGTACCACTACCCATACAATCAACATCTAGTCATAACTAAACACGGGCCACTAGGGCTGCCATCCAGTACTCTGCCGACACATAGAGATGATATACTGGAAGAAGCTGTGTAAAATTTTAACCAGAAAGCCCAACTTACATATATATACATACCAAGGCCGACAAGGCCATACATGACTACTACACACAGGACATCTGTATACAAGCCTCTAAAAGAGTACGCAATATCAAAAGGTCAGGACAGGGCCCCGTACCCATATGTACATGCAAAAATATATCGTACCGAGATTGACCGACACTCCGAAATAAGGGGAGTGTTCCAATATTCGTTGAATCAACAATCTACTAATGCGGGTCATCGCCTCACCTACGTGAACCTACGGGCATGAAATACAGCTTTCCCCGACAAAAGGGACCGAGTATGTCAGGGATGAACAATAACGTAACAGGAATACAATAATAAACTGAAACAGAAATAGCCGACAACAACAACTGACAGAAATAACTGACCAGTAATAAATGCCTCTGAGGGCCATAATATGCCTAAATGTCATGCACAATGCAAATGCGGTATACATATATATATATTTTCCTCATCGGGCATCGTCCTTCCCATAACATCCTCTGTGGGCATCATTTCATATCGTTTTGGCCTCATTGGGCATCTTTTTTTTGTGATAGTCTGTACCAGCTGTAGGTGATGTTGCATATATAACGCCATTCCATTTCCACATCCCCTACATATATATAATGCGTACCATATAGTAGTGTATATAATACATGTGGGTCTAGGGTAATACATGAATATAATGCAAATGCATGAATGACAATAAAACATTCTAAACTTATCGGATGAAATAATACCCTTGTATCTTCGGCTAACATTGAGAATATTAACATCTTTCCCATATACCTCAATAAAGATTTAGGAACATATTTAGACATGCTTTCCACATAAGAATCAATAACATGAACATCATCGGCTACTAAGAGTAGAATAATTTATGGAACAATATCATGTTTACGTTTCGTTACATGAAACATGCCAAAAGAAAGAATTAATTTCCCTTAACATACCTTCGTCGATCCGTTGATAATACAACCCAAGTAGTCCGTATAGCACCTAACCTTAAGCATGGATGAACCAACTTGAAGAATGAAATTCAATACGATTTAGGGACCATGTTTTGCTTGTTGTTGCTGCCTATAATTTCCACGATCGGCTACCAATTTGCTGCTTACTTTTGCTGATATGCAGTCGCCTATATTAGTTTACGGAGGGTGTTTTGCCTTTGTAATTTAAAAATTAAAAATAGTGTTGCATGCAAAGGTAATTCGGAGGGACATATATATATGTGTACTAGACCACGACCTGAGTGCTCCCCCCCCTAATCATTACCCCAAGTTTTGTTAATCCCAAATGATGTTGCCACCTAATTAACTCTACTACCTTAGTCACTAAGGTGATGCATTTAAATGCTACATGTAGATGTTCCCCCCTTACACATATACTTAGCCCACTAAATCTTGTCCCTCACTATAATTATAGATCAGCCGAAAATTATTGTCAATTAGTCGATCCTTGTTGTCTCGCTTGGTAAATCTTAAATTATTTCGGGACCGCATCCTTTTATATACTAATTTATTTATTTGCATACGTGAATATGACATAAATTTCTCAAAGCTCGGGTCTACTTGCATATGTCTAGATGCTCAAACCACCGCCCGAAAGTACGGGGTGTTACATCCTTCCCCCTTAAGGAGTGAAAGTGCCGAAAGCCTGGCCCAAACTGGATTGGAAATAGCCAGGAACGGACGGAGTGGCCCCCAAAAATTGGGCCTGATTAATGAGGTCTGTCGGCTGTGCCTCCAGACTGCTGGGAGGAGTCAAGAAAGTCATTTATTTTGTTCTCGGGTAAATGACAAAAGGGGAGGGAATAGAGAACAGAGAAAGAGAAGAATAAAGCTGACACTTTGTTGTTTTCTGGTAGTGGAGGTCAAAGGGGACAGAAGGAGACTGAGGAGGACAAATTATTGTTGACCGACAGAAATAAAAAAGAAAACAGATGGTGAAGTTCTCACTTTTCTTGGTTCTCGGGTAAACAAAAAACAAACAGAGGACACAACTTTTATTGTACACTAAGCCAAGAGGTTGATGCTTTTATTGTATCTTGTTAAATGGACAAGGAAGAATAAAAAAAGCAGACAAAAGGAAGACAAAAGGCAGAAGAAAGTTGGTGCTTTTAATGTTTCTTGGTAATGGAGAAGGCGAGGTACCGAGGAGGAGGCTGCGACAGAAGCAACTTAGGGTTTAGGTTTTGTCTTGTGATATCATGTAAGATTGTATTAATCTTTCTTGAGGAGCCTTTCTCATTAATACAAAATATATAGGTGTACGATGTGAAATTCTTATACAACAATGATCATAGTTCTACATAATTACATAACACTAAATAGGGTAAATATAATATAGTACACACGTTAATAGATTTTTAAACAACCATTTAACCCCAATTAACCCGTAGGTTTTTTTCTTTCTTTCTTAAGAAGGCATATTCTTATTAATATAGCGGTAGGTTTCTTTAGTTTTCATGTAGAACCCGTTTGGACTCTATTAGTCGTCTTCTTGGTCTCCAAGTAAAAAAGCAATTAAGAAAATACGGTGGGTTTTCAAAGCAAAAAGGACTCCAAAAATAATGATGATTTTTTTTTACCTTTTCAAAAAAAAAAAAGGTGAAATATTATAAAGATAATTAAATAATAAATTGAAGAAAATAGTAAATGACAATTTTGTCTATTGTAGAATCTTTTAATCAAGGACAAAAAGTCTAATCAATATTTCTAAGGTCGTTCGTGCTTTTAATATAACTAGTTTATACGAATGTGCGTTTCACGTTATTTTCTATTAATCCCAATCATCACAAAAAATATTAGATAATTATTATTTTTAATTATTTTCTTGAGGTATAGAGTTTTATACTTTTAGAAGTAAAATCTTTTTTGTTTAATTTTTCTAAGTATTCTTTTTGACCAAATGGTTGTGATGACTTATTATGGTCGGATCACATAACAATGCATGAAAGAACGATTATCATTTAAGATAGTTTTGTCATAATTTGTATATTTACTACTTTAGTTTTTATTTTATATCTCTATTTGGTTTCACGAATGTCAATCTCCTACTTTTCCCACAATTGTATATTTGTTAATCACTTAGTATTACTAAATATCAACTCAATTTATTTAATCACTAAATACTAAACTAAGTGAACAACTCTTACTTTTTCAATTTCAATTTGTTTGTCTTACTTTTCCTTTCAGTCTGTTTAAAAAATAATTCTATTTTCTCTATTTAGTTACTCTTTATATCCAACATCCAACATGACAAATTTAAGACCACAAGATTCAAATAATATTTTAAACTTGTACACGTTCTAAATTTATAAGATCGCAAGATTCAAATGATATTTTGGTACTTACACACATTTTTAGTTTAAAACTACACAATTTAATAATTTTTTTTATTTTTTTAAACTTCATGTCAAGTTAAACTAAAACAAACAAATTAAAACAAATAGAGTATAATTTATCACGTTGGTAAGACTAATTTAATTTTGTGTCTTATCATTATTTAAGTTCTTTTTTATTTGTAATGGTAGGCTATGAAGAGACTCGACTATAAAAGTATTTGATCACGTAAATTCATTCTCCAACTCCAATTCACGTTTAGACAAATCCTTCATCAACTCTTCTTAGACAAATCCTTCATCAACATCAATATTAACTCCATTATTAATTAGTATGTCCCAAAAGCAATATTTCTAATATTCTTTTAGATTTTTAGGTTTATGAAATATGTTTAAAAAAATAAAATTAGAGTTTATTAAGTATATAAATTATTATTCAATATCTAAAATGTAATTGATCAAGCAATATTTATATTTGTGCTTACATGATCATAATGGCAGTATCAAGGGCTAGAGGTTGGCTCTTCGCTCGGCTGCCAGGATATGAAATGTATGTTAAAAGTAAAATCATGCTTCTTGGGTGACCCAGTGAACATCTAATACCTAAATTTATAGTATTAGAAAAGGTTTAAATATTGCAAGTCTCTTAAATTTTAATATTAGATTATAATTTGGACTATAAAAATAAGTAACGTAATTTTTTGCCATCAAAATCTTCTATTACTTGGACTCTGCAAATAAGACGTCATTCAGTTTGCCAAATTCACATTTTGATTTGGACTCTCCAACTAATAATGAACTAAATTAATTTTTTGTTACACTAATATAATCAAGATAATTAATTGATAAAGGGTATAAAAGTCATTTAATATTTAAAGGATATCTTTGGTCAACCAATATTTATATTTATGCTTTTAAAATAATATAAAATATAAATAGATAGATAGATATATAGATAGATATAAATTATTATCATATTAAAGAGTAATTAAGATAATATAAAAATAATGAATCTAGATATTAATATAACATTTCTTTTTGAGATATTCAAATTATTATTTATTTATTTCTTAACAACTTTGATCCTTTTATGAGAAAAAATGTTTTTAGGAGTTGAAGAATATGCGTGACTCGCCCCCCGGGCACAGGCAAGTTGGTAAGTGGCAAGGTGATTGGGGTACAACCACTCCGACGTCGCGGGTTCGAATCCGTGTGGTGACAGTCTTTGCTGAAATATTACAAGGATTGTTGCTGGGTTCGTGTCCCGTTGGTCCTCTCCCTTGCAGGATTGTCACTCGCACATATCCCTCGATTTACATCCCACCCGGCCAAAAAACCTCTGATACAGGGGGGTTTCGCCTTCGGGACTTTTCCCTTCACAAAGAATATGCATGACTCTCCAAACTTTATGGGCAAGTTGGAGTGAAAGGACAAAAGAGTTCATGATGGACCTCTTGTGTAATGTGTAGGAAAGGAATAAGGATATCCACCTTCAATATTCAATATTCTAATAGATTTCCCACTTTCATCCATTTTCTTTATTCGGATGCCTTATTGAGATATGTCTTTATTTTCTCACTTTAATATATAGCACTTCCCAAATTTTTAGGGGATCAATTACCAAAATTTTAAAAGATAAAAGTAGTTTCTATTTTAATTGGATTAAATACCCCCAATAAAAAGATAACAAAATCTCCGAAAGAAATCAGTTGGTATGTACTGCCAAAATTTTAGGAGATAAAATCAAATTTTAGTTATTTACGGGAAAAAAAATAACCAAATTTAAATATTTCATCTTTCAAGTCCAATTCAACTTTAAAATTCTTATTTAATTCTAATATTTTTTTATTTCAAAAAAGATGATAAAAAATATTATTTAAATTTAAGATGTTTTCATCTTTTTTAAATATTTCATATTTAATTAGCAAGAATAAATTACATATAGATTCCTCTATTTGAATTCCACCAAAACTAAGGAACAAATATTAAACTCATATAACAGGTACAATAATCCGTAAAGAATGAAATGGAATACAATAACCACCAATTATATATGAAACACGATTTGATTGACTCAAACGGTAGGAATATGACGTAAAATGCGACGACGTGATAATTTAAATTAATCAAAGTCCATTATAAGAATTATCGAATTATCCTTCCAGGTTGAGATGATATTAACCATCTGAAGGATATCCATTAGTATTTCAATTGATCTCAAGATAATGTTTCATTAATAATATTTGAAATTTTATTTAAGTCCGATGTTCAACTGCTGAGATGTACTCAATTTAAAAGAACAAAGATTTGGAATATAGATTGTTTTTCCATTTTTTATAAAAAATATATAATAATAGATATATTTTAAAGGATGCCACTTGAATTAATTATTAGTTAATAAGTTATATTTGGCTTTTCGGCTATGCCACATGGCTAAATTAGTTATTAATTAATAAACTGTTGGTACTCTATTGTACTTTATAAAGCAGTACGAGAAGTAAATAACTATTACAAGTATTCGAAAGGATAAACAAATATTCAAAATTCAGAAATTGAATCTTGTTGAAGAAATAGGCCAATCTTCAAAACTGTCGCAAGCTTGTTGTGTCTTGAATCTTGATAACCTGAAATCAAGAAACAACTAAATCTGGATGGTTACAACATTGTGTGTTGAGTCGAGGAATTGCCCTCTGTCCTTAAGACAAGATTTCCCCGTATATATGCTTTTACGTTAGCGGGCAATAGTCTCCCAAGATAAAACAACACTTTAATCCCAACGCTACAAAGCCAATAGGTTGAGCCTGCCGAATAAAACAAATATGAATCAACTTGCTGAAGATATGGAAAAGGAAGGAAGAGTTTCTATCTTCTCTCCTCGTTTGTCTCTGTGTATATAGTGTGTCTCTGTTGTGTATATCTTGTGTATATGAGAGTCTTTGCTCACTGTTTTGCACTGATTTTCGCCACTGTTTTGTGCTTCTTTTGTTCACTGATTTGTGGCATTTTTTTGTCAAACAAGGCTGTAATGGCCATTAAGTGAGGGTTGTTATTAACTTTTCAGAAACTCTGGGGACCAAACTGTAAATATTAAGTAATTTGGGTCCAAAAAGATAATATTAGAAAGTTTCCACAGCCCACGACCCCGAGATCGGACCGGACCGGACTGGACAGGACGGGCGGGCGGCAGCGGCGCGCGTGTGGGCTTAGCCTTGAACCCAAGCACATCTAGGTCCTCCCTCCTTTAAACACATGGGATACCCCTTGGGGTTCCAAACCCTTTACCACATTAGAGACTTATATAGAGAGCAATTCTTCCTATTCCCACCGATGTGGTAGATTTGTCCCACACCATATTTTCATGCCTCAAACACCTTACTTCGTGGACCAATATCTCTTTCATTTCTCAACGAAATTTGACGATCATTGGCCCTACGGTCATCTACTCACTTCGTAAATCATGCATGTGCGAAGAGACAAAGCCTCCAACATGCGGAACACTAGTGTTTAATTCATCAAAGATGGGTGGACGCATATCTCCGCCAAAGGCAAATTTCCAACAATCCCCTCTATGAAAGAGAGATTGTGGCGCACGCACAAGGTGCCTACATTTCAGCAATCTTTCAGCGAAAAGATATTGCATCAGGAGAGGTAGCTTTAGCTTTGAACCTTCCCTAGTTGAATACCATCGGACTTACTTACTGAGCGGTGAACGTGATGTCTTGAACCGTCAGTGTTTAGTGTAAGCCAAGACAATGATAACAACACAATAACTCTTCTTATTCGTTTTCATTCTTACGTTTTTGTCCGTTGTGGCCGTGGACACACTTGGATTCTTAAGTGCGTTCATTTGAGGCGGCCATCCTCGCACTTAAATAGGTGATCTCCTACAAGGTATCCTGCTATACCCCACTTCACAAGTGCTAGGAATCATTAAAAGTTTCCCCAACCTTAACCTCAACCATTTGAGGATTGTTTAAAGGTTTGGAAGCTTAACATTTACCCACCATGCAGGTAGCACTTTAATGTCTATCGCGGGAACAACTTTGGATTCATGTTTCCGTACAGAAATCATCATTTGAAGTGCTTCTTGCTTCCACCGAAGCGCTCAACTGAACCTTTTGCCGCTTAGTTTTCTCATTAAACCAAATTCTTGGGATCTCCAATCAGTATGATTCGGTTACCACCGCAAAGGTTCGTATTGTTTGGGTTTTAAGCTCATTCCCCTAGACATGCAGAACACTTGATCTCCGGGTAGTCTCTTAGTTAGTAAATAAGGAAGTGACACCCATGATGATCAACTGACATACGATCTTATGTCTCCGACAGATACTGACGGATATGTTCAGACGCCGTCATCCGTGTCCTTCCTGAAGCCGACCGGCTAGCCACAATGTATAACTGCTGAAGGCACGAGTTTCTCCCAATAAGGGACGTCCTCTAATGAGTCGTGAAGTTACTCAACTTCTTTCATGCTTTGTATAAAGCGATAAACTCCGATACCATCATGAATTGGTCGATGCAAGTTTGCTTAGAGAATTTTCCAAGACCCACCATACACATTTACTTATGGCTTTGGTGTTCTTCGGATCTGATGTCCAGTTTGCATCACTGTGTTATCCCAGAATCGCTGGACATCCAGAATACTATAATCCGTAGATAAGCGAATAATTCAGATATCGTCATATCCGACTTAACGCCTTCTATTGATTATGTATTAAGATCATCAGTGAACCTTAGTTCAACTGATCTGTTTGTAGGACGATACCAGGTCGGTTGTAGTGTGTACAATACATTGAACTACACATGACCTGTTCATATCGCTCCTTGTCTATGGGTGCACCATGATTCCAATCAGTTCTATGATTCATATCCATTGGTGGCTTCAACGAGACTGTCAACCATCGACCAGTCCATTAGATGTCTTAGAAATCCAATTCCTAAGATGTTATCTGTGATACCCATATCTTTCATATCGAGACTTTGTTTCAATATGACTTTTACTTTCAGACTGTTGATTCTCCAACTGTTGGCTTTCTAACTTCAGAGTCAATGTTTCTGTGGTCAGATTCATTGTTTCTGTTTTATCTTAAACTTTCAGGACCAAAATGTAAACATTTCAGGGACCAAAATGAAAGTTCAGGAAGAAGGCCAACAGTCCAGTAAACCAACTCTGGTTCTCTTCTTCCAACTCTCCGGTTGGAAAGACTGTTTCAACATCTATGCCACGCAAGACTACAATGGGCCATGATGTTAAGCTACTCCCAGGGGAGCACATGTACAAGTAGTCGAGGCTTTGAACTCGTCAGTAGATCCATCTACTTTGTAATCACTTTTGAGTATCATTTTTCACAACCCAAAGGTTCTTTTCCCGGAGGAAGATCAACCATTATGCAAGTATGGTTCTATATGATGGAATCTATTTCTCTCTTTGTAGCTTCTTTCCAAAGCAGCACTTTTGGAGATGACAATTATTTGTTAATTGTCTATGGTTCATTCTCAACCATACAAGCTAGAAGGACTGGAACAAGTATTTGTCCCCTTCTTTGCTACGTCTAGTTTCGGACAGTCAGGCCCTCGCGGGTTCTTGTTAACCTTGAGCAATTACTTCTTTTTCCTTTTCAAGGAAAGTTATCTTCAAAGAATTCAACATTCTTTGACACCAAGAGGCGATCAACACTACTGTTATTTGCAGATCCAGTGGATATGCAATCTACAGTCTTAGGTACAACTTGACCTATTTCGGTATTCCAACTTTTACCAAGCTACCCCGCATAATTTGGGCGTATGATTTGGCGCTTGGCTAACACCGTTGGACTGAGGTGAGAAATGAACAGTCGTTTAATGAACGATGCTTCACATTCTCCCCTCCATCACTACGAATTTTGCAATCCATAGGCTTAGTTGATTTCCAACTTCTGCTTTGTAGCGCTTATCCGCTTCAACAACTTCATCTTTGCTTTTCAACAAACAAAGGATTACATACGTTGTACCATCATCAATGAAGATCACAATGTACTTGTCTCCCCTCTCTATTTTGTATAAACTTTAAATCACCCAAGTAGGTGTGACTAAGTTCTAGAGGAGCGGTGCTTCTTTCGCTATTCCCTTGACGGAATTTGAAAAGGTGAGTTTGCCTCTTCATCTACCTCACATTTATTTTGAGGGTTTATGTCGACAGAAGGCAACAATCTCAACTCTGCTATCTTTTGAATGACTTTCTATTTAACGTGTCTTAATCTATGATGGCATAGATGCACGGATTACAAATATATCATTCATTTGGCTACAGACATACTGTACCATTCTTAGTTATTACGGACCTGTTGGACTAGTCTCAAAGCAGCTTGACCAACATCGTCTCTTAAACCAAGTTTGGGACATGTATCACCTCATCTTAAAGTGATCTCATTCCCTGAAGTCCTATTGAGGACAACCTCTCCAGCCCCTTTGGTTTTAGAGGTGGCGTTGCTTCACATGAACAATCTCTTGCCCGTGGTTAGGCCGTAACCTGATCATATGTGATCGCGATACTCTGGCCCACTCCAGTTGCTTTGGCAGACTGAGTGTCCAATTTATTCACTGCATTTCTTTAGGCCTTCAGATCATTTAAGACCTGGAAACTCTGGCCCACCATACTAGGTGTCCATTACTTTTCCTATGAAATGAATTCTGACCCCACTCCAGTCGCCCGTAGGCTTTGTATGATTGAGTGTCCAATATGATCATATCAAAGGAATTTTGACCCACTCTAGTCGCCCAGAGGCTTAAATTGAGTGTCCAATATCATCCTATGAAGGATCTTCTGCCAAATAGTATGACAGGCTCAACGTCTTTAGCTTTTAGTCTTCTTCCGTTATGATTGGTGCCCAGACAATTGTTGGCGCTTACTTAAGTGTGGTAACAGTTTTCGCACAGTCAGTGGATATTTCTCCCTCGTATGTGCGAACATACTTTACACACTTTAATAATTACACTTAAAAGAACAGATCTTTTTAAGTCATTTACAAAATCCAATCTTTAAACGGGAAAAAAATGAGATTAAACTTCTGATTTTAAAGCGTAAGGAATATAAATTATTTTCATATTCCTCCTTACTTTAATCCATTTTTAATCAGACATCATTTAATCTTTATTCTTGACAAGTAAGAAAAACTACTTATCCCAATTTCGGATTCTGGCCCACTTCAATCACTTCATCAGACTGAGTGACCATTTCCTCATTACCATTATTCGGATCCTTTGTCTGGGACAGATATAGGTCTTCTGCTGCAAGATAGAATAACATCTTCAGTCTTCTCTTTTTGTCCCAGTTGACATCCTCAGGCTCTCGTGAGCGCTTGTCCAACCAGTCTTGGTAGCGGTGACACCATGAACATGTTTATCATCATCACTCTCTTTTACCAGAAAACCATTGCCATATCCAGATTTGGTCATACAACTTTTGACCGACATCTTTCGAACACTAATAGTAATACAATACAATCTTGTCTTAAGTTGTTGATACTCTATTGTACGTTATAAAGCAATACGGGAAATAAATAACTATTACAAGTATTCGAAAGGATAAACAAATATTCAATATTCAGAAATTGAATCTTGTTGAAGAAATAGGCCAATCTTCAAAACTGCCGCAAGCTTGTTGTGTCTTGAATCTTGATAACCTGAAATCAAGAAACAACTAAATCTGGATGGTTACAACATTGTGTGTTGAGTCGAGGAATTGCCCTCTGTCCTTAAGACAAGATTGCCCCGTATATATGCTTTTACGTTAGCGGGCAATAGTCTCCCAAGATAAAACAACACTTTAATCTCAACGCTACAAAGCCAATAGGTTAAGCCTGCCGAATAAAACAAATATGAATCAACTTGTTGAAGATATGGAAAAGGAAGGAAGAGTTTCTATCTTCTCTCCTCGTTTGTCTCTGTGTATATAGTGTGTCTCTGTTGTGTATGTCTTGTGTATATGAGAGTCTTTGCTCACTGTTTTGCACTGATTTTCGCCACTCTTTTGTGCAGCTTTTGTTCACTGATTTGTGGCATTTTTTTGTCAAACAAGGCTGTAATGGCCATTAAGTGAGGGTTGTTAATGGCATTAGAGAGGCTGATTTATGGGGCTGCTCAACTGGCCAAGTAATGGGTTGTTAATGGAGGAGTTAATCAACCAAGTAATGGCTGGTTAATGCTCCAAAACGCAGTCCAACGGTAGGCAGAAAATTTTATGTCTTCCGTCACCCTAAAATCAACTTTCCAGAAACTCTTGGGACCAAACTGTAAATGTTAAGCAATTTGGTGTTCAAAAAGATAATATCAGAAAGTGCCCACAGCCCGTGACCCGAGCCCGGAAAGGACGGGACTGGCGGGCGGCGGCGGTGCACGTGTGGGCTTAGCCTTGAACCCAAGCACATCTAAGTCCTCCCTCTTTTAAACACATGGGATACCCCTTGGGGTTCCAAACCCTTTACCACATTAGAGACTTATATAGAGAGCAATTCTTCCTATTCCCACCGATGTGGTAGATTTGTCCCACACCATATTTCCATGCCTCAAACACCTTACTTCGTGGACCAATATCTCTTTCATTTCTCAACGAAATTTGACGATCCTTGGCCCTAGGGTCATCTACTCACTTCGTAGATCATGCATGTGCGAAGAGACAAAGCCTCCAACATGCGGAACACTAGTGTTTAATTCATCAAAGATAGGTGGACGCATCTCCCCGCCAAAGGCAAATTTCCAACATAAACTACATGTGTTTTTTTATTATGCCACTTGGCTTAATGTAGTGCCTTTGTCTTTTGCTTTTAATAATACTAGTCTCTACAAACACACGTGGCATGCTATTCTCTATCAGGTATCACAAAAAATAAATATTAAGTAAAAGTATTTGAAATTACATTATATTTGTTTTATGAGGTACAAAATGTTGTTAAACACTAATTCCAATAGAGAGGTAAGAAAAATTCATCCTTTTTTTATTTAGTTTTTGCTTTGTAACGTGTTTTTTCTAATCCTTCTATTTTATTTAAACATATCCGTATTGATTCCCACAAAATAGCTTAATCGATGGTCATTAAACTTTGGATATGTCACAAAAAGTCACTTTTCTGTTATTATTATTTTTATCTATAAGTCATCTAATTTAAAGTTTATCACACTAAAAATACCTTTTCTATTTTTAGTTACGTAAAACTTAGTTTCTGACGTTCGTGTCTTAACTTTTTTTTAAAAAATGAGAAAAACTTGGAAATGAGAAAATTAACTAAAATAACTTGTGTATTTCTCCAATAAATAACTCGTTATCCAACTGTGAAATATGTAGTTTTGTTTCATTATATGTACTATGATTTTGGAATGAAATAATCAAGGAAGAATATTTCTTACATGGTATCAGAGTCTAGGGAAAGTTCCTAAACTATTCTCTCAATCAAACCGTCGCCCCCCCCCCCCCTCATTCCGCCGTCGATCTCCCTTCTCCGTTCGACATCCATGTTTGACTCGAAATCCAATTTCACCCAGCTCTAGCTGTCTCCAACATCAAATCTCATATATTCATCACTCTTGAGATGGAAAACGTCCATTATGCGACATGGACAGAACTTTTTAAAATTCATTGACGTTCACACCGGGTTATCCATCACATAATTCCGTCGGAAAAAGGCAAGGAGAAGGTGCCGAAAAATGATGATGAGAAGGAATTATGGTTGACCCTTGACGCGACGGTTCTCCAGTGGATCTATGCCACAATTTCGAGTGATTTACTACATACTATTCTTGAGCCTGATTCCACGACTATGGAAGCTTGGGAACATTTATGTGACATATTCCAAGACAATAAGAATTCTAGGGCCGTCATGCTTGAGCGGGAATTCCCCACCACTGATATGATGGATTTTTCCAATGCGTCCGCATACCGTCAACGCCTCGAGGTTCTATCAGACCAACTCAAGAACGCCGGGGCACCGGTAACTAACAATCGGCTCGTGTTACAAATGGTTGTCGGCCTCACCGACGCCTATAGTGGAGTAGGTACGCTTATCCGCCAAAACAATCCTCTTCCCCCATTCTACCAAGCCCGGTCTATGCTCATCCTCAAAGAAATAAATTTTTCCAAGAAGACAACCACCGTGTTAAATTCCGCCTTGGTTGCCGCTCCATCCGATGAGAGTTTGAAACAATTTTAAAATTTGCAGCCAAATCGTGGCCAGAATCCCAAGCACAACGGACCATCCAACAAGCCCAATCGGCAGCCCGAATCCTTGGGTTTTCCGTGAAGGATTTTCTGACGGGGATGCGTCTAATGAGATGTTATAGTCGGGGCGAGATTTATCCAATCACCACAACGACACATCAATCCAAATTACCATCCACGTTTGCAGATTTAGCTCCTTCTTTATGGCATGAACGTTTGGGTGATCCGAGAGCACCTGTTTTTGCTTCCCTTCAACAAAATAAATTTATAAAGTGTACTAGAACTCGTAATTCTCATGTTTGTCATTCTTGTTCCCTTGGAAAACATGTTAAGATGTGTTTTATTGCTTCTAATTCTCGTACTGCTATGCCCTTTGATAATATTCATAGTGATATTTGAACATCTCCCGTTTTGAGCTCTTTAGGCCATAGATTATCTTCTTTTGTTGGATGATTACTCTAATTTTTTGTGGACGTTTCCTTTGTCTAAAAAGTCACAAGTTTTTTCCACATTTATATCATTTAGAGCATACATCCGTATTCAATTTGAATGGGACATTAAAAATATTCAGTTTGATAATGGTAGAGAATTTGATAATGGGCCATTTTGGGATTTTTGCAAAACTAATGGTTTGTCGTTTCGTCTCTCGTGTCCACATAAATCATCTAAAATGGAAAAGCAGAAAGTAAAATTCGAACCATTAATAACACTGTTAGAACCTTACTTGCCCATGCCTCTCTACCACCATCATTTTGGCATCATGCATTACAAATAGCAACCTATCTTTTGAACATACTTCCGAGCAAACAAGTAGCCTACCAATCCCCACTCAAAATTTTATTGATGTATATAAGAAGGGGATTATGTGGTTAGGTGGGTTGGAGTTGGGTTGGAACCAGATGGACACGAAAATGGAGGTCAAGTGGAGGTTGACGGATTTTCAGGCAGTATGTGTTTGGTGGGAGGTGTGCGGGTACCTTCGGGTGGAATCGAAATGAGGCGTTTGGAGGGATTGATTTAGACACATTGTAGGTTATGTTGGTGGTTAGTATTTGATGGTTGAATAATGGTAAGGTGGTTGAAACTGATTAGGACAGTACGGTTGGCAATTTAAGGACTAGATAGGGATGATGGGAAACTGGTTGGGGTTTCGGGATTTGTGAGAGGAATCGGTTGATAACCTTTTGGGTGTAGGTTGGGGGGTATTGTGGTGTATTGTGGTGAAAGGAATCAGGTAGTTTGGACAAGGATGGATCACGAAATTGTTAGACAAATTTGTGTGTGAATAAGGTGATAAAAGCCGAGAAGACCTTCAATGTATTTGTAACAAGTAAACGGATAGAACCTTGGCTTGGGTATAGTTAGATCACAAAATTTCTAACTAGATTTACACCGAGGGTTTGGACCACAAAAGGACCAAGGAGTGACCCATAAAAGGATCGGGGTTCGGACCACAAAAGGACCGAGGTTTAACCCACAAAAGGACCAACTAACGATAACAACACAAATGTTGAAATACTTAGCAAAGTTTGAGAAAACTCAAATATATTTCATATAACGTCAATGTCTCTTTACATCAACTACATGCCCTATTTATACTAGTTCTAAACTATCTAGAAGAGCAATTAGATAGACATCATACATGGCACTCGGTCGAATGGGAAAAGGAGAGGCTTCAGCCAACTTTGGGGAAGGGAAAATAACCAACCCTTCATGTTCTCTAGGCCACCCTTTTGTGGCATCCATGTAGATAAGTGCATGAACTAGCTAGTTCATGAACTATGTGCGCGCCCCATTTTCGACCCTGCTCGGGTCAAGGCGGAGCGCGGACGGGTCCGGTGATTCCTGGGTAAATGAATTAAGGGTTGAGGAGTCGCCACCTAATTATTTTTACGGTGAATTAGGACACCTAAATATTAAACTAAATGCTGCCATGTAACTCCAATTTTAAGGTCTGCGAAACTAGTGAGATTCTAGGTAAGGGTTCTTTATTATCCTAAAGGGAAGGGGTTAGGCATCCTTTAAGATCCGCTAACTTGCGGTTATCCGATAAAACTCAGGTTAATTATTGCTAGAAAATACATGTTTTACAAATATGATAGATAAAAAGATGTTTGCAAAATATGATGCATTTTATACAAGTAAATATGATGCATTTTATACAAGTACGTATTCGGATGACATAAAAGAAAGATACATGTAAAGTTTTTAGAAAACATGCATTTGTGACAATAAATTCTTTATAATGCCAAAGAAGCGAATCTTTCGAAAATCAACAAGTTGCAAAAATAATAATAAAAAGATGGACTTATTTGTACAATTTAATTGAAGCAAATAAAGATGACAAGAGTTGTTTTTTTAAAAATCTTGAATAAGCGTGATGAGCCTAAAATAAATAAACTAGCGAAGGATTTCTAAGTTTGCGAGCCTACAAATAAAATAAGCTAGCGACGGGTTTCAAATCTTAAACTAACCTATGAATAAATCCTAAGTTTGCCTATTCTAAGCATTTCACTAATTACATAAGTGCGATAAATAATATTACAATACAAAGCGAGATAAAGCTGAATTAAAGAAAGAAATAACAATAAATAAACTCCGAGGAATATTTGTCGTTATTTTGCTTTAATCCCTGCAAGCTGTCAAGAACAAACGGTTAGAAACATATAAATACAAATAACTTCATATCCGTATTCAAAACAAAGGAATGTTTTGATCATGGAGGGCCTCAGACTTAAATTTTGAAAAGAACATTCCAATCACGCCGTGGCTGCAAACATATGACTAATGTAGTTTATTTTGATTGCCTCGCCTACTAAACGTGTTGGTCTCTCGGGTGAAATAGAAAAGATCACTATAATCACGTCGTGGCTGCGAATATATAACTTGTTGGTTATTTTAGTCACCTCGCCTACTAAACATGTTGATCTCGGATAAAAGGTTTAAGTCTTCATCCTTGCCCGAAGTTATATTTCCGTCTTGAATCGTGGAGGCCTCAAAATCGACGGATATTTTTCATCGGCCAGTGTAGTATCGTGTTCAAATCAATGAAATTAAATTAAAGCAGAAGCAAATAACAAAGGAGCAAGAAGTGAACAAGAATGATGATGCAATTCCCGAATGAACAGTGGATTAATTACGAAAAAATAGACCCGAATAGTGAGCGGTGCCGAATGAAATCAAAAATTCAGATTTTTGATAACAAAGAATGATATGAAAAACGCAAAAATCTGAAAATTATCCGAATCGGATCGACCGACCGAACGGTGACCCGACCGAATCGAGGCCAACCCGAATCGATTTTTCATTTTTCAGATAACCAATATACAAAAATATGAAATGCAAGAATTGCGAAATAATGCCCAAATCGTCGACTGACCGGTCGTTGACTCGACCAATCGTTGATCCAAAATCCAAATCAAATAATTTCACCAAATTCAGATAACCAACATATAGAAATATGAAATGCAAGAATTCAAAACAATACTAACGGGTCGACCCGACCGAATCGGTTGTGCAACCCGAAATCGAATAATTTCACCAATTTGGATAACCAACATATAGAAATATGAAATGCAAGAATTTCAAAACAATACCTGAAGGTCGATCTGACCGTCGTTGACTGACCGAATCCGGTATGCAACCCAAATCGAATAATTTCACCAAATTCAGATAACCAACATATAGAAATATGAAATGCAAGAATTTCAAAACAATACGGCAATCGTCGACCCGTCGTTGACCCGACCCGAATCCGGTATGCAACCCGAAATCGAATAATTTCATCAAATTCAGATAACCAACATATAGAAATATGAAATGCAAGAATTCTGAAAACAATACCCGAACCGGGTCGACCCGACCCGGGTCAGTGACCCGACCCGAAACAGTGATGCAAAATCAGAGAATCAAAAAAATGGAGAACAAACCTTTTCGGACTCAATTCTTGAACAACAAGGGAGGAAAAAATGTTTGAAACCAAGAACACAACCAAAAATATTTTATACCCAAATCGGACCTCCGAAAATATCTCGGTTTTCTTTCTTTTTCCTCCCTCCTCCCTTTTTTTCTTTTTCGAAGAACACAAGGGGTTTTTATAGCTCCATTTCTCCCAAAAACCGAGTTCAAATTTGAAATAAAGGGCCCAAAAATAATGATTTTGGAACGGGTTTTTAGGGGGTATGGGTTGGTGGTGTCAGGCGGCGGTGTGGCGATTGGTGGTGTCAGCGTGAAGGCGGCGTGGGGGTAGGGTATGGCGATTGGAGAGGGTTAGGGGCTTAGGGTTTTTATGATTTTGGGGTTTTAGATTTTTGATTTTGGGTTTTGGGTTTGGGGAATAAAAGGGGAAGTGTTTGTGGGTTGGGTCGGCGGTTGGGCCGACGGGTTGGTGGAGTGGGCTGCGGGTTGGGGGAATTAAAAAGGGAGTTGGGCTTTGGTCTTTGGGAAAAAGGGAAAGGGAATTGGGTATTAGAAAATGGGGTGGCCGATTGGGCTTGCGGGGAATTAAAGGGAGAAGGTTTGTTGGGCTTTGGTTTGGAAGATTTGGGTAGGAATTGTTTTGTGGGTTTGGTGAATTTTGTTTGGGTAGAATTTGTATTGGGTTGGAAAAATGAAATGGGTTAGAAATTGTTTTGGGTTGGAAAATAAAATGTGTTATGGGTTTAAAAATATAAAAAGGGGCTTAATATTAAAACATATTTATATATATATATATATATACATTTTGTAAAAGATGTGAATTATTTAAAATAGCGTAACGATGTGATAAAAAATATAAATATAATATTTGCGAAATGTTTAATGCTTAAATAAAAAATGTAAATGCGATGCAAATTTTGCGAGAATAAATATCATAGAATTTCTTGGATGAAACTTATGATTATTATAAAAAATGCAAATGACAGTAAAAAAAATGCGAATAATAATAATAATAAGGAAATAATATACATATATATATATATATTTTAAAATTGTTTTAAAAGTGTCAAAAATGTTAAAAATTATGAATAAAATCATAAAAGATGGGACAAAATTGGGTGTCAACAGATGCCCCTCTTTGGACGGAGACGATGAAAGAGTTTTCGGCCAAAGAAGTTGACTGAGTAGCCAATTTTGTCCCGATCATCGGGACTGCATGGTAAGAAATAGAATCCCCGGGGGGAAGAAGTTGAAAAAAATGGTACACATTTAAACAACAATGCCCCAGTGTCGACTTAGGATGACACTGGTCGCAGATGTGAGAAACTAATGGGAAAGAGCGGATCGACGTTCGAAGTAGGTCGTTGACCAAATTGCCTCGGTTCGCTGTAAAAGATAGTCCCACGTCGTGATGAAGTTCCTGCAAATAAAAAAAACTCCTGCAAACTAAAGCTTAAGATAAAATTAGTGTATAACTGCTGAGGAAAATTGTAGAGAAAAATAACTTGGAAATACCCGCATTAGGAGGTGGGCGCCTGACTGAAATTAAAATTCCCTTGTTATAAGGTGGGCGCCTGACTGAAATTAAAATTCCCTTGTTATAAGGTGGGCGCCTGACTGAAATTAAAATTCTCTTGTTATAAGGTGGGCGCCTGACTGAAATTAAAATACCCTCATTATAAGGTGGGCGCCTGAAATGACGTCGTTGGATCGACGTGTTGTGTTGAAGACGTCGTTGTAATGTTGTTGACGTCGCTGTTGTATAGACTTTGCTGATGTCGTCGTTGTATAGACGTTGAATGTCGTCGTTGCATAGACTTTGCTGATGTTGTTGTTGTTGTAAGGAATAGTTGTCGTGCTGCCGTAACGTCGTAGACGTTGTTGTAATGCTGTTGAAGATAGTTGATGTGTTGCAGTAACGTCAATGACGTTGTTGTAATGCTGTAAAAGATAGCTGCTGCGTTGAAGACGTCATTGTAATGTTGTCGACGTCGTTGTAATGCTGTAAAAGATATTTGTTGTGCTGCAGTAACGTCGATGACGTTGTTGTGATGATGTTTGCTGTTTCAGATAGCTGTTGTGATGAAGTTCCCTTGTTATAAGGTGGGCGCCTGACTGAAATTAAAATACCCTCATTATAAGGTGGGCGCCTGAAATGACGTCGTTGGATCGACGTGTTGAAGTTCCCTCATTATAAGGTGGGCGCCTGAAATGACGTCGTTGGATCGACGTGTTGTGTTGAAGACGTCGTTGTAATGTTGTTGACGTCGTTGTAATGCTGTAAAAGATCGTTGTGTTGCAGTAACGTCGATGACGTTGTTGTAATGATGTTTGATGTTTCAGATAGTTGTTGTGATGAAGTTCCCTTGTTATAAGGTGGGCGCCTGACTGAAATTAAAATACCCTCATTATAAGGTGGGCGCCTGAAATGACGTCGTTGGATCGACGTGTTGTGTTGAAGACGTCGTTGTAATGTTGTCGACGTCGTTGTAATGCTGTAAAAGATAGTTGTTGCGTTGCCGTAGAAGATAGTTGTTGCATTGCCGTAAAAGATAGTTGCTGCATTGCCGTAAAAGATAGTTGCTGCGTTTGAAGACGTCATTGTAGTGTTGTGGACGTCGTTGAGATGCTGTAAAAGATAATTGTCGTGCTGCCATAACGTCGATGACGTTATTGTAATGTTGTCCTGTTGTAAGAGATGTAAGTGACGTCTTTGCCGTCAGTTTGCTGTAATAGGGTTCCACGTTGTGCTGAATCCTTTGTTGATTCAAACTCCTGTGGACCGCAAATTGAAAATGTCATCCGGACGAAAATATGATGCGACATCCTTGTCGTTGTTTGATGCAAGTGACGTTTTCGCCGTCGGTTTGCTGTAACAGATGGTTCTACTTCAGTTTGCTGTGTCTTCTGCCGATCCAAACTCATGTGGACTGTGAGTAGAAATGTCGTCCTGGCACGGGCGATAATGTGACGCGACGCCTTTGCCGTCGGGTTTGCCGGGTTGTCGTTCCTTGTGATTTGAAATAACATCTTTGCGCAGACATAATAGTCGGGACCCTGTAGGTCAAATGATGTCTTCGTATAAATGCAAAACAAGAACGTAATCCTTGTATTGAGTTGTGGTGCCGAAATTCTTTGGGGAATTGATCATAAGTGATGTGGCTTCCCTGCTTTTTCAACCTGAAGAACCTGTACTCAAAGAAAATTTGTGAGTTCGGGGAGGGGTGGTTGATTCGCGTTGACTTTGTAGCTTCTGCTCTTGATGGCTGCATGTCCTGCTGATTCGGACCTGTAGCTCATGTCTGGTTCCCAGTCTTGGCTAACCGTTAAATGAAAACATTTGTTGAAAATAAGTTGTTTATAAGAAAGTATGCTTATCATTAAAAAGTTCTTGTCGAACTCTAATGAAAGTATTTGTTGAAAATGAATTGCTTATAAGAAAGTAGGCATATATGTAAAATATCTTGTCAAACTCTAATGAAAATATTTGGTGAAAATAAATTGTGTATAAGAAAGTATGCATATTAGTAAATAAAAATCTTGTCAAACTCTAATGAAAGTATTTGTTGAAAATAAATTGCTTATAAGAAAGTATGCATATATGTAAATGTCTATCGAGCAATGACATGCGGTGAAGCAGAGCAAACGTCTTATCCAAAATCCTTCTTCTGCCTGAAGACTTAGTTTACCGATGCTTTTCTATGTTTATCGGCGTCTTCTTGCGGTGATCTCTAAAAAAAATGCCCCAGTTTTTTACATGTGAGGATGCTGAACTTTCAACCGGACCAGGCCGAGTCTTGTGTGGGTTGCTTGCTTGTCCTATCAGGGTGATCAGATGGGTGCATTTTGTCATATGTGATATAAAGGAGAAAATATTTCCTAATGGTGGGACCGAAGCCGATTTAGGCCGCCTACGTATCCCGATGAGGGAATCAGGTCATGACGTAGTTCATTACAAGCAAAGGGGATTGTAAGGATTTTTCTAAAATGGGACCGAAGCCGATGTGGCCGCCTACGTATCCCGCCGAGGGAATCAGGTCATGACGTAGTTCATGTAGCAAACAAGAGATTTGTAAGGATTTTCTGAAAATGGGACCGAAGCCGATGTGGCCGCCTACGTATCCCGCCGAGGGAATCAGGTCATGACGTAGTTCATTGTTTACAAAGAAATGTGTTTTTTGGGGAAATTTGCAATCTAGGAAACGGAACCCGACCTGGGTTCTTTGCGTATCCCGCCAAGGGAGCGCAACTTTTACAACATAGAAAAAGTATTACATAGAGAATAACTAATCTTAGATATGGTATCTCTTCACTACATCTGCATAGGTGGTTTTTGGCCATTCTATTCTGATAAGGTTGCCCCGGACAACTGCGTCCATCTGCTTTTCATCAATCAGTCTCTTAGTATATGATTCTGTACCTACTTGACTGCGAAAGATATAGCATTGCCCTAGTAGAAGTCCAGATTGTAGTGCGGTTGCCTAAGAGTACAAATGGCAAACGTCCGTGCCGATGCTTGTAACTTATCAACCACCCTGATGTTTCATCCAAATCTGGCTTTGACTTATCCCAAAAAATGCCCCAGTTCTTCCGGTTGTGAGTCTTCCTTATATTCTTCGAAGTCTTGCTTGCTTGTTTCAAATGTGTCACACATTATCGACAGATTAGTTTGCATGGTGGAAAAGAAAAGAAAATTATTAAACAAAACAGATTTTAAAATAGCAAAAGCAATGCGGATTTGTCTTTTTTTTTTTTTTTTTTTTTTTTTTTTTTTTTAAGGTAGAGGCAAAACACATTAAATGCATATATGTGATTCAGGCCTCAATCTGAATCGCATTGTTTCATTAAATATTAATGCAGTTAACTAGTTTCTGGGAGAAACAAGGTCAGGGCACAGGTCCAATTTTTCCAAAACATCTTCTTGCTCTGCATCCCAAATGGCTGAGCCTCTAGCGTGATCATTGAGAATCACATTGCATTTTGCTTCTTCTTCAGCAATGAAAAATCTTTGGAATCCCTTCACGAGGTTGGCTGCATTGTCCTCATTTGATTCCTGAGTGGCGCATGCTTTGACGAATGACTGACTCAGAGGTGGAGCAGACCTTGGTAAAGGAGCTTCTCTCTTCCTTTGGAGGTTGGTTGATAAGACTTTTCCAAGAAAATATGGTGCCATGACCCGTGACTCTGGAGGAATTACTTCTACTCCAAACGGTGCCCTTAATTGGACTGTAATCATAGGGGTGATAGAGGCCGATGATTCAACCTTTCCCTTTCTCCTGGATCGCACAATAGTCCCTTCCAAATTGTGTTCTTCATCAACAGTAATCATGTTCACATTGGCATTGTCATGATCTGGCAAAGGGTTATCATTTACATTAGAGGAAGGTCCTTTCAGTTGGATAACTCCTTCTTTGATTAACGCCTCAATTTTGTCTCTGAGGGCATAGCAATTTTCTGTGTCGTGCCCAGGAATCCCCGAGTGGTACGCACAATGCTTAGTCTCATCGTGCCATTTTGGAACAGGATTGGGGACATTTCCTGGGATGTGCTGGAGTATTCCTGCGGTTCTCAGTCGTTCATACAACTGGGCTCGAGGTTCGGCTAAAGGTGTATAGGCTTTGGCTGGCTTTCTTTCGTATTTTGCGCGGGGTCTAGGTGCATTTGGTGCATGGACTTGTGGATGAGGTAAGTATGCGGGCTGATATTGTGGGGGATTCGGATAGACAGGCGCTCGAGGCAGGCTATATATTGGATGGGTATGGTAGACAGGGTAGGGACCAAGTGGGTATTGATAATAAGGTTGAGGACTTTGGGCGTATGGGCAATAATAGGAAGGCTGAGGACTTTGGTTGTTTTGATTGTAGTAGGGAGGCTGGGGTGATGGCATTTGGTAGGTTGACATTTGATTTGACCTATGTTTCTGAACTGTCACCACAGTGGACACTCCGTCTCTCTTCCTCTTTACTGCTCCCTCAAATGAGTCCGACTGGATTTTCCTACTCGTTGCTTGCAATGCTATAAAGTTTGTAATTCTTCCTGTTCTGATTCCCTCTTCTATGAAATCTCCCATTCTTATAACTTCAGAGAAACTTCGTCCTATGACGCTTATCATTCTCTCATAGTATGTTGCATCTTTCAAAGATTGTACAAAAAGAGTGGTCATCTCACTTTCTTCTATCGGGGGTTGAACTTTCGCTGCTTCTGCCCTCCACTTCATGGCATATTCTCTGAAGGTCTCTGTGGACTTCTTTTCCAACTTCATCAGATAAAATCGGTCCAAGACTGTGTCAGTGTTGAATTTAAATCTGTCCACGAAATCTTGTGCCATCGTGCCCCAATTACGCCATTTTCGCGGGTTTTGGCTCGTGTACCAGTCGAGTGCTTCTCCTGTTAAACTCCTTACGAACAACTTCATTATGATGGCCTGGTCTTTACCTACCCCAATCAGTTTGTCACAGTATGATCTTAAATGAGCGTGAGGATTTCCTTTCCCATCAAACAAGCCAAATTTTGGCACCTTATATCCTACAGGCAATTCAATGTCGGGATGCATGCACAAATCTTCGTACTCGAGTCCTTCATGCCCCTTGATGGTTTGGATATTCTTGAATGCTTCTTTTAGGCTATGAATATCTTTCGCCACACTTTCATTGGTTCTGATCATTACCTGCCTGTCCATTTCTTCACACTCGTTGATTTCCTGAAAAGCCATGGTTGGTACTGTGGTTGTAAAAGGTTGAGCTTCCGTTGCATATACTGGTGGCACATGCTGCTTGTTGGGATCAGCGACGCGTGCCATCAATATGTGTTGGGATGTCTGGTGATTTTGCGTGGAAGAGGTGTTTTGGATGATTGGGGTAATTTGGGTATGTGGAGTTGTGAAGGATGCCGGATCATTTTGTGGCGGGCTTTGTTGTGGACTAGCTTGTGATTTAGTGTGTTGTGGATTGGTTTTGTTTAGTGGCGAATTTTCGTGGAGGTTTTGGGGAAATGGCGATTCAGGAGATGAAAAAGTTCGCGGTGCAGTTGCATTCGTCCCTTGTTCAGGGAGTGGGATATTGGCGCTAATGGACAAGTTGGTGAGATTTTGGAGCCGCTCTATCTCAGTCTGCATGGCTGTCATTTGTTGTAACAGTTGGGCGATGTATTTTTCTTGGACAGAAGCATTTCTATTTTCCGAAGCTTCTGGTTCATCAGTCGAAAGAGCAATAAGTTCCAGGCCAGTCTGTTCGGATGCATCTGAATCAGTCATTTTGCTGAATGATCGGGCCTTTGATCTCGTGAAGTAGGGATGTTCCGCCAGTTTTAGTCAACGCGAATCAACCCTTGGGAAAAATAATCTAGGCAAAATAACCTTTTAAAAATGAAGAAAACCAAGTTAGTATAGGGCGAGTAATTATTGCTTCAAATAATATTCACAGAGTGAAAAAGCAGGAGAAAACAACAAAATGATTGTATGGCAATTAAATGCGCATCCTAAAATGCATGGGGCCTCCCTTATGCCGGAGGTGGGCCTAAACGCCAGATATGCGAGATTATGACAGATTGATCCAAGCTGCTAAACTGTAATGCTTTTGTCGGAAATGAGACAAAATAAATATACATTTTCCAATTCGGCATGACATGATTACGCTTGGATTTGTCTATCATTGTCACGCTACACGTAATATGCTGATTGGTCGTTGGGTTGTGAGACCCGTTGACAATTTTGGTAGATTTCTTAATTGTGGAGTCGATACCCAGGATCGACCCACCTAAGGTGTATGCATGCATGACTTAAAAATAAAGGGTGGTATAGCTCTATCCTAAATTTTCTAAGATTTGGCTGACTAGACTCAAGGTTCCCGAGCGGACTGCTCGAGTGAGAAGGCTACGCGGCCAACCGGATGGTCCGGACGCCCGCACAAGATATACCAACTCTCCTAAAAATTTGGAAATTTGAAAGAAGTTTGCGGGTGCGCAAAACACACCTCGCGTGTAATGTGTGATAGTGTCAATTTTCCAGAGTGGAAGAAATATGAGCGAAATGCCAATTTAAGGAAAGCAGTAAGAGAATATAGTAATTAAAGCAGTTATGCATACAAAATTTCAACAGAAAATAATTAAAAACAATAGATCAAATAAGGAGCAATATAAATCACAATAATGATTAACCTGAACTTGTTATGGTTAAGAACCTGAATTTCCCCAGTGGAGTCGCCATGCTGTGCGCGCCCCATTTTCGACCCTGCTCGGGTCAAGGCGGAGCGCGGACGGGTCCGGTGATTCCTGGGTAAATGAATTAAGGGTTGAGGAGTCGCCACCTAATTATTTTTACGGTGAATTAGGACACCTAAATATTAAACTAAATGCTGCCATGTAACTCCAATTTTAAGGTCTGCGAAACTAGTGAGATTCTAGGTAAGGGTTCTTTATTATCCTAAAGGGAAGGGGTTAGACATCCTTTAAGATCCGCTAACTTGCGGTTATCCGATAAAACTCAGGTTAATTATTGCTAGAAAATACATGTTTTACAAATATGATAGATAAAAAGATGTTTGCAAAATATGATGCATTTTATACAAGTAAATATGATGCATTTTATACAAGTACGTATTCGGATGACATAAAAGAAAGATACATGTAAAGTTTTTAGAAAACATGCATTTGTGACAATAAATTCTTTATAATGCCAAAGAAGCGAATCTTTCGAAAATCAACAAGTTGCAAAAATAATAATAAAAGATGGACTTATTTGTACAATTTAATTGAAGCAAATAAAGATGACAAGAGTTGTTTTTTTAAAAATCTTGAATAAGCGTGATGAGCCTAAAATAAATAAACTAGCGAAGGATTTCTAAGTTTGCGAGCCTACAAATAAAATAAGCTAGCGACGGGTTTCAAATCTTAAACTAACCTATGAATAAATCCTAAGTTTGCCTATTCTAAGCATTTCACTAATTACATAAGTGCGATAAATAATATTACAATACAAAGCGAGATAAAGCTGAATTAAAGAAAGAAATAACAATAAATAAACTCCGAGGAATATTTGTCGTTATTTTGCTTTAATCCCTGCAAGTCGCCAAGAACAAACGGTTAGAAACATATAAATACAAATAACTTCATATCCGTATTCAAAACGGTGAATGTTTTGATCATGAGGGCTCAGAACTTAAATTTTGAAAAGAACATTCCAATCACGTCGTGGTCGCAAAACATATGATTAATGTAGTTTATTTTTGATTGGCTCGCCTACTAAACGTGTTGGTGTCTCGGGTGAAATAGAAAAGATCACTATAATCACGTCGTGGTCGCGAATATATAACTTGTTGGTTATTTTAGTCACCTCGCCTACTAAACATGTTGATCTCGGATAAAAGGTTTAAGTCTTCATCCTTGCCCGAAGTTATATTTCCGTCTTCAAGAATCGTGGAGGCCTCAAAATCGACGGATATTTTTCATCGGCCAAAGGTAGTATCGTGTTCAAATCAAATAAATTAAATTAAAGCAGAAGCAATGAACAATGAGCAAGAAGAAAGAACAAGAATGCTGATGCAATTCCCGAATGAACAAAGTGGATTAATTCTCAAAAAATAGACCGAATAGTGAGCGGTGCTCTAATGAAATCAAAAATTCAGATTTTTGATAACAAAGAATGAGATATGAAAACGCAAAATCTGGAAAATTATCCGAATCGGATCGACCGACCGAACAGTTGACCAATTCGAATCAGAGGCCAACCCGAATCAGATTTTTTCATTTTTCAGATAACCAATATACAAAAATATGAAATGCAAGAATTTCGAAATAATGCCCAAATCGTCGACTGACCGGTCGTTGACTCAATTCAATCGGTGATCCAAAATCCAAATCAAATAATTTCACCAAATTCAGATAACCAACATATAGAAATATGAAATGCAAGAATTTCAAAACAATATTCAACCGGTCGACTGACCAATCAGTTGTGCAACCGAAATCGAATAATTTCACCAATTTCAGATAACCAACATATAGAAATATGAAATGCAAGAATTAAAACAATACCCGAAAGGTCGATCTGACCGGTCGTTGACTGACCCGAATCCGGTATGCAACCCGAAATCGAATAATTTCACCAAATTCAGATAACCAACATATAGAAATATGAAATGCAAGAATTAAAACAATACTGAATCAAGTCGATCTGACCGTCATGACTGACCGAATCCAGATGCAACCCGAAATCGAATAATTTCATCAAATTCAGATAACCAACATATAGAAATATGAAATGCAAGAATTTCAAAACAATACCCGAACCGGTCGATCTGACCTGTCGCTGACCCGACCAAACAGTGATGCAAAATCAGAGAATCAAAAAAATGGAGAACAAACCTTTTCGGACTCAATTCTTGAACAACAAGGGAGGAAAAAATGTTTGAAACCAAGAACACAACCAAAAATATTTTATACCCAAATCGGACCTCCGAAAATATCTCGGTTTTCTTTCTTTTTCCTCCCTCCTCCCTTTTTTTCTTTTTCGAAGAACACAAGGGGTTTTTATAGCCCCATTTCTCCCAAAAATCGAGTTCAAATTTGAAATAAAGGGCCCAAAAATAATGATTTTGGAACGGGTTTTTAGGGGGTATGGGTTGGTGGTGTCAGGCGGCGGTGTGGCGATTGGTGGTGTCAGGCGTAGGGGCGGCGACGTGGGGGGTAGGGTGGCGGCGATTGGAGAGGGTTAGGGGCTTAGGGTTTTTATGATTTTGGGGGTTTTAGATTTTTTTGATTTTGGGTTTTGGGTTTGGGGAATAAAAGGGGGAAGTGTTTGTGGGTTGGGTCGGCCGGTTGACGGGTTGGTGGAGTGGGCTGCGGGTTGGGGGAATTAAAAAGGGAGTTGGGCTTTGGTCTTTGGGAAAAAGGGGAAAGGGAATTGGGTATTAGAAAATGGGGTGGCCGATTGGGCTTGGGGGAATTAAAGGGAGAAGGTTTGTTGGGCTTTGGTTTGGAAGATTTGGGTAGGAATTGTTTTGTGGGTTTGGTGAATTTTGTTTGGGTAGAATTTGTATTGGGTTGGAAAAATGAAATGGGTTAGAAATTGTTTTGGGTTGGAAAATAAAATGTGTTATGGGTTTAAAAATATAAAAAGGGGCTTAATATTAAAACATATTTATATATATATATATATATATATATATACATTTTGTAAAAGATGTGAATTATTTAAAATAGCGTAACGATGTGATAAAAAATATAAATATAATATTTGCGAAATGTTTAATGCTTAAATAAAAAATGTAAATGCGATGCAAATTTTGCGAGAATAAATATCATAGAATTTCTTGGATGAAACTTATGATTATTATAAAAAATGCAAATGACAGTAAAAAAAAATGCGAATAATAATAATAATAAGGAAATAATATACATATATATATATTTTAAAATTGTTTTAAAAGTGTCAAAAATGTTAAAAATTACGAATAAAATCATAAAAGATGGGACAAAATTGGGTGTCAACAAACTACCTCCTTGAGGCACGTTTGGAAGCTTCTCCTTCTAGATGATTCTCGGCCTAGTCATCATATCTTATTACATGGTCGGCTTAGTCATCTCTATTACACGACCTATTAATTAAGTTATAAGGAATTTAAGATAGGAATTTAAAATAAGCTAAAAGTTGGTCTCGCCCAAGACCTACATAAAAGCTGAAAATTTATGGAATTTCTTGGATCTTCAAGTCTGTTCTTCAACTCCACTCCACACTCCATCCCATATTAAGCATATCACCCTATGACGTACGACATTCTTTGGCACCCCTAGCAAATCATCTCGCGACTCATGTTGGACGCTTAAGTTCACGACCTTCTTTTCATCATTTATACTTAAGGGACCCATCATATTCACATTTACGGGTTTTCGAGTGCTTATGCTATCCTTTCTTTCCTTATACTACCATCAATAAACTTCAACCCCAGTCTACTCCGTATTTTTTTTGGGATATTTGTCAAATCATCGTGGTTACAAATGTTACGACTTATTCTCTAATAAAATCATCGTAAGTTGTCACGTACTTTTTGATGAAATAAATTTCCCTTTTGCCAAATTATATTGTTCCGGGCCTCCTATCTATGAATTTCTTGATGATAGCATACCCCCACATTTGGTCCACCAATTATCTTCCACAGTTGGTCCCACTATTTTGGCCAACCCAATTAATTCAGACGAACTAGGCCCCGGTACCTCAGCCCAGTAGTGGTTGTCTCCCGTCCAGTGAAATGGGCTTCTCAACCCAAACCCAATAATTGTCAGCTCAGTTAGGCCTCCCACTAGCAGTCCACTGGGTAATTGTCACGACCCAAACTGGAGGGCCGTGATGGGCATTCGGACCCCACCCTCCGGGTACCGCTAATCATACAATCAACTTCTAACCACAATTAAATACGGACTAAGCCAAAAAATATTATAGAAAATCTTAACCAGAAATCCAATTTTCATATATACATACCCCTACTAAGGCCTACAAGGCCACACATGACAACTAACCACATGACACATGTCTACAAGCCTCTAAAGAATACATGACATCACAAGGACGGGACAAGACCCCGCCATACCCATATACGGATGCAAAAATATTGTACCACGACCAACTGCAACTATGAAACAAATAAAGTGCTCCACATCAGCTAAACCAGCAACCTACTAGCGTGAACCGTCACCCTCTTTAACTAAACCTGCGGGCATGAAACGCAGCGTCCCCCGACAAAAGGGACGTCAGTACGACTGATGTACTGAGTATGTCATGCATGAATAATAGCATAACAGGAATATACCAATAGCTGAAACTGAAACAACTGACCAACATTAAATGCCTCTGAGGGCCCTAACACATATGCATAAATGTCATGCACAATGCAGTATACATATACATCGGCCCCATTGGGCATCTTCCTTACCATAACAGCATCTGTGGGCATCATTTCATGTCGGCCTCTATGGGCATAATATGTCTAAATGTCATGCATAATGTGGTAAATATATATATACTGCCCACACAAGGGCATCTTCCTCCCCCACAATATATATATATATATATATATATATATATTGGCCCTTAATCAGGCATCTTCCTTCATTAAGCCACACAGGCTAGCCACGCAGGCTTTATCATTATCATATCCCAGTTGATCAGGTGGTCTGCGTTTCCCATTTCTCATCCCTAATATACGGTCTTGGGTAAAACATGAATGCAATGCAAATGAAAATGCATGAATAACAATAGCACATCCTGGGTGACACAATATCCTTGTACCTTCGGCTAATACTGTAAATATCAACATCTTTTCTGTATGCCTCAATTAGGACTTAGGAACATATTTAGACATGCTTTTAACATAGGAATCAATAATACGAATATTCTTAACTACTAGGAATAGAATAATTTATGAAATAATATCACGATTATATTTCATTACATGGAACATGCCAAAAGAAAGAAATAATTTGCCTTAACATACCTCAATTCCACTTTAAGGTTTTTAAAATTCTCGTTGATAATGAGAAGTGAACTTCGTTTCACTCCTCCAAATTGCAATTGTTTTTTTTCTTCCTCACGAAAATGAAGTACCAGTCGCTGTTTTCTTCTTTTGGGGTATTAAGAAATTCTCCAAGGCAATGTACTATTTTCTAAATGAATGAAATGATGGGCTAACTTTGGTCTTTAAATTTGGAACGAAATGGAGACTATTCCTTTGGTCTTTTAGATTTCTCAAACAAGATGTGTTTACTAATAGCAACATTTAATGAATCATTTTGAGTGTCGTTTAATGGCCTTAAGATGTTATCTCCTACTAACAATTTGCTTGCTAACACCTACACACACATTCACTTCTTAGTCACTTTAGGGGCTCTTCTCGTAAGCCACATGTAATCCCCCACTAAACATTGTCCCACATTAGGATTAATTAGTCCCACAATTAATCAATTGTGCACATAATTAATTCTGTGATCCTAATTCACTTGAATCTTAATAACTTATAAGACCTTCATATGCTTAATGTCATAATTTGTAATATGACACTAGTCCATAACTCCTTTGTGCACACACCAAATTTATTTCCGTTCCCCGTCGTCACACTTGTTATGTCCAAAATTATTTTAGGACTGCATCATTTTATATGCCAAACTCTTTATTAGCATACGTAAATATAACATAAATTTTCCCAACGTTCGGGTCTATTTAGACACGCCTGACGATTTTACATACACCTAGCGGTTCAAACCGTGACCCAAAAGTCAGAGATGTTATAGTAATGGACCAGCCTCAGGCAGTGGCGTCCTAGCAAGCCCAAGCCACTGCCCACTACTAGGCATCCTATCTTCTCTACCAGCCTACCTCCAATTCTGGCCCAACGGCCAGTCACTAATAGCTAACACGGAATTTTTAAGCCAAATAAAAAATACGATCTTCACGCCCGTATAACCAAATCACCGTTGCCCCGTAACCTAGTGTCTGCCCTTAATGACCCGAATTGGAAAATGGCTATGAATGATGAATATAATGCTCTTATTAATAATAGGATATGGGATTTGGTGCCCGTCCTCCACATATTAATGTGATTCACTCTATGTGAATTTTTAGTCATAAATAAAATTTTGATAGTACTTTTGAGAGGCACAAAGCCCGTCTTGTAGGTGATGGGAAGACTCAACAGGTTGGTGTGGATTGCGGTGAGACTTTCAGTTCGGTGGTCAAATCGGTAACTATCAGAACGGTCCTCAGTCTGGCTCTTTCGAAGGCATGACTGCTTCATCAGCTTGATGTCAAAAATACCTTCCTACATGGAGACCTCAATGAAACAGTGTACATGTATCAGCCCATGGGGTACAGAGACCCTACTTATCCTAATCATGTGTGCATGCTGAAGAAATCATTGTATAGGCTCAAACAAGCTCCTGGGGCCTGGTACAAGAGGTTTGCAAATTATGTTTCACATATTGGATTTTCTAACAGCAGGTTTGATCATTCTCTATTCATATACTGTCAGGGTAATGATATCGCTTACATTTTTTATATGTGGATGATATTATACTAACTGCCTCATCTGATGCTCTTCGCAAGTCTATCATGTCACTGCTTGTCTCTGAGTTTGCAATGAAAGATCTAGGGCCACTGAGTTATTTCTTGGGGATAGTTGTGATACGTCATGCATGTGGTTTATTTTTATCCCAAAAGAAGTATGCAGCAAAGATTGTTGAACGAGCTGGCATGTCATCGTGTAAGTCATCCATCACTCTGGTTGATACTAAAATGAAGTTGAGTGCTTCTTCCAGCAAGTCATATGCCGATCCATCACATTACTGTAGCCTTGCAGGGGCCCTGCAATATCTCACCTTCACGAGGCCCGACATCTCTTATATTGTACAATAGGTTTGTCTATTCATGCATATCCCGATGGATGATCACATACATGCTCTCAAACGCATTGTGTGTTATATTCAACGCCTCTCGATCAGGGATTGCATTTATATTCGTCTTCGACAACTACTTTTATTTTTTACACAGATGTCGATTGGGATGGATGTCCAGATACCAGACGCTCCATGTCTGGTTATTGTGTATTTCTTGGTGATAATTTGGTATCTTAGTCCTCAAAATGGAAAGCGACGTTGTCCAGATCCAGTGACGAAGCAAAGTACTGTGGAGTTGCCAATGTGGTATCGGAATCTTGTTGGCTACGAAACCTTCTTTTAGAGCTCCATTGTCCGATTCCGAAGGCAACATTGATTTCTTGTGATAATGTTAGTGCAATTTATCTCTTAGGGAATCCGGTTCCCTACCAACTCACTAAACATATTGAGCTAGATATTCACTTTGTTTGCGAAAAAGTTGTTCGTAGACAAGTGCGTGTCTTACGTGTCCCATCACGTTATCAGATTACCGACATTTTTACAAAAGGTCTTTCGTTGGTTTTATTTGAAGACTTTCGGGACAGTCTCAGCATACGCCAACCTCCCGCTTCGACTGCGGGGTGTGATAGAATATGAAAATTATATTTAGTCATAATTATGTATATTCTGTATACGGTAGATGTATGTTGTAGGTATTACTTACCGTAATTGTAGTCTGGGATTAGGTTTGTATTTTAGTATATGTACTATGATTTTGCAATAAAATAATCAAGGAAGAATATTTCTTACATCTCAAATATAAATTAAAAACCTCTCCTTTATATTTTTTGCTTAACTGTATTTATTTTGATTAAAAACTTTAATATGTACTTTTTATTTTATGTTTTTATAAAATAAAATAACTTTAATTGAAGCCTTTAATAATAAATATCTTTTTTAAGCTAAAACCAACTAGTTGTGCTAGTGGTATTTTATTTCAGAAAAACTATTTACAGAAAAGTTCAAACAAAAAAGAAATATAGTAAAAAGAAAACAAAATAAACAAAACATCCAAGTGGAAAGCTTTGATCAGTGATGCTTTCTATCTGCCACATCTGGTAATGTTGTAGTGTCTCCTGTTGTGGGATGATGCTATTATAAGTCACATCAAAGCTCTCACCAGGTGTTATGGAATCAAATTCTCATGTTATGATAATCAGAAGTCTGTTGCATTCCTTGTATATTGGTGACAGTAAGATATTGTACTCAGTATTGTGAACCAATATGTTATGTATGTGATACTTATCTGTATGTTTAATCATCTAACCCAACCCTGCTAGCTGAATGAGCATTACTGCTAATACTACACTCTAGCTAGGATTTTTTTAGGTGATTAACATGCAGAATGAGTATCTCTCCAAATGAACTGAAGTTATTCTGTTGAAATAGATCATCTTCTTGTTATGTATATTGATTATCAAGTATTCTATTGTACTTGATCCTTTCTATTTGGTACCTATTGTCTTCAATCTAGTTCTCTGCATTTGAAAGCTTTGTATCTGAAGCAAGACATTTTTGCCTTATCCATGTCTAATATTTTCCTTACTTCTGATGTAAGTTCATGTTATTAATCTGTATTCCAAAAAATCAGTAAACAATAAATATTGAAAATAAACAGAATCAGTGTTGAAAAATAAGAATAATTTTTCAGAATATAATCGAGCCCACTTAGTTCAAAGTGTTTCCTTAAGGAAATTATTCCCCTCACAGTACTCGAGGTTGATGGAATATCCCTTCCCAGGATAGAACGATTTTCTTACCAGAATAGTAGTACTCCAAACTCTGGTAGCGGCGAACCACTCAACAGTAGTATATCACACAGAATTTATTCGTGCAGAAGAAGAATAAGATTTTGTAGTTCAGAAAATTAGTAAGTAAAATTCTGAAGAATCAAATGAATTTATAGCCATGGAAGTATTGTTTCTGAAGGTTTGCAACCCTTCTAAACAGTCACTAAAACTGGTGGAAAATTTAAATGTGGGAAAGAAACCGGGTCGCGGGTCAGAAGCGGATCCGGCCGGGTCGCGGGTCAGGGTCACTAACGGGTAGGATTGGATAAGTTAATTAATTTAATTAAATAATAATTAATTAAATAATTAAAAATTAAAGAAAATTTGGTCCAAAAAGATTATCAATCAATCAGATCATTTGACCAAATCCAAATCCAAATCCGAATCCGAATCCGAAGCCGAGCCGAGCCGAAGCCGAGCCGAGCGAGCGACGACGACGGCGCGAGGGGTCCTTGCCCCCTCAACCCTTTTACTGACAAGAAGGAGTAATTCTACTTATAAGTAGAAGAACTTTTCTTTCCACTACCGATGTGGGACAACTCTCACTTTTCTTTCCACTGCCGATGTGGGACAACTCCCACTTTTCTTTCCACTACCGATGTGGGACAACTCCCACTTTTCTTTCCACTACCGATGTGGGACAACTCCCACTTTTCTTTCCACTACCGATGTGGGACAAATGATTATTTTATAGAGCAAGAGGGAACTCCCTCCATTTCCCATTCAATCTATCATTTAATCCCAACAATCCCCCACATGAATGGGGAATGGCTATAAGATAAAGGAATGCGCTGACAAGTGTGATATACAAGCGAGAATTGACTGCATCTGGATAAGTAGGTTTCCCTTTGAACTTTCCGTAGTGAACTTATATCGGATATACTCGATCAATCGGTAGATTTGATATCTTTGAACCGTCGAACTTTGTTGTATACCTAGACAACATAAGTCACACAATCAACCCTCAACCGTTTATGGTTCTCACGGTTGTGTTCGTTTCAGCCATGAACACCTCCTGGTTTCATGAGTGTGTAGAGAATGGTCCTTTACTGTCATTCCCCTTTAAAGCGGCTTACACTTAACACTCACATATGTGATTTCTAAACATGTGGTCCTATAGACACATTATCTGGTCATACACTGCCAGATTTAGATAATCATTAAAGAACATTAATGCTTTATTAACTCATTAACAAGCCATAAGGTTTTATCCTTATTTCTGAACATTGTCTTCATCCGAGAATGGGTTGAGTTATTTGACAATGTTGAACCGTCAGTCACAACTTTGTTTGATCTCCTTGAACCTAGCTCTTGGGATCTCCAGTCTGCTAGGTAGAGTTACCGCCATGATGACTTGTCCTCGGCCTTAACCCCATTCCCATTGATGATCTACTAACTCCCTCTCTAGATAAGCCTTTTGTAAGCGGATCCGCCACGTTATCTCTTGACTTTACATAGTCAATCGTGATAACGCCACTAGAGAGGAGTTGTCTAACGGTATTGTGTCTTCTTCAGATGTGACGAGATTTTCCGTTGTACATTACGCCCCCGCCTCTACCTATTGCGCTTGATCACACAATGTATACATATATGAGCCAAAGGTTTGGGCCAGAATGGAATATCTTCTAAGAAATTCCGGAGCCATTCAGCTTCTTCACCGGCCTTCTCTAAAGCTATAAATTCAGATTCCATTGTAGAGCGGACGATGCATGTCTGTTTTGATGATTTCCAAGACACTGATCCACCCCCAATTGTGAAAACATAACCACTCGTGGATTTAACTTCAAATGATCCGGTGATCCAATTTGCATCACTATATCCTTCGATCACGGCGGGATATTTGTTATAATGCAAAGCATAGTCTTGGGTGTGTTTTAAATATCCCAAGACTCGTTTCATTGCCATCCAATGAGTTTGATTGGGATTACTCGTGAATCGACTCAGCTTGCTTATAGCACATGCTATATCTGGTCGTGTACAATTCATAATATACATCAAACTTCCCAAAACTCGTGCATAGTCCAATTGTGAGTCACTTTCACCTTTATTCTTTTGAAGTGCAAAACTTACATCAATTGGAGTCTTTACAACATTGAAATTTAAATACTTAAACTTGTCAAGTACTCTTTCAATGTAATGAGACTGCGATAATGCTAGACCTTGTGGAGTTTTATGAATTCTGATGCCTAAGATCAAATCAGCAACTCCTAAGTCTTTCATATCAAATTTGCTAGTCAAAGATACGCTTTCAGAGCATTTATATCGGTAATATCTCTACTCATTATCAACATGTCATCAACATATAAACAAATAATGACTTCATGATTTGGAGTATTTTTAATGTAAACACATTTGTCACACTCATTAATCTTAAATCTATTTGCCAACATTGTTTGGTCAAATTTCGCATGCCATTGTTTGGGTGCTTGTTTAAGTCCATAAAGTGACTTAACAAGTTTGCCCACTTTCCTTTCTTTACCAGGAACCACAAAGCCCTCAGGTTGTTCCATGTAAATTTCTTCCTCCAATTCTCAATTTAAGAAAGCTGTCTTGACATCCATTTGATGGATTTCAAGACCATATACGGCCGCCAGTGCTACTAACACCCGAATAGATGTTATTCTTGTTACCGGTGAGTATGTGTCAAAGTAATTAAGGCCTTCTTTTAGTCTATAACCTTTGACCACAAGTCTTGCCTTATATTTGTCAATAGTGCCATCAACTTTCATTTTCCTTTTAAAAATCCATTTTGATCCTAAAGATTTATTTCCAGGAGGAAGATCAACCAATTCCTATGTATGGTTGTTCAAAATTGATTCAATCTCACTATTGACTGCCTCTTTCCAAAATGTCAATCGTAAGAAGACATCGCTGCTTTAAATGTTTGAGGCTCATTTTCAAGCAAGAATGTCACAAAATCTGGTCCAAAGGAAGTAGATGTCCTTTGACGTTTGCTACGCCTTGCATCCGCTTTACTTGGTGTATTTTCCTTTGGTTCTTCCCGCGGTCGTTTATATCTTTCACTTGACGACTCACATTCAGTTTTATACGGATAAATATTTTCAAAGAATTCAGCATTATCTGATTCAATTACCGTATTAACATGAATTTCGGGATTGTCCGATTTGTGAACCAAAACCCGACAAGCTTTGCTGTTTGTAGCATAACCAATAAAAACACAATTCACAGTTTTTGGTCCGATTTTTACCCTTTTGGGCAAAGGAACTTGGACCTTTGCTAAACACCCCCACACTTTGAAATATTTCAAGTTGGGTTTTCTTCCTTTCCATAGTTCATATGGAATAGATTGTGTTTTCTTTGTGGGGCACCTGTTGAGTATTCATTAGTCAGTAAGGATAGCTTCCCCACAAGCTTTGCGGTAAACCGGAACTTATTAGTAAGGCATTCATCATTTTTTTTAATGTTCGGTTTTTCCTTTCCGCAATTCCATTTGATTGTGGTGTGTAAGGGGCAGTAGTTTGATGAATAATTCCATATTCTAAACATATCTCTGCAAAAGGAGATTCGTACTCTCCTCCCCTATCACTTCTAATCATTTTTATCTTTTTATTCAATTGATTTTCCACTTCATTTTTGTATTGCTTAAATGCATAAATTGCTTCATCCTTACTATTAAGCAAATACACATAACAATATCGAGTGCAATCGTCAATAAAAGTTATAAAATACTTTTTCCCACCGCGAGATGGTATTGACTTCATATCACATATATCTGTGTGAATTAAGTCTAAAGGATTTGAATTCCTATCAATAGACTTATATGGATGTTTAACAAACTTAGATTCGACACAGATTTCACATTTAGATTTATTACACTCGAATTTAGGCAATACTTCTAAATTAATCAATTTTTGCAAGGTTTTGTAGTTGACATGTCCTAAACGAACATGCCATAAATTATTTGACTCCAATAAGTAAGACGAAGCTGAATTCTTATTAATACTGTCAACAACCATTACATTGAGTTTGAAAAGGCCATCGGTGAGGTAGCCCTTTCCTATGAACAAATCATTCTTACTTATTACAATTTTCTCACTAACCAACACACATTTAAACCCGTTTTTGACGAGTAGTCCGGCTGAAACTAAATTCTTCCGAATTGTTGGAACGTGCATAACATTGTTGAGAGTCAGGACCATGCCGGAAGTCATCTTCAGAAGTATCTTCCCATATCCTTCAACCTTGGCTGTTGCAGTATTTCCCATAAACAGTACCTCTTCGGGTCCAGCGGGAGCATAGGTTGCAAATGCTTCTTTTGTAGCGCAAATATGTCGAGTGGCACCAGAATCAAGCCACCACTCCTTTGGGTTTCCAACCAAATTGCACTCCGATAGCATTGCACACAGATCATCCATATCATCATTCTTTTCCACCATATTGGCTTGTCATTTTCCCTTGTTCTTTTTGGGGAGACGACAATCTGGGGCTTTGTGCCGACTTTCCCACAATTAAAGCAGTTGCCCTTGAATTTTTTCTTGTTGGAATCCTTCTCCTTTCCAGAAGGCCTCTTCCTTTTCTTGTTCTTTTTCAGAGCAGCATCTTCAACGATGTTTGCCCCTTCAATTGGTGAAGTCTTACGGTACCTCTTCTCAGCGGTTTTGTTAGCTTCCTCGATCTTGAGACGAATCACAAGATCTTCCAACTTCATTTCTTTTCTTTTGTGCTTAAGATAATTCTTGAAATCTTTCCATGAGGGCGACAACTTCTCAATCATTGCAGCCACTTGGAACGCTTCATTTACTACCATACCTTCAGCAATAAGGTCATGGAAGATAAGTTGAAGCTCTTGAACTTGGGTTCCAACGGTTTTTCCATCCACCATTTTGTAGTCTAGGAATTTGGCAACCACAAACTTCTTCAAGCAAGCATCTTCAGTTTTGTACTTCTTTTCAAGTGCACTCCATAGTTCTTTGGAAGTCTCTACTGACCGTAGACGTTGTACAAGTCATCTTCTAAGGCACTCAAAATGTAGCCTTTGCACAAAAAGTCAGCCTGTTTCCAAGCCTCAGTAAACATGAACTTTTGGGTGTCAGGCATGTCGGCGGCAGTACAGTGAGGGTCCTCATCGGTGAACTTTTGCATACCAAGGGTGGTAAGCCAAAAGAACATTCTTGTGCCATCCTTTAAAGTTGGCACCGTGAACTTCGCAGTTTCTCGGTGGTGGTACAACGGTACGGGTTGTAGGAGTAACCGCTGGTGCAGTAATTGCAGAGGTAGTTCCAGTCTCAATTGTCATTATTCGTTTGTCACTGTCAAATTGACAAACTGTTTTAGTTAATAAAACCAGAATAGCAATTCAATCACAGACTTAAACGATGAAGATTTTATTTCTTCAAATCGCAGTATAATTATGAAACTTTAGTTTTCCAACGAAGTTTTTATATCTTCGAGTCAGAATACTAATATTCATATGGAGTAGAAAACTACACAAGTTTTAATCTCCAAACCAGAATACAGCAACGATGAAGTTTTTATGTTCTTCAAATCGTTGTACAAGTATGAACTTTAATATTCCAATGAAATTTTTATTTCTTCAAGTCAGAATTGAAATTTCATACGGAGTAGAAAACCACACAGGTTTTAATCTCCAAAACAGAATACAGATTAATCTAAAAATATAATTTCCTTAAGATTGTTATTAATTTGTATTCCAAAAAATCAGTAAACAATAAATACTGAAAATAAACAGAATCAGTGTTGAAAAAATAAGAATAATTTTTCAGAATATAATCGAGCCCACTTAGTTCAAAGTGTTTCCTTAAGGAAATTATTCCCCTCACAGTACTCGAGGTTGATGGAATATCCCCTCCCAGGATAGAACGATTATCTTACCAGAATAGTAGTACTCCAAACTCTGGTAGCGGCGAACCACTCAACAAAGAGTATATCACACGTAATTTATTCGTGCGAGAAGAAGAATAAGATTTTGTAGTTCAGAAAATTAGTAAGTAAAATTCAAGAATCAAATGAATTTATAGCCATGGAAGTATCAAGTTTAGAAGGTTTGCAACCCTTCTGAACAGTCACTAAAACTGGTGGGAAATTTAAATGTGGGAAAGAAACCGGGTCGCGGGTCAGGGTCACTAACGGGTAGGATTGGATAAGTTAATTAATTTAATTAAATAATAATTAATTAAATAATTAAAAATTAAAGAAAATTTGGTCCAAAAAGATTATCAATCAATCAGATCATTTGACCGAATCCGAATCCGAGCCGGCCGGGCCGGCCGAAGCCGGCCGGCCGGCCGAAGCGGCCGAGCGGCGGCGACGACGATGGCGCGAGGGGTCCTTGCCCCCTCAACCCTTTTACTGACAAGAAGGAGTAATTCTACTTATAAGTAGAAGAACTTTTCTTTCCACTACCGATGTGGGACAACTCCCACTTTTCTTTCCACTACCGATGTGGGACAACTCCCACTTTTCTTTCCACTACCGATGTGGGACAAATGATTATTTTATAGAGCAAGAGGGAAGCTGTGAATCTCTAGTGTACCTGCAAAATTAAATACACAGTTTGCTAAACAATATGCTAGTGCATTGCCTTCCCTAAGAGTGAGCAAAATGCACTTGTTCCCTATTTTTTCAGTACTGAATCCTCCTTACTTCCATACTAACTGACCAAGGAGTACTCCGGGTCTGTTGAATGATATTCAACATGGCCAAGGAATCAGTTTCTATCACCACTTGTAATAGATACTTTACTACACAGTATTTTATCCCATCACCTGTTGTCATATTGCTTCAGCACAAATATTAGTTGTGTCAGCAACCCTCCTAGCTGCAACATAAATCAAGTCACCCCTATTATCCCTTATGCAGAAAGCTGTTGAACTCTGACCATCTTTCTATTAATTTTTTAAAAACAAATACACATTTTTTTTCGTAATTTGACACTCAAAAACACCTTTTTAAAGATTGGTCAAACATAAATTGTTTATAAATTTGAAAAAGACAGTTTTCAAATTAATTGGTCAAACTCAAATTACTAAACTTTTTAAAAGTGCAATTTTACTAAGCTATTTTGATAAAAATACTTTTCATGAAAATAAGAGAATTTCTAAAAAGTTGGCCAAAGAGGCTCGTAACGTGATTTTCATTTAGAATGAGTAGTCACAAGCTATCCATGTGTTTAGTTTAAAAGGAAAATTACGTGACAGAAGGCGTGATATACATAGGCAAACCGTGTATATCAAGGACCGTTTTTTGGTATATTATTTGTAGAATTCTTGTACAAGTGTAATTATGGTATTAGTCTTGTATTAGGAAAAGCTATTAGAATTATAGTAGGAAAGGTAGATTTATTTTCCATATTTAGATATTGTATATTTGTATATTTGTATATATACCTCTTCATTAATGAAAATAATCAAGAGATTATTCTCTTTCATGGTATCAGAGCCAGACCCATTCCAATTCTTTGTTCACCGATATTGGGCCCTCAAATTATATTATCCATGCTCCAGTTAATAAGGTCTGGACGTGCGGGGGTGTTAAAACTCCCACATCCGATACGGAATGAAAACATGGACTCCTTATATGGACTTGAACAATCTTCACCATACAAGCTAGATTTCAGGGTTGAGTTAGGCTCAAGATCTAAAATACCTTCTCACAAAACAGCTTCCGCTGCCCTTCTCGGTTCTCGGATTTCATGCCCTTCCCTCATCTCTTCCCAAAATTCTCTTCCAACTCCCTAATTATGCTCTTGTTCTTTCATTATGTCTACCTCAAAGGATAACATTCATCATTCCCTTACCGTCTCCAACATCAAGAACCATATCCTTATCATTCTTGAGATGAAAAACGTCCAATATGCGACGTGTGCAGAATTATTTAAAGTTCACGCACGCCCGCATCAAGTCTTTCATCACATCATCCCCGTGGATACAGGCAAGGAGAAGGTGCCTACCGCGATGATGACCCTATGTTATGGACGACTTTTGATATCACCGTCCTCCAGTGGATATATTCGACTATCTCTACGAACCTTTTGCAGACGATTATTGAACCCGATGCCACGATGATGGACACTTGGAATAGGGTGCGTGATATATTCCAATATAACAAAAATTCTCGTATCGTTACTCTTGATCAGGAATTCTCTCATGTCAATATGGAGGATTTTTTGAAAGTCTCAACTTATTGTAAAAGGCTGAAGGAATTGGCAGATCAACTCAAGAACGTTGGTGCGCACGTCACGAATGATCGTCTTGTTCTTCAGATGGTTGCAGAATTATTCGAGGCCTATAATGGTGTTGAGACTCCTCTTCGTCAAAGCATCCCTCTTCCTCTATTTTACCAAGCCCGGTCTATGCTCACCCTTGAAGAGGTGGGATTGGATAAAAAGGCCGCAACTTGAGAAAATTCTTCCATGATGGAGGCCTCGCCACAAAATTTCTACTCTCCATCATCTTCGGCTACTTCCACTCTAAATTGGAACAATGGGGTGAAAAACTGGGTCAAAATCAGAAATCCGATGAAAAAGGCGGCGGTTGCAGGCCCAGCAGCAGTTCTGACACCCACGGATATTGAGGTCATGCATACACTTGGATTAAATTCCCCGGACACAAACTGATACATGGACACCGGAGTCACTTCTCATATGACGTCCGAGCAAGGTAATCTCTCATCTTATTTCGATTTGAGCAAAAATCGTGGCATAATTATTGGTAATGGCAATTCAATTCCAATGCGTGGTTATGGTCACACAAATTTATCCCTCCCACATCCATCTCTCATCCTAAAAAATGTCCTTCATACCCCTCATTTAATTAAAAATTTGGTGTCTGTCCAAAAATTCACAACTAATAATTGAGTTTCTATTAACTTTGACCCTTTTGAATTTTTTTTGAAGAATTTCAAGATGGGGATACCTCTAATGCGATGTAATAGTCGGGGAGAACTTTATCCAATCACCACCACCACTATTTTCATGAGTCAAGCCACACCTTCAACTTTTGCCGCCCTTGCACCTTCCTTGTGGCTCATACGTTTGGCTCATTCAGGGTCGTCTATTATCTCATCTCTTCGTAATAATTATTTTATTGATTGTAAGAGTATGACTAGTAATCATATTTGTCCTTCGTGTCTATTAGGGAAATATGTTATATTACCGTTTGTAGTCTCTACTTCTAGTACATCGATGCCTTTTGACATTATTCATAGTGATTTATGGACATCTCCCGTTTTGAGTTCTTTGAGCCATCGGTGTTATATTTTATTTTTGGATGATTATTTTAATTTTTTGTGGACTTTTCTATTGTCTAAAAAGTCTCAAATTTTTTTCACTTTCTTAAAATTTAGAGCTTTCATCCGTACCCAATTTGAACGGGAAATTAAAAACATTCAATGTGATAATAGTAGGAAATATGATAATGGGTCATTTCGGGAAATTTATAACACTCGTGGCATATCTTTTCGGTTTTCTTGTCCTCATATGTCCTTACAAAATGGAAAGGCCGAACACAAAATTCGTACCATTAATAACATTGTCTGAACCTTAGTAGCCCATGCTTCATTACCCCCATCTTTTTGGCATCATGCATTACAAATGACTACTTACCTCATAAACGTACTCCCTAGCAAAGGTTTAGCATATCAATCACTCCTAAAAATTCTTTATCATAAAGACCTTTCGTATTCTAATCATAGGGTGTTTGTGCTATCCTCTTTTTCCATCTACTACAATTAACAAACTTCAAGCTCGTTCTACCGCTTGTATGTTTTTGAGTTATCCGTCTAATCATCATGGTTACAAATATTTTGATTTATCTGCTAATAAAATCATTGTTAGTCGCCATGTTATTTTTTATGAAACTCAATTTCCGTTTACTAAATTGTCTAATTACGTGTCTAGTGCTTATAATTTTTTGGATGATGGGCTATCTGCGTACGTAGTTCATCATTTAGCCCAACAACCCCGTGATCAAACTCTGCCAGCAGGCCCACTGCTTGCTGGTCAAATATTCTTGGTATTGTTCCAGCATCTCGACCCAGTGATGATCTGGGTCCAGTTTCTGCTTCCGAGTCTCGGTCCAGTTTCTGGTCCAAATATTTCTCCTCCACCTCCATGTCTTCAATCAGCCATTATTGGGCTAGCAGGCCCACTGTCTGCTAGCCAGTCCACTGCTGACCCAAATCCCATAATCCCATCCAATTCTATCTCAAATCAAGGGCCCGTTACTCATAGTCAATGGGATATTTTAAAACCAAAATGACATTTTAATCTTAATTCTAATGTCACTAAATCACCCCTACCACGTAACCCAGTATCTGCCCTTCATGACCCGAATTGGAATTAGCCATGGATGACGAATATAATGCTCTTATTGAAAATAAGACGTGGGAGTTGGTGCCCCGTCCGCCTGGTGTTAATATTATTCGATCTATTTGGACTCATGAAGAAAATTATGACGGTTCTTTTGAGAGGCATAAGGTCCGTCTTATAGGTGATGGTAAACACAAACACGTAGGTATGGATTGTGGGGAAATATTTAGTCTGGTGGTCAAACCGGCAACCATTCGGACTGTGCTTAGTCTTGCTCTCTCGAAAGCATGGCCCATTCATCAGCTGGATGTGAAAAATATTTTCTTACACAGTGATCTTAAGGAGACAGTATACATGCATCAGCCTTGGGTTTTAAGGACCCCAATTATCCTCACTAAGTCTGTTTGCTGAAGAAGTCCTTATATGGGCTTAAGCAGGCCCCACGGGCTTGGTATAAGTGGTTTGCAGATTATGTGTCTACTATTGAGTTTTATCACAGCAGGTTTGATCATTCTCTATTCATCTATCGTCGTGGCCTATTTTTATCACAGAAAAAATATGCGGCTGAGATTATTGAGTCGGTTGGCATGTCGTCTTGTAAGTCCTCTTCTACTCCGGTTGATACCAAACTGAAACTGAGTGCTACTTCTAGCACACCATATGAGGATCCCACCTACTATCGTATTCTTGCAGGGGCTCTTCAGTATCTTACTTTCACGAGATCAGATATTACTTATGCAGTACAATAATTGTGTTTATTTATGCATGATCCGCAGATTGAGCACATGCATGCACTCAAATGCATTATATGATACATACAGGGCACACTTGATTATGGGTTGAATTTATATCCATCCTCCTTCTCTACTCTTGTGTCGTATACAGATGTTGATTGAGATGGATGTCCAGATACCAAACGGTCAACATTTGGTTATTGTATGTTTCTTAGTGATAACTTAGTCTCTCGGTCTGCAAAATGCCAGCCTACTTTATCGCGATCCAGTGCTGAGATCGAGTATCGAGGAGTAGCCAATGTGGTGTCTGAGTCATGTTGAATGCGTAATCTTTTATTAGAGCTTCACTTTCCTATTCAGAAAGCTACCTTGGTCTACTGTGATAATGTTAGTGCCATCTATCTCTCTGGAAATTCGGTCCAACATCAGCGCACTAAACATATCGAGATGGATATTCACTTTGTTCGCGAAAAGGTAGCTCGTGGACAAGTACGTGTCTTGCATGTCCGTTCAAGTTACCAAATTACTAACATCTTTACTAAGGGTCTTCCCTTGGTTCTGTTTGAAGATTTTAGGGACAGTCTCAGCGTACGACAACCGCGACAAACCGTGTATATCAAGGACCGGTTGTTGGTATATTATTTGTAGAATTATTGTACAAGTGTAATTATGATATTAATCTTGTATTAATAAAAGCTATTAGAATTATAGTAAAAAAAGATAGATTTATTTTTCATATTTAGATATTGTATATTTGTATATATACCTCTTGATTAATGAAATTACGTTTTTACTAAAACTTCTACATCCAAATACAACTGTTTTTGTGGGAGCTTTTTTTCATTTTATCTTTTTGAAAGTTTTCAATTTCTTGGTTGGCCTCATCTAATAATCAATCCTTGTTTAATTCCAATTATTTATCAAGACAATAATCATTTTTATTAAGATTGGTAGCTAAAAGAAAGTCCACGTTATTTCTTGAATAACAAGAGAAGTGCAACCTATCAATTCAATTTGCATTTATATTGAGTTGGCCCCATATACTTGTAAATTCGTAATATAGAAAAGAAGCATCCAGATTTAGCTTTATTAGCAGCGCCTTTTATAATCTTAGGTGTGGCTAGTGGTAGCAATTGGGCGGATTTGATCGGATTTGGGTGGATTGGAAATGAGTTGACAAAAACAGATTGGGTTTCAACTCCCCATATTTTATGTCGGTAAAATATGAGTTGGGTGATAAATAGATGAGTTGGTTATGGATTAGCTCATATTATATAAGTATCATATTGTATAACTTTTTCTTTTACTCAAATTAATATTTTCACATATTTATAATTAAATATATGATATAAAAATTTTGGTGGTGGGGGCGGGGTCAAGGGCTGGGTTGATGAGGAGGGTGTAGGGTAGGGACAAGAAAAATCTTATAAAAGTAAAATATATGAAATAGAAAATTTAAAGATTGTGGGTAAAGAAAAACATTTCCGCTTATCATATTTTTTTTTATTTATAAAAATAAAATAAAATATATGAGATTTTGGAAGGTGGGGTAGATTGGGTGGGGATGTGGGTGGTAAAGGCGGTAGTGGAGTGGGTAGGTAGGTAGGGGCAGGGGTGGGGGTAGGTGTAGCTAGTGGAGCGTGGGGTTGGGGCTGGGATGCGTTGGTATGTTTTTATTGATCCGAAAAATGTTTTCTCTCAAATTTAAGAAAAACATTGTCTTCTATTTTGAGGAAAATGATACATTATTGGATCTAGTGGATACTCATATTTTACCTATAATTGTTCATATTTTTATGGGTTACAATATATTAAAGATCATATTTACTCAACTAAAATACAAGTTATTCAACTTATTAAAATAAGGATAAAAAAGATTGAGTTTCTAAATATGGGTTGAAATTGTCAGGTCTAGGTGGCGTATCTTCAATTGTATTTTGTGTACCTATTTTCTCTATAAATCCTCTGATCCAAAAAAATAAAAAAATTCACATTTGCGTACCTTGAAAGAAATCTGCAACTGCTAGAAATTTTCATGTAAAATTGAAAATGGTTAAGTAAGATGCAGAAAATTGATTATCATGAATTTACAGAAATTGACTCTACTTGCAATCCTAAAAATGATACATCCTTAATTGATGAGCAACTAATCTTTGGTCAAAATGAGATTTTGTGTTTTACAGGTGCAGGTGTGCAAAGGGATACGAAAGATTCTAATATTGATGTTGTGACAGTTGATGTTGGTGGTTCGATGCTTCATGTCATACAAGGAAGAAGAAGAAAAAGAAATTTTATCATTACAAGACGGTATGGGTCTCCTACAATGTGTGTATAGAAATCAGTATGGCTTTCTTGTTAGATTGAGAGCTTGTAGGAACGGTCATCCTCAATCCTTCCATTCATAGGTCAAAACTGTCCTTTTCCTAAACACAAACCGTATCAACTTGATCTTTGATTTTTCTTCCTTGTATCCTGGACCCTTATTTAGGCTTTGAGCTTTGGACTTAGACAACCCACTGAATGGCCAATTCTATGTGATTGAATATTCTCCCTTGTTAGTGGACGGCCAGTTAAAGAAACATGAATTAGCCATGTGTCAGGCCTCATAACCTCTAGTTTTAAGTTTCTGGTAGGTGCTTCACACACATTATTGGCCTAATTAATCTCGTGATTCTTGTGACAACACAAAATTTGAGTTGTTTGTGGGGCTGTCAAAATAGTACATCTTTATTGGCAGCCCAATTTCTTCCAAGACCAACTTCAACAAAGAGGTGTCCTCTTTATTTTGAATTTTAAACCACTTCTTTATATTTTCTTTCATCCTTATTTTGTTCACCAGGATAACAAATTCTTATCTGTGTCATGGTTTAATGCCTTGTAGGAAAAGTTGTTGTTTGTATGAGAGTTGTTTGATATTGGTATTGCAAATTTGGAAAGGCTGTACGTATATCATCATGGCTTCCTTGTCTGGAATCCTCCAAATACCGGTTGTTGCAGCATTTGCAGGTGCTATAGCTTCTGTATCTACTGATCTTCATGAAAAACTGCGCCCATCTAAGTCATTGGACAATTGTGAACAATTGAATTCCTCATCAGCATTGCAAGAAAAGAAAACATCATGGGTGTCTCAGATATCTGTTTCTAAGCTAGCTGATTTGTCCTTTGTCAGCAGAATACGTGTTCCTGTGCCTAACGTAAATGTTCCCAAGTCTCAGCACCAGTTCTAGGTACCCAATTCGAACGGAAAATAAAAAATATTCAATGTGATAATGACAAACAATATGATAATGGGTTGTTTCGGGATCTCTGTAGTACTAATGGAATAAATTTTCGTTTCTCTTGTCCTCATATGTCCTCACAATATGGGAAAGCAGAACACAAAATTCGTACCATTAATAATATTGTCCGAACTTTATTGGTCTATGCTTCCGTACCCTCTTCCTTTTGGAATTATGCTATGCAAATGGCTACATATCTTCTTAACATTCTTCCTATCAAGGGTTTGTCATAATCATCCCCCCATTCAAATCTTATATAATAAGACTCATTCGTATTCACATCTTAGGGTCTTTAGGTGCTTATGTTATCCACTATTTTCGTCAACTACAATTTAAAAACTTTAAGCTCGTTCTACTCCGTGTGTGTTTTTGGGTTATCTGTCCAATCATCGTGGTTACAAATGCTTTGATTTATCGTCTAATAAAATCTTCATTAGTCGCCATGTTATTTTTTATGAATCCCAATTTCTGTTTGCTAAAGTAAGTAGTCCTGGGCCTAGTTCGTATAATTTTTTAGATGATGATGTCTCCCCATATATTATCTACCATTTCTTGGACTTGTCCCGCGCCCAAAATCCGCCAAAGAGCTCCACCGCTCACCGGGTTTTCTGCTCCACCACTACCCACGTGTTCTCGCTTTCGGCTATTGGGCCGCTTGCTCAAATTTCAATACCGAAATTGCTTCGATTTCGGCTTCTATCCTAGTTATCGTGTCCAGTATTGGGCCAGCAGGTCCACTGCCTGCTGGCCAACCCATCCCGTATTCGCATTCTTCCAAAAATCCACCCAATTCTTCCCCAAGTCATAGACTAGTCACTCGTAGTCAACGGAGTATTTTTAAACCAAGACGACATTTTAATCTAAATTCTAATGTCTCTAAATCCCCTCAACCCCATAACCAGTGTCTGCCTTAAATGACCCGAATTGGAAATTAGCTATGAACGACGAATATGATGCTCTTATTAAAAATAAGACGTGTGAGTTGGTACCCCGTCCTTCTGGTGTTAATATTATTCGGTCTATGTGGATTTTTACTCATAAGGATTATTCTGATGGTTCTTTTCCGAGGCATAAGGCTCGTCTTGTAGGTGATGGTAAGACTCAGCAGGTTGCCGTGGATTGTGGTGAGACATTTAGTCCGGTAGTCAAACCGGCTACCATTCGCACTATTCTCAGTCTGACTCTTTCAAAAACCAGGTTCATTCATCAGTTAGATGTGAATAATGTTTTCTTACATGGTGATTTTAAGGAGACTGTTTACATGCATCAGCCTTTGGATTTTCGAGACCCCAAATATCCTTATTATGTCTGTTTATTGAAGAAGTCCTTGTATGGGCTTAAGCAATCCTCATGGGCTTGGTATAAGCGATTTGCAGACTATGTTTCATCTATTGGGTTTTCACACAACTCTGATAATTCATTGTTCATATATCGTCGTGGTACTTCCCTGGCTTACATACTATTATATGTGGATGATATTATCTTGGCTGCCTCTTCTGATGCTTTGCGAAAGTCTATTATGACAATACTTAGTTCTGAGTTTGCTATGAAAGATTTGGGATCCTTGAGTTATTTTTTTAGAATTGATGTCACTCGTCACGTATGTGAGTTATTCTTATCACAACGGAAGTATGCCTCTGAGATCATTGAGCGAGCTGGTATGTCCTCATGCAAGTCTAATTTCACTCCCTTTGATACTAAACCCAAGCTAGGTGTTGCGGCTGGCTCACCGTATGAGGATCCGACTCACTATCGCAGTCTTGCAGGGGCTCTTCAGTATCTTACTTTCACGAGACCAGATATTACGTATGTCGTACAACATGTATGCTTGTTTATGCATGATCCCAAGGTTGAGCACATGAATGCGCTCAAACGCATTATTCGATACATCCATGGGACACTTGACTATGGCTTACATTTATATCTTTTTTCGACATCTACACTTGTCTCGTATACTGATGTTGATTGGGTTGGATGTCCAGATACCAGACGCTCCACGTCCGGCTATTGTATGTTTCTTAGTAATAACTTGGTCTCATGGTCTGCGAAACGTCAGTCTATATTATCTCGCTCTAGTGCAGAGGCCGAGTATAGGGGGTAACCAATGTGGTCTCTGAATCCTGTTGATTACGTAATCTTCTTTTATAGCTTCATTGTCCTATTCAGAAAGCTACCTTAGTTTATTGTGATAATATTAGTATCATCTACCTTTCTGGTAATCCGGTTCAACACCAGCACATTAAACACATCGAGATGGATATTACTTTGTTCGTGAAAGGGTAGCCCATGGACAAGTACGCGTCTTCCATGTCCCTTTCAGGTATCAAATTGTAGACATCTTTACCAAAGGTCTTCCGTCAGTACTCTTTGAAGATTTTAGGGACAGTCTCAGCATACGAAGACCGCCCGCTATGACTACGGGAGTGTGTTAGTTATACCCGTGATATACATGGGTTTGTATACCATGTATATCATGGTTTCACAAGGCAACTTATCTTATGTGAAACTATGGTATACACGGAATACAAACCCGTGTATATCACAGTTTTTGGAAGACTTTAGTTTGTGTAAATATTGTATTAAATTAGCATTGTACACTTACCATAATTATAGGATTCTTGCAAAACTAGAATAGGGCTTTGGGAATAGAATAGGAATAGGATTTTCCTATTATGGAAAATTGTAAATTGTATATATATCCTTTCATTAATAAAAATAATAAATGGATTATGTCTTTCAATTATAATGTAGATTATTTTAATAGAATTATGTAGTAGTACAGACATGACAAGTTATAAGCTTCATTAGGATACATATGTGTATTTCTTTCGAATTATCAATAGACACTATCTAACCTTTATATGCGATCATCCCAGCACTAACACACCGGATTCCATCGGAACTCTGAAGTTAAGTATGCTTGGACGAGAGTAGTACTAGGATGGGTAACCCCTGGGAAGTCCTCGTGTTGCATCCCTCATTTGTTCTACAGAGTGGTGGTTAAACCAACTATATTGTATCGGGCGGAGTGTTGTCCAGTCAAGAAGTCTCACATTCAAAAAATGAATGTGGCAAAAATGAGGATGTTGTGGTGGATGTGTGAGCACACGAGGAGAGACAAGATTAGGAATGAAGATATTCGAGTGGAGGACAAGATGAGGGAAGTGAGACTGCGATGGTTCGAGTATGTGCAAAGGAGAGGCGCTGATTCCCCAGCACGGATGCCCCAGCACGGAAGTGTGAGGTTGGCTATGGATGATTTTAGGAGGGGTAGAGGTAGGCCGAAGAAGTATTGGGGAGATGTGATTAGACAGGACATGGCGCAGTTTCAGCTCACCGAGGACATGATCTTAGATAGGAAGGTATGGAGGACACGGATCAGGGTAGAAGGCTAGTAGTTAGTTGGGCATATCATGCTTCGTATTACTCGTATAGTTTCTTGTCCTTTGATTTCTGGTATTATCTGTTAACTGTTGTGCCATGATCTCTTTACTTTGCTTTGTTTTGTTTTACTTTACTTTTCTTCAAACCTTATCTGATCTTCTTTGTCATGTTTTCTCTTGAGCCGATGGTCTTTCTGAAACAGTCTCGCTACCTCCCAAAGTAGGGTAAGGTCTGGGTATACTCTACCCTCCCCATACCCCACAATGTGAATTACACTGAGTATATTATTGTTATTGTTCTCTTTTGGTGAAGTGCACAAATAATCATTTTTGGGCCGATGTTTAAACTCTAATTAGGGTTTTCAAATTATTTAGAATTTAAGCTAGCAACTAAAAAAGGACACTACTCGTTGTTGCTTCTTTTGCTAATTCTTGCTTTTTCTGCAACTATCTACTTCTTTACATCTATGTCATCTTCTTAATAATATCCACATCAACAATGATCATCATCTCACAACTAAGCATGATTGTCAATTCATATAATTTTCTGACCTTATTCTTATAATTAAAATTTGAGCTTGTAGCAACTCAACTCCTTGTTTAAAGTTTTAATGTTCCAATTCATCTTTTGAGGTCTCATATAAGTCAATAATTTCATTTGGGACTTGTTGACACTGTTTGGGTTACTCGAGGAGCTCAAGTGAGTTTCGACATATTTGTTAGCTAGAACTAGCAGTGGTGCAAATATGATGTTGGTATATCGCAATTGCGCAGGACCTAGTAGGCTTGAAGGACCCGGTCCTAATCTTAGTCCGCAATTGAAAATCAGGATCGCATTTTCAAAGGATCTGGTCCTAGACTCCTAGCCCAGTAGCCCTGATTCGCAATTGTGGAACGAGGACTGCATTTGCGATGGACTTAGTCCAGGTATAAAATATAGAATTTCGGAACTTTATCATTCTCTCACTATTTTTAGATGTACTATCTACCGGATTGATATAATTATGAGTTAGGATTGTCATAGAATTTTAATCTAATAATTATAACTTACTCGTGATAACTAGTACAAGATTTTATTCAAAATTTAGCCATTAAAACATAAAATTTAATGGTAAATGTTGAGAATTTTTTAACTAAGTCCTAGAATTAATAAAATAATAATTTTAGTAAATGTACTCAAATTGAAAATTTTCATTATAGATTTGAACTCGTGCGATTATGGATAATCCAAAAATTAATTTTTATTTTGAGGTTTGATCATATGAACTTGAGGTTGACTTAAATCTAGACCGGGTATTAAATTATAAAATTGATCCTAATGACTTTATTTGACAGGTTGAGAGCTTCGTTTGGACCATGGTAAGTTTACTTTGACCTTAATGAGGGATTTTTATTTTTTTCTCAAGTTACACCTATTTTACATGTACCACATATATGGGGTACCGTATACAGAAGATGACTAGTATATATGCGAGAAGAGAGCAATATATGGAACATATTGTTGCTACTCATTGTCCATTATTTACTAAATTTGTGACATGGCTAAATAAACATTCTTTATATGCATGCTAGTTTGACATATTGTTTGGACAGATTTAGTCATATACTGTGCATATGTATATTCATTTTACATCAATGTATCACATTGATATATGGGGTTTGGCGTGTGAATTGAGTTATGAGTGTGAGTTGACAACGACATAGTGTTTGAGTTTAGGCCTTTAGGGTGCGTGAGTTGTCCACGACCCAAATTTTTACATATGGATTGGATTCTCCCTTCTCCTCCCCATTCTCGGCCAAACACGGATTCTCCCTTCTCCTCCCCATTCTCGGCCAAACACAGATTTTTTTCTGGTTTCCCCCTCCCTTTCTCGGCCAGAAACCAAAAAAAATTTGGCCAGAAAATTTCCTTCCCTCGGCCGGCGGCAACCATATCTTCCCCCACAAATTTCGGTTCATCCACTGGCACCTTTGACAACCCCTCTCAACGTTCAGTATCTTCTTTTCATCCGGCATTCGCCGTTAACAACATCAAGAATTTTATTCCTATAATTCTTGACCAAGAAGACTGTCAATATTCCATGTGGATGGAACTATTCTACATTCATGCATGTGCATACAACATGCTCGATCATATAGACGAATATGTTCCTCATCCCACCGATGTTACAGACTCAATCTGGCGTCGTCTTGACGCCATCGTCAAACAATGGATCTACGGCACTATCTCCAAAGACTTGTTGTGCACTATCATGAAAATAGGTGCTACGGCACGTGAACTTTGGGTCCGGCTAGAATAAATCTTTCAGGATAATAAAAATACTCGGGCCGTATATTTGGAAGAGCAATTCAACAATACCCGCCTCGAGAATTTTAACAACATGTCCGAATATTGTAAGCAACTGAAACTCATAACCGATCAACTATCCAACGTCGGGACTTCTGTTTCAGAAACCAAGATGGTGCTTCAACTTGTTGCGGGTTTACCGAAAGGTGAATATGACACACTCGCAACAATGATTCAACAAGCCGACCCTCTCCCAAGTTTCAACAAGGCACGTTCACAACTATTGTTGGAAGAAACTAGACGTGCTAAACAAGAGGAACATAATCAAAAGACGTTAGCCGTTGACGGGATGACAACACTGCGGGAAAGAACCAAGAAGCAGTTAGTGGCAGGTCGTGGCGCAGAGTCGCAACAACAAAGGCAAGGGCGCGGAAAGGGCCAACGCAACCGGGAATGGACAGCCAGGCCATAACACCGACAACAGACCGGAACCAAGGCAGCAGGTACAACCAGGCGATGGCCCCAACCAGCAGACCGGGCCTCGCTGCATGCCCGCATTCGAATGCGCAGGGCCCGCCCAGTCGTGGTCGATTGGCCTCTTGGGCCCTGCCCGACCACCAGGCGAGCCAACCAGCGGCAACAGCGAGCCCACTGGTTGCGATCCAAAGGCGGCCAGCGGCCAATGACGACCGGCCCGATTTGGGCCAGGCCTACACCACCGTGAACCTTCAACAGCCCGACGACAATTGGTACATGGACACCGAAGCCACATCTCACCTCACCCGGTCGTCAGGTAACCTATCTCAACTACGTCGGTTAAAGTGTCCTCAATTTATTACTGTCGGCAATGGTCATCGCATTCCAATTGAAGGTTACGGTAACACACACACCAAACATCCACACCCACCTTTCTCCCTAAACCACATCCTATACACACCTAACATCATTAAAAACTTAATCTCCGTTAGAAAATTCATTAGCAATAATTTTGTGTCTGTCGAATTTGACCCTTTTGGTTTTTCTGTGAAGGAACTCAATACGGGAAAAATTCTTACACGCTGCAATAGTGTGGGAGATCTCTACCCATTCACTCAATCTTCCGCTGTCAGACCGCAAGCACCTCTATCCTTTGCGACGATCTCTCCCTCAACTTGGCACAACAGACTCGAACACCCCGGAGACCCAGTTTTTACTTTTCTTAGGACTTCTAAGCGTATTCAATGTAATAATGGAAAAATTGCCCAACACTGTTTTTCTTGTCCACTAGGCAAACATACTCGTCTTCCATTTATGTCATCAAACAATGTTACTTTTTCTCCCTTTGATATTGTTCATGCTGATTTGTGGACATCTCTGATTGTTAGCTCTTTGGGTCATAAATTCTATCTAGTATTCTTGGATGATTTTTCACACTTTGTCTGGATTTACCCACTGAAATTCAAATCTGAAGTTTTTGCAAAATTCCTCTAGTTTCAAAAATTCATTAAAACACAATTTGAAAAATCTATCAAATCATTACAATGTGATAATGGACGTGAATTTAATAACTCAGCATTTCACAATTTCTGTTTTAAACAAGGCATGGTTTTCCATTTTTCTTGTCCCTATACTTCTTTCCAAAACGGAAAGGCTGAACGAATTATACGTACCATCAATAACATAGTTCGCACACTTCTGTTTCATGCCTGTCTACCACCGCCCTTCTTGGTCTATGCTGTCAAAATGGTAGAATCCCTTCTTAATATTTTACCAACTAGCACACTCCAAAACAAGACCCCTATCGAAATCTTATACAGTTGGCTACCATCATATGATCACCTACGTATTTTTGGATGCTAATGCTACCCCAACATAGCCTTCACTGCACCTCACAAACTTGTCCCTCGCACTCTGCCATGTGTATTCCTTGGTCTATCTCCTAATCATCGGGGCTACTTGTGCTATGACATTGCTACTCGCAAAATCATCGTCTCCCGTCACGTCACCTTTGATGAGATAGCCTTTTCTTTTTCCAATTTCCAAAAATTTCAGACCACCAATTACTTCTTTCTCGATGAACCGAGTCTGTCCCCGGTCATCCAAAATCTATACCAACAGCAACCCACTGTTCCGACAGACCACCATGTCATTTCCTCGCCACTGTCCAGCACCTCACCAACACCCTCTCTGCCTCCTGCCGTGTCTCCTTCTTCCAACAAATGAACCTGCAGCCACCAAATCCGGCAAAGATCGCTTGCATATCAGCCAAACAGTTGACCATGCGCTTCTAACCGGCAAAGATCCGGCCGCTTCTCAATCCCGACATACCGCCTCAGAACCCCGCCCCGACCCCCACCGCCGCTTCTCTCATCGCATGGAGAATCGTGCACAACACGGGATCTTCAAACTCAAAGTCCACTTCAACCTCTCCACACAAACATTATCATCCATTCCAAAAAATCCAAAACTAGCAAAACTGGACCCTAATTGGAATGCGGCCATGTGCGAGGAGTTTAACGCTTTAACCAAGCAGACCACTTGGGATTTGGTACCTAGACCAGACGGTGTGAATGTTATCCGGTGTATGTGGCTATTTCATCACAAGTTCAGAGACAGTGGTGACTTAGAGAGGTATAAGGCAAGACTGGTTGCCAATGACACTAATCAGCAGGAGGGTATTGATTGTGGTGAGACATTCAGTCCGGTTGTTAAACCGGTAACTATTCGGACAGTTCTCAGTATTGCTATGGGCATGCATTGGCCGATTCATCAGCTTGATGTCAAGAATGCATTTCTTCATGGGGATTTGAAAGAGACTGTGTACATGCATCAGCCTCTTGGCTTTGTTCATCTGGCAGCTCCGCAGTTTGTGTGTCATCTCAGAAAGTCATAGTATGGATTGAAACAGGCACCCCGCGCTTGGTATGATCGGTTCGTCAGGTATCTTCTGCAGATTGGTTTTGTATGTAGCATGTGTGATACCTCTCTCTTCACTTTTCACCGAGGTAGCAGCACTGCATATTTGCTATTATATGTCGATAACATTGTTCTTACTGTCGCGCCCTATTTTGACCTGCTCGGGTCAAAGCGGAGAACAACGTATCCGGTGATTCCTGGGTAAAAGGCCAGTGGAGTCGCCATGCTGTCGCGCCCGTTTTTGACCTGCTCGGTCAAAGCGGAACACAACGTATCCGGTGATTCCTGGGTAAAAGGGTTGAGGAGTCGCCACCTAATTTATTTATGGTGAATTAGGACACCTGAATATTAACTAAATGCTGCAATGTAACTCCAATTTTAAGGTCTGCGAAACTAATGAGATTCTAGGTAAGGGTTCTTTATTATTCTAAAGGGAAGGGGTTAGGCATCCTTTAAGATCCGATAACTCACGGTTATCCGTTCAAACTCAGGTTAATTATTACTTGGAAAAATGCATGTTTTACAAGTATAATAGATTTAAAGATGTTTGCAAATAATTAGTAAATGATGCATTTTAAAAAGAAAGATACATGTAATGTTTGAAAAAATATGCATTTGTAACAATAAATTATTTATAATGCCAAAGAAGTAAAATTTTGGGAATCATTGAATTGTAAATTGACAAAAGATAAACTTATTTGTACGATTAATAAAGCAAATAAAAGATGACAAAACTTGTTTTGAAAATCTTGAATACGCGTGACGAGCCTAAAATAAATAACTAGCGGAGGGTTTCTAAGTTTGAATTAACCGAGCCTACAAATAAATAAGCTAGTGACGGGTTTCAAGTCTTAAACTACCCTATGAATTAATTTTATGTTTGCCTATTCTAAGCATTTCAATAGTTACATAAGGGCGATAAATAATATTACAATACAGAGCGAGATAAAGCTGAATAATAAAAAAAGGACAACAAAATAAATAAACTCCGAGGAGTGTATGCCTTCCTTGACTTTGTTCCTTGCAAGCTATCAAGAACAAACGGTTAGAAACAGTTAAATACAAATAACTTCGGATCCGCATCCAAAACATTGAGTGTTTTGGTCACGGAGGGCTCAGACTTAAATTTTGAAAAGACCATTTCAATCACGTCGTGGCTGCAAACGTATGACTCGGTGATTATTTTGATTGCATCGCCTACTAAACATGTTGGTCTCTTGGATGAAAAAGAAAAGATCATTATAATCACGCCGTGGCTGCGAACATATAATTTGTTGGTTATTTTAATCGCCTCGCCTACTAAACATGTTGATCCCTCGGATGAAATAAAAAGGTTTAAGCCTCATCCTTGCCCAGAAGTTATATTTCCGTCTTTACAACTGTGGAGGCCTCAAAATCGACGGATATTTTTCATCGGCCAGTGTAGTATCGTGTTCGAATCAGCAAAATTAAATCGAACGAAGAAGCGGCGAAGTAGCGATGAGGGCAAAAACAGAGAGGCAATTCCCGAGAAGACGGGTTGTTTAGTAAAAAAAAATAATAAATATCCGTTGCCCGGATGTTTAAAACAATGCAGAAAACAGAGAATCGAAACTAAAAAGCGCGACCTCGAATTCAATTTCATCGGCATAAATGTGATATTAATAAAACAATAAAATAGTAAAACAGTAAGATATCCGTTGCCCGGATACTTAAAACAGTGCTAAAAACAGAGAAACGAAACGAAAGAAAAGCGCGGCCTCGAATTCAATTTCATCGGCCTAAATGCAGTTTTTAGTATGAAAACAGTAAAACAAATACTGAGACAGAAATCAGTAAATTATCAAACAGCAAAACAGAAACAGAGAAACGAAAAAAAGACGCGGCCTCGAATTCAATTTCATTGGGCTAAGTGTAGTATTGTTCAAATCAGTAAAATAATACTGAGACAACAAACTGAAACAGAAAATCAACGCCCGAAAAGACGCGGCCTCGAATTCAATTTCATTGGCCTAAATGCGATATTTATTCAAAGTAGTAAGAATATACAACATAGCCGCATACAATAGTAAGTAATTAAATGTCCGACCCGAATTATGAACAGTGACCCGAATGAAACAGTGAACTAATTCTGAAAACAGACCCGGAATAATGACCAGAATCTGAATCAAAAATTCAGATTTTCAGATAACCAGTAACAGATATGAAAAATGCAATAATCTGGAAATATGTCCAAACCGGGTCGACCCGACCCGAATCAGGTGTCAAACCCGAATCAGAGTTTATCAATTTCAGATAACCAATAACAACAAGATATGAAATGCAAGAATTCTGGAAAGTATCCCAAATCGGGTAGACCCTACCCGGGTCAGCGACCCGACCCGAATCAGATGTCAAACCCGAAATCAAGTATTCACCAATTTTAGATAACCAACAAGAGATGTGAAATGCAAGAATTCTGGAAAGTATCCCAAATCGGGTCGACCCGACCCGGGTCAGTGACCCGACCCGAATCAGATGTCAAACCCGAAATCAAGTATTCACCAATTTCAGATAACCAACAAGAGATGTAAAATGCAAGAATTCTGGAAAGTATCCCAAATCGGGTCGATCCGACCCGGGTCAGTGACCCGACCCGAATCAGATGTCAAACCCGAAATCAAATATTCACCAATTTCAGATAACCAACAACAACAACAACAAAAATGGTTCTTACCCGACCCGAGTCGACCCGATCCGGAATCAAAAAAGGGCAGAATCAAAACACCCTTCTTTCGAATTTTGGACTTGTTTTTTTTTCTTGAATAACAACGAGGGGGAAACTAAAATCAAGAACACAACAAGATATTTATATGGAATCGGACCTCCGAAAATCCTCTTCCAAAATCCTTTACAAAAAAAAATCCTCCCTATCGTAGAACAAAGTGGGGGTATTTATAGCTATCAACCCCAACGTTCAACCCCCCATACCCCTTACAAAACGAATTCGAATTTCAAAATAAAGGGGGAACAAAAATTGATTTTTGGGGGCGATTTCTTGGGGCATGTGTTCGGCGGTGGCAGGGTAGGGTGCAGCGATGTAGGGGGTAGGGGTGTAGGGGTGTGTGGCGATTTGGGGTTTTAGGTTTAGGGAATGGGGATTTGGGAATTGGTTTTTAAGGGGTGTTGGGTTGGTCGAAAATAAGAGAGGGTGTTGGGCCGGCGGGTGGGTCTTAAGGGGTGTTGGGCTGGTCGGGGTTTCGGTTGGGCCGAAAATAAAAAAAAAGGGAGTTGAATTGGGTTTGGCCGAAAATAAGGAAGGGGGTTGGGCTGGTCCGGTTGGGCTTTGGTTTGGTTAGGGGTTTGGGTTGGAATATGAAATTAGTTTTGGGTAGAAATTGTTTTGGGATGGAAAATGAAATGGGTTAGAAATTGTTTTGGGTTGGGAAATGAATGGGTTATGGGTTTAAAAATATAAAAGGGGTTTAACATTAAAAATATTTTTTGTAAATGATGTGAATTATTTAAAATAACATAACGATGTGATACTAATAAAAAATATAATATTTGTGAAATGTTTAATGCTTAAATAAAAAATGGAAATGCGATGCAATTTTTGCGGAAAATAGAATATCATAGAATTTTCGGATGAAACTTATGATTATGATAAAAATGCAAATGATAGTAAAAAAATGTGAATAATAATAATAATAAGAGAATAATATATATATATATATATATATATATATATATATAGATTAAAATTGTTTTGAGGTGTTAAAATATTTAAAATTGCAAATAAAATGGAAAAGACGGGATAAAATTGGGTGTCAACACTTACTACATCGTCTGACGGTTTGAAGAATGAAATCATTGCTCTACTCAAAACTGAATTTGCTATGACTGACTTGGGCAAGCTGAGTTATTTTTTGGGATATCGGTGATCAGATCTGCAGCCACTATGTTCCTGTGTCAGTGTAAGTATGCAGAAGAGATAGTATACAGGGCCAAGATGGCAAATTGTAAAATTATGCCAACTCCGGTGAACTCAAAATCCAAGCTTAGTGCCAATGACGGTGCTCCAGTTTATGATCCCACTCTATATCGGAGTCTAGCACGACCCCCGAGAGTCCCATTTTGTCGCCCTCAAACGTATTATCAGATACGTTAAGGGCACACTAGACTTCGGATTACATCTATACCCCTCTGCCCCAACCAAGCTACTTGCCTACACGGATGCAGATTGGGTTGGATGCCCCGACACACGTCGCTCCACCTCAGGGTACTGTGTATTTCTTGTATTTCTTGGGGATAATCTTATCTCATGGTCCGCCAAGCGGCAAGCCACACTTTCCCGTTCGAGTGCTGAAGCAGAATATCGCGGTGTTGCTAACGTAGTTGCTGAGATCTATTGGCTCCGAAATCTTATTTTGGAACTCCAGTGTCCACTCCGCAAAGCGTCTATAGTCTATTGTGACAACATATCTGCCATCTATATGTCTCATAATCCAGTCCAACATCAGTGGACTAAGCATATTGAGATGGATATCCACTTTGTGCGAGAGAAGGTTGCCCGTGGTCAGGTCAAAATATTACACGTGCCTTCCTCGTATCAGTATGCAGACATCTTCACAAAGGGACTACCGCGACAGCTCTTCACCGACTTCCGATCCAGCCTTAGCGTTCGGCCTCCTCCCGCTCCGTCTGAGGGGGAGTATTAGCGAATATTCTCTGAATATTCTCCGTATATTTTGTAATTATGATAGATGTATATTTAAGGTAACTTAGGATTCTAATTGTATTAGGAATCAACCTTTATAAGGTAAGTTAGGATTCGTACCATATTAGGAATCAACCTTGTACAGCTATATATATTGTGAATAATGAAAGAAATCTCAAAGGAAAATTATTTCATCTTTCAATCCTCATGAATTATTTGTCTTATAGAGCCCTTGACAGTGTGCACACAGATATAAATAGTTGTGACTGTCGATTTCATTGAAAAATTAAAAATTTTATTTTATATATTGGTTCTTCAGTCTTGTTATTTCATTACTCATTAAAAGATATTGTGCGTATTAAAATTATGTGTTTTTCGTGCTACATATTTATTATTCTTCTTACATTAACTTTAAAGGTTTGGGAAAGTAAGTATTTTGTATGACTCTCACCACTACTTTGTTGAGGATGGTGTATAATACTTATTTAATACTCCCCATTACCCACCTCTTTTTTCTTCCTGCATTCCTATTCAAATAGACTTTATACTGCATTTTGAGACGGTTGTACTTACGGTAAAGAATGGATTTTGGACCTAACTACTCTCACGCTCAGACCATTCAAATAGACTTTCTCAGACCATTCAAATAGACTTTATACTGCATTTTGAGACGGTTGTACTTACGGTAAAAAATGGATTTTGGACCTAACTACTCTTAACACTTCCTGCACGCCCAGACCTTGTTAACTGGAGCGTAGCTAATATAATTTGGCGGCCTAACATCCGTGAACAAAGAATTAGAATGGGTCTGACTATGATATCATGTAAAGAATGGATCTTGGGCCTAACTCAACTCCAAAAGCTAGCTTTTAAGATGAGGATTGTCCAAGTCCATATAAGAGTCTATGTTCCCATTTCATATCCAATGTGGAACTCTTAACACTTACTAATACTTTTAGATGCTCATGACTAGTATTACCAGTTCGTGAGAATTTGAAGCTATGCTTCCTCGTGTCATCACATATTTGGATATATATTTTATGCTATTTTACCTTGTTTGACTTTAAATATCTAATTGTTGAAATAGCGTTGTTGATTAATGTCTCTGATTCGCCTCACGGGATGTTAGGTTCTATTACGGTGGTTGGGTAATTTAGATTGTGACAGAACTCTACAGTATAAACTTATGGACCAAAAAATCATAAACGTTTATACTGTGAGATTCAACCTTGAGGACAGAAATTTATGAACATATGCACCGTTCTAGTCACAAAATCATAAGAAAATACCGGATTGATCACTACTACGTTGCTTCTTTCTTATTTGTCGTAATATTTCTTCTTCTGTAACATGAGGTTAGAACAACAACAATTAATCTTCAAGACATAAGTCTGAAGTTTGAATTACATAGTCGAACTTCGGGATAAATATTGCCTAAAATTTACACCGAAAAAGATTGTACTTAAGGACACTATAGTTGAAAATCCTAAAGTTTGGATTAAAAACTAAACATAAAGACACAATGTTCTAAAGTTTTGAACTGAAAAAACATAACTAAGACACAATGTTCTGAAGTTTGAACTGAAAAATTAAACTTTACCACTCAATTTATAGACAATTCTTGAAGTAAAACCTGAACTAAAGCTGAAGTTCGAGGAAGCGAAGAACCAACATCTGACCTCTCTTTTAACTGCGGCTAAACACTAAATAATTTGAAAAATGCTAGATAGAACTTAAGTAGCGGTCCTAAAAACGGCTAGGGGTGACATTTCCACTCCACTTTTTTTTTTTATTTAGACAAGTAGTTGAATCACCCCTAAACTTGATACGGTTTGCAACTTTAATTCCCAAATTATCGCTAGTCTTCAAGACACCCCTAATCTTGCCTAAATGAATTTTAATACACCCCGAGCTGCCACATGGCACAACAAGTGTGCTCAAAATCCACCATGTGACTGAAAGCTTCCACATCAGCACTCAAACGGCTAAAAAAGCAAAAATTTCATTTTTCCTTTATTCTTTTCCCTATCTCAACGGCTATGAAGCCCCTTTCTCCTATATTTAAGCCTATTCCGTTAAAATTCCATCAACTTACAAGTCAATATTTTCTCTTCAACTTTTTATGTAATTGCTAAATTTCTTTGTCTTCTTAGTTGATTTCTATCTCAATTGGGTTCATGACTAAAGTTTGTAGATGTGAATTTCTGGCGGTGGTGAGGATTTCATTGTCCAATGATAATCATGGAATGAGATTTTAGGATTGTCAAAACTACAAGGTATGTAATTTTTGTTTTTACTGGGTTTGGTGGGTCCATTTTGCATCGAATTTGCTGGGTTTGTAACTTATTTTGCATCTAATTTTCTAGATTTGTAACTGATTTTGCTGGGTCAATTTTGCGTCTAATTTGCTGAGTTTGTCACGATTTTGGTTCACATGGTATAGGTGAGCGATCGATGTTCTTGCAAGTTTTTCGAGTCGTATGAATCACCATTTCCATAGCAAGCTAAAATTGTTATTTGGGGCTGTTGAAGAAGAAAACAAATATGAGCAAGAGTTGGAAGTGGTCACGAACATTGAAATTTTCCTATGTATTAGTATGCTATTTAATTTGATGTTTTATCTTAGAACACAGTCTGGTTATGGTTGAAAGTTCTATTTATGTACTAATTAGGTTGAAGAAAGTACGTATTAACAATGTAATCTGATTTTGGTTCAAATTGATAGTTTTAAACAGATTAGGACGATTTAATTGAACATGAGTTATCGGATTGGATTATTTACCCGAATTTAATTTTCCTTTATTATTTGGCGTTAAGATTATACACGTGGAGGTCACATCAGTTGAAAATTCCAGTTGAACCCGCGAATGACTACACTCTCTAAGGTTTATGAGCTCAGAGGTATATTAAAATCTACTTAGCCATGCTTAGAGGTGTATTGAAGACTAGCCATAGTTTAGGGACTAAAATTGCAATCCACGCCAAGTTTAGGAGTGTTTTAACCACTTAAGTCTTCTTCTTTTTTTATCCCACTTATCATTATAGAAAGAAATCCTGTAAAGTGGTAGTCAATAAGTCGTACATGACATCATGTACAAAATCTCTACCTCAGTGAATCACCTCCTTCATAGTGCACCATATAGAAAACTAAACTCCAGTACGATAATTAAAGTCAAAGCAGTTCCGTCTGTTTTGGGCTTGGCACGATTTCGATATCAGCATTTCAATACTAGTTTCGACTTGCAAATGGAAGCAAAAGTAGCTTACAGTTCTGCTTCAGAACACATTTAAATTTTAATTCTCAAATAGTGTTTCACTTCATGAGAGGATGCCGACACAGCTAAAGCAAGAAGGTTACTTGCCCTATATCTTGGTGCTTCTACATCACACACGTAGATACATGAAGTCTTTGCCTAATGCTTTATTTTGATTCTATAAGATAAATTGACAATGAAAGTCAAATTTATGCGATATCACAAACTATGATTACTGCCAAGTGAGAAGATTGCATTAAGCCTGAACAAGCAGGAAGCCTCTACGGTCTTACTTTGTACAATTTCATAACTAAACATTTGTATTACCTATGCATAGACGTATGTGGCATTGGATACGTCATTGGAGCACCAGGAACAACTGCTCCAGGCAGCGGAGGCCGGACACCATATGCCAAATGTGTTGGTGGTGGAAGATTCACTGGTGTGCCAACTGCAGAAACAAAGGGTCCTCCTATTGGTTGTCCAATGCTAGTTGCTCCATATATGCTAACACCAGGGGGAGCAGCTGGTGCCGGTGTTGGTTGTTTGCTCGGTTTGCTAGAACTTCCTCCAGAAGAACCATTTGTTTGGCCAGTAATCGGACCTTGAGGCACTGAAACTTCTCCAGTGTTGACACTGGTGATGTCATGTATGCTTGACCGTCTCCTGTCCCTATTCATTGAGTTTAAACGTATAAAGTATTTTTGAGCATGACTGGCCACTTGTGTAGGTGTACGTGTCACAACAAAATTTCGGGAAATACTTCGCCAATCGCCTTTCCCGTATTTGTCCAAACCAAGAAGGAACAATCTGTTTTCAAACCCATGAAGATAAAGCAGTATGAGATTAATTGTCACTTCCACAATAAGACTGAGTTAGCATTAGACAAACAGAAGTAGCAAAGCAGGAAAAATGACAAGAAATAAACCATTAAGTCATTTCAGAATGCACCACTTTTCAACTTTGCCAATGAGCGCATAGCACACAAGCAAGCTCACAAAGCATCACATGAAAGGACACATTTTTCAGGTTGATTTGAAAAGAATCTATGTCGATATAAAATGAAAGCTTGTTCAGTGGTGCCCAGAGAGCAACGTCATTGAGAATATACTTTTTCACTTCTCAAATTCTTTTTCAATTAGTTCCATCTAATACACGTTTCTCCTGTTATTGCATAGTTCTATCCAATACACTCTTTTTCCGGCTATTGCAGATATGTACAAAGCAAAATGACGAGAAGATGAAGAGTCATCAAGTTAAAAGATAGAAAACCAGATTAATAGGTTATCATATTTATAAATAAGTTCAGTTATGAGGGTAACCAAGCTGGGGCTACTGGATCAAACTTAGCAATTGGTTGATTTAGAATAAAAAACTTTTTCTCAACCATTTAATTCCGGTTGATTAAATTCAATTATCTTCTTAGAGAAACCCTAAACTTAATGATCTGGAAGAAATAGGTCATGTTAGTTGAGAGAAAAGAGGCTAAACCTAATAATCACTTCACACTTGATCCTTGCAACCAATGATTCTGACATATCTGATTGCACAAACAAGATCAAGTTTCAGGCATTTAAGAGTCAAGAACCGGAGTATATCTCTGACAAAGTATTGGCTTACTATATTCGAAATGTATCCAGAAGAAACACACTCCTACAGTAAAATATCTTTTGAAATAAGAACAATTTCGCGGACCACAACCACTTAGCACAATATAAGCTCAGACCACTTGGAAATCAAATGCCACTTATTATATTACCAACAGGAATAGCCCAATTCAACAGATAATCTACTTTGTAGGCAAAATTCTCTCCTCTTTATGAAAAAGTCTATGTAATACGATTATAAAGAGATATTTAGTCTGTTCTGCTAGTAACTAATGTTATTGCAGGCAGCTTGAATTGCGAATATGTATAGAGTGCGAATTCAAGAGTGTTTATTTCTGTCTTTAGATGGAAATCCATACCTATACGAGACAAACTGATCATATCACCAGCAAAATGCATAATTAAGCACTTTAAAGTGTAACACAACAAACATTCATACAAGCTAGCCATACAATTTCACGAGGTTCTTTGAACAACTTCTACTGTTAAAATGATCGTCAGTCTTTACGGTCAAAAATTTAGTTGTAGAACCATACAACAACTATGGCTCAGCCCCAAACAAGTTGGGTCCGGTAATTTTGCGGGACATCAATCAATCTTTGATATCCACCAACTATGAAAAAATTTAAACTCAAGCCTGAGTCCCATGTTACTTGACTTCATAACCTAATATGCATACCAAGTCAGGCCCAAGGGGTTTTCCACATTGTGAAATATGCAATATTTGAAGTAACACATTAGCAAAACAAAAATGCACACTGCAAATCATTTTTGTACATGCCGCTAAACTCCTATTTATGAAGAATCATTTTCAACCAGGTTAGGGAAGATGAGAGATGTATGTTTGAGAGAGTGTATGTTATTGTTCCAATTGTCCCTCATTGGTGAAAGAAAGAAATGCTAATGGGTTTATAGGCTAAATGGGCTCTCCCATCTATCAGACTAGTCCTTTGGGTTGGCTTCTCCTGTTTGGTCTATAACATTGGTATCAGAGCCAATCGGTCCACGCATGGGGCCGTGACTCGGAGTGGTGGTTGGACCCAAGAGGGGTGCCAGCCGTGACCAACAAGGTCGTTGGTTCTCAAGCGGGGGCTATTGTTATGTGTTGATTGTCTCTCATTAGTGAAAGAAGGAAATGTTAATGTGTTTATAGGCTAAATGGGTTCTCCCATCTATCAGACTACTCCTTTGGGTTGGGCTCTCCTGTTTGGTCTATAACAGTGTAGTTAAGCTCTTTTTCCCTTGATGAACAAGATTCTCATCAACGGTAAAATTGACTATGCTATTAAGAAAGAGGAAATGAGCAGTTTAGAATAATTTGATGCCCCCAAAGCTTTGGTTTAGTGGTAAACATAGAGATGGCAATAGGGCACGGCAGGGGAACATGTAAATGGGGCGGGGTGGGGCAGGGCAAAACTTAATTTTGGAAAAACTTTCACGAGGGCACGTAGCGGGTTGGGTCAATGCTTATCGAAAAATGGCTTCCTGATATTCCTACTTCAGAAACAAGGCACGCGGGGGAAGGGGGATTATGTTTTGCTTAAAACTTATTAAAAATCATTAATGTGGAGAAATGCTCTGCATTGAAGTGGAGGACAGTTATTCATAAGCTTCGTATAAAGAAGAATCTTATGAGATTAGAATAAAAAAGTGGCAGCCCAGTGCACAAAGCATTCCACATTCACGTAGGGTCCGGGGAAAGGCGAGCCCCAAAGGGTATGATGTAGACAGCCTACCCTAATCCAATGATTAGTGGCTGCTTTCACGGCTCAAACCCGTGATCTATAGGTAACACAGAGACAAGTTTACCGTTATAATCCTTATGAGATTATTTCACATTGTAATTCAAAATTATAATAATCTATCATTTTTATTTTATATTTAATTATTATTCGATCTTGATTTAAAATTTTAACTCTTTCAGCTTATTCTTCACAAATTGACCATTTTATTGGTACCAAAACTAAGCACATGTACGATATACAAAGGTCGTATTATATGTAACTCAAACTACATGGTTCAACTATCTATCCTTTGCATCGTATATGAAATTTCAACAATATTCCTAACACAAACAATTTTCTAATTTCCCAAATAGTACATTTATGTAGTTTTTGTGCCCGAAATATCACTAATAAAAGGAAAATGCACAAATTCATCACGAAAAGAAACAAATGTAGTTGTTGTTTGCTCTGTCTTGATCAGTTTGTACCCTAGTATCTTGTGGGCATGCATCTCATCTTAAAGATTGTGTGCTTGTGCGCATATTACTGTATCTATGTATCTATTAAACAATCTAGCATTATCAAAACTTTTTATAGCATTATCAAGATTGTGTGCTTGTGCGCATATTACTGTATCTATGTATCTATTAAACAATCTAACAGGACAGAGTTGGGCAGGGCTAAAACAGGAAACAAGGTCAAACGGGGAAGGGCAGGGCAGATAAAAGTTTTGGCGGGTCAAGACTTGCCTGCACTGCCTCCTCCCCCTCCCCACCCCCACCCCCACCCCTCACCATTTACATCCCTATGCAAGAGCATTGCCCCTGATATGTGGGTTAAGCGCACTTTACGGGTTTGAATCCTGGTATTCAAGAGTTTTGTGCTGAAATACAAAATCAATTTGGTATTTCTATTTGTACTTTTCGTAGTGATAATGACTTAGAATACAAATCCTCCCAGTTTCAGTAGTTTATCACTCACCAAGGGATTATTCATCAAACATCTTGTCTGTACACCCCTTAGCAGAACGAGGTAGCAGAAAGGAAGAATAGGCATCTCATTGAGATTGCTCGCACTCTTCTCATTGAATCCCATATTCCACTGCATTTTTGGGGCGATGCAGTCCTCACAGCTTGTCATTTAATTAATCGAATGCCTTCATATTCTATTCAGAATCAGATTTCCTATTCCATAGTATATCCTCACTTATCTCAATACTCTCTTCCTCCTCGTGTTTTTGGGAGCACATATTTTGTGCATAACCTAACTCCGTAGATAGATAAATTAGCCCCTCGCTCTCTTAAATTTGTCTTTCTTGGTTATTCTTGAGTTCAAAAGGGGTATCGTTGCTTCTTACCTTATCTCTGTCGATATCTTATGTCTGTCGATGTCACATTTTTTTAGTCTCAACATTATTTTAGGTCTCCTTCTGATCATCCTGATATCTCTGAGGTCTTACCTATACCTCAGGTTTTACCTACACCGACCTTTGAGGAATCTATATTTACTTCTACATCTCCAGTCACAGTGCCACCACTTCTGATTATCATCGTCGAACGCGTCCAGCATCAGACCCAACATCAGGCCCAGATGATTCATGTCATGCATCGGACCTTGCACATACTGTGGACTTGTCTCCTTCTTATCAGCCGATTGCACTTCGAAAAGGAAACGGTCCACTCGTAATACTAATTCACATTATATCCTTTTAAGTTATCATCGTCTATCATCATCCCATTATGCATTTGTATCATCATTGTCCTCTGTCCCCATTCTTAAGTCTATAAGTGAAGCCCTTTCTCGTTCCGGATGGCGATAAACTATGATTGACGAGATGCCTACTTTACACACGAGTGGTACTTGGAAGCTTGTTCCTCTTTCTTCAGGTAAATCTACTGTTGGTTGTCGTTGGATTTATGCAGTCAAAGTTGGTACGGACGGTCAAGTTGACCGGCTTAAGGCTAGTCTTGTTGCGAAAGGATATACACAGATATTTGGGCTTGATTACAGTGATACTTTCTCTCCCGTGGCTAAAATAGCATCTGTCCATCTCTATCAATGAATGTTTCATTGTCCGCCATTGGCCTCTTTATCAGTTAGACATTAAGAATGCTTTTCTCCATGATGATCTTGAGGAGGAAGTTTATATAGAACAACCACTTGGTTTTGTTGCTGAAGGGGATCTAATATAGTGTGGCAATTGCGTCGGTCATTTTATGGTTTAAAACAATTTCCTCGAGCCTGGTTTGGTAAATTCAGCACAATAATTCAGGAGTTTGGCATGACTCGCAGTGAGGCAAATCATTTTGTGTTTTATCGATATTCTACTCCAGATTTGAGTATTTATTTGGTGGTTTATGTTGTCGATGTTGTTATAACTGGCAATGATCAAGAGGGTATCACTAATTTAAAACATCTCTTTCAGCATTTTCAGACTAAAGATCTCGACAGACTAAAGTATTTTCTAGGTATTAAGGTTGCCCAATCCATGTCAGGTATTGTTATTTCGCAACGCAAGTATGCATTAGACATTTTTGAGGAGAGAAGAATGATGGGATGTAGACCCATTGACACTCCTATGGATCCAAATGCTAAACAACTGCCAGGTCAGAGGGAGCCACTCAGTGATCCTAGAAGATATAGCTGGCTGGTTGGTAAGTTAAATTATTTCACAGTGACTAGACCTGACATTTCATTTCCTTTGAGTGTTGTAAGTCAGTTTATGGATTCTCCCTGTGATGGTCATTGAAATGCAGTTGTTCGCATTCTGCGATATATTAAGTCAGCTCCAGGTAAATGACTGCATTTCGAAGATCGAAGCCATGAATAGATCGTTGGATATTCAGTCGATGATTATGCAGGATCACCCTCTGATAGACGTTCGACATCCGAATATTGTGTTAATAGGAGGTGATTTAGTGTCCTGGAAGAGTAAGAAACAGAGTTGCTCGATCTAGTGCTGAATCAGAATATCGAGCAATGACTGTAGCAACTTGTGAGCTAGTTTGGATTAAGCAGTTGCTCAAAGAACTAAAATTTGGAGAAATCAGTCAAATGAAACTTGTGTGTGATAACATAGAGGCCCTTCATATCGCATCAAATTCGGTATTTCATGAGAGGACTAAGCACATTGAGATTGACTGTCACTTTGTCAGAGAAGATTATCTCCGGAGATATTGTTACAAAATTTGTGAAGTCGAGCGATCAACTTGCAGATATTTTCACCAAGTCTCCCACTGGTCCTCGTATTAATTACATCTCTAACAAGCTCGCTACATATGACTTGTATGCACCAGTTTGAAGGAGAGTGTTAGAATATGAATAGGATTTCATATATAGTATCCTACTAGAAAAATGATTGTAATGTAGTGTCTATAAATAGAGCTCAATGTAATCATGTAGATACAACAATTCAATAATATTTTTCTCCCATAATTTCTCACAGAGGGAACACACTTTTGTTTATTTAATTATGTCTTCAACAACAAGTTTGGTTAAGATACATGCACTATTCTTCCTCCACCTAAGGTAGGAGGTATGCTTTTGGGATATGTTCTAAGGAATCATCACCCCATGCCAAAATCAGTCACCTCAGGTATGGCTGAACCTCTGAATGGATGGTCGGAACAAACTCCAATTCTTTCTTCTTCGTCAAATCATTTTGGCGGACCTCCTAAAAAGGGCTATGTTATAAGCTAATACTTCCTGTAACTTCGAGAAATCTACCTTCTTAACATTTTTTTAAGGGCCTCAATGTCTACATCTACTGGATCTAGGAACAAAGAATAGCCACAGGCCATAGTTTTTCTGGAAATTATACAGAGTATCTGGCAATATATCCACTTTGCTCACCAAATGTTTTTTTCCATTTAGCAACTCCTGAATAGGCAAGAAGATCTCAAGGTGTGCAATTGGATTCGGATCAGTGCCAAAGGTATGTAGAAGTTGTGCATGCAACTCAAAGCATATAGCAAGTTTGTCAGTAATCAATACAACGCGGTTTTCTATCTTTACACAAAAAATATAAGTAACAGCAAAGATCTTTAATATCTTACGTTTCCTATTTCATAAACACCAAAGAAACAAGTTGGTTTAACCACTTCTTGCTTCCTGAACATGCTGGAATTTTGTTGTCTCAGCCTTAATGAAGCCAACCAAGGATTTCCTAAGAAAAATCTTTCTTGTAGTCAAGCACTGCTCCTCTATCAATAAACATCTCTATTTTACCGCAGTTCCTATTTCACTTTCACCTTCGAGTTTGTCCATCCATGTGATGTTGTAGCATCAACACAATCATTGAAAGATGGATTATTCTGAAGTGCCTTTTATTCAAATTATTGGATTTTCTGCACCAAATCCACCCATCACCTATCTTAAACCACCTCCGGGATGATGTCACACTTATTTTCCTTGCACATCAAAATAAATGTAAGAAGCATTTTATCCATCCCTGAAGATACATCTTGATGCAATGTGGTCAGATGAAGATAACTGTCGCCTACTGAAATAAAGGAAAGAAAATGCTGAAACTCCCAATTTTCGAATGAATCTTCCAAATTGTTAAATCTTTGGAGCATAAAATATTACTTCATCTAGTATGACTTTTTACATCTCCAGCATATCTCTTTACAACCCTCTTTCAGCAAAGTGAAACTATGACATAGCCCATAGAATGTGTGGACAAAGTTTATAATTGGGCAGAAGAAGATCCAAAAAGTGAAGGCTCACCCAGCTGAAGGAAGGGGGTGATGAAATTCTTGTTCCTCTCACACATTCGCATCAGTGAGCCTTGTTGAAATACCTCTCAATCAGTTTGTACGATTTTCCAGCAACAAAAAGTGTTCTACTTCCCTTCATCTTCTAAGTGTTCCAGTTTTAATTCAATCACATTTCATGTCTCCATACACTAGGATTAATTCATTGAACAATTAATTTGAAACTCACTATATCTGTCCCCATGGAGATTGTTCAAAGTTTTGTCAGAAATAGGGTTCTTAAAGAGAAGTAGTTTATCTCTGGATAAAAGATGAGAATCCTTAAAAGGATTTAAATTCTCATTTATACTTTTAAAAAAAAAGTGGGTACAAAGCAGCCTTTTAATGAGCTTATTCGCTGCTAGCAAAAGTATCTCAGTACTGCATCAATGGTTAGCTGCAACCACAGTGATGCAGAATGACACTAACGCAAATTGTTAAGATTAAGGCTAGAAATAAGGGTACCTAGCAGAGTACAAGAGTCAAGACAAAAGCATTATAATGCAGGACTGAAATGCAGAATTGGGGGGGGGGGGGGGGATACAGAGTTGTGCATGCCTTAGGCAAGAAATAGAGCAATACTTCTGATACATTAGATGCGCTATAAACATGGACATGCACAATATAAGTTTCAAGTTTGTTAATTGCCAAATCCAGATACAAGATAAATTGACTTGTAAGTTAGAGGCAATTAATAAAACATGGATGCTCAAAGGGGAGATGGATAAGAAAACAAAACCCAGGAGAAACATCCATGACCTCGGCATCACACCTTGAAAGAGTACTATTTAGGACGAAGGCAGCAACTTAGAAAACTCGAGTGAAACACAAAGATTATTTAAATTAGGAATAACTTAAACCAATTAGGCAAAGCAAGAAAAGAATAACGTGATATTTGCTTTAAGAATTTGAAATCTTTTTTTTTGTAAAAAATATATGCAATTTTTCCCAGAAACTGTTTTTCAACCAAATGCCAAGAAAGAATTTTTTTTCAGTTCACCGAAAGATGCTCAAAAGTTCCAAAATTTTTCAGTATTTGAAAAACTTTTCTTCCTTGATGTTTGGTTTGAAAAAAAGTTTTTGCAAGAAAAATGAATTTTTTTGTTGAAGTTCTTTCAAAATTTTGAAGAATGCCTACTCTTAAGAGGATAAGCAATTCATGTACAAGCTCGCTTCAGTAGAACACGTTAGCCAATACAACTAATTAGCGTCACTAATTTGGGAGGTTTCAGTGAAGCAAAGAACATGATAGAAGGACGGATCACAAGGTTGTATCTTTTTCTTTTTTGATATGGTAAACCCATCCGGCAACACCCACCCCTGCCAGGAGTCAATTAGGCCCTTTCCCGCTTTGCTCCACTGGTTACTCAAACCCTTGATCTCAAAGTTGGAGATGGCCTTTCCACTAGATTATTACTGCCTTGTCATTGCAAGGTTGAATTCATTGTGGGAGTAAAGAAGGTTACTACTAATATCTTGAAACTACGTATCATAATAGAACTATGTTGAGCTACCAATCCTCAGTGGCTCAGTCAGTATTAAAATAATGAAGAATTACAGAGGCTATTTTTCTGTTCTTTTTTTTTTTTTTTTGAATTATGCAGCGGTTAGGAGTATTTTGTCCGCTCAGGATCAGCTTATTGTTCTTCAATAATTGGGTTGTTAGGCTGATACTAGATTTTGACAAAATCATTTTGCATACAAGAGTAGGAAAATCAAAAGAATCTAACCTACCTTCTTGACGAAATGATGCAAGTAATGATAAACGGGCGTTTAAGATATTTTCTCCCTGAATTTAGTTACTTATAGATACCCAACTATTCATATCTTAACTCACTCATTTAACCACTGACTATTTGATACTCTTACACTGACTTCACATAAACTTTAGTGTAAGCCACTAACTTAATACTCCACATGAACTTATCTCACATAATTTGTTAATACTGCTCTATTTTCTCCTTTTCAAATTCAACCGAACTGTGTCCACATTCCTCTTAAGCATAAACATTTTAAATGGAACACCTGCGCTCAACATCTTTGTTTTTGCTTTCTTATGACAAACGAAGCTTCACAACAATAAAAGAAAGTATTACTCAAAGCAAGTGAGAAATGAAAGTCAGGATACTCTCTCTGCTTTGATTTTACGTGACACAAGCCCAAGCTTGCCGAAGCTTTATATGCAAATAACTTGTGGTACTTGCATGAGTGATATAAGCAGTACAAACCATTGTCTCCAGGATCTAGATGAAGTGACTGCAGACTCGGTATATTGTTTAAGTTGTAACACGTAAACATTATTTAAGAAGCATTTGCACAGTAAGATAAACACCAAATATTTCCGGCACAAATTGATCAACCTCGAGCTTAGGAATACGTTATCACCGAGATTGAAAGAATTCCAATGTAGCCCACTGATCGTAGAAGTGAAAGCATCTTTAGTCTTTTATATGGATACACTAAAATAAACATTAGGTGACACAGGGATAATACATGATGGTGGATAAAATAAATGGCTTGCACTTACCATAAACTTTGAAGATACGTATGCGTGAAGTTTTAATATATAAAGTAGAAAAGACTTGTAGATATAAAGCAATGATTACTGACCTATGCTCATCCTCTGTCCAAGCAATGCCTTTGCGGCGCTCCTGATCTGCCCTCGAAGACTTACCTCCATGATTTGATTCACCATTTAAGTTGCCACTCTTCTTTCCTGTTCCTTCATCACCACCATGGCTTGTAGAACTCTCTGAAGAAGAGTTATAACAAGGTAAAGGAACACAGCCAGACTCGATCCGGCTAACATCATCTAGTAAGAGGTCGTAGTGATACTTAACCTCTTCTAATGTTTTCCCTGGAACATCAGACGCAATTTTCTCCCACCTGTCTTCGGAATCATCAGGGTAAGTTGCCAAGGCATTCTCAAATGCCTTATCTTGCTCTCTACTCCATATGGAGCTACTTGACTCATCTATTGTCATCTAACCTTGTTAGTTTTGATTGAAACGACACAGAAGTGAATCTGAACAACTTGTCAACAGTCCCACAAAAAAACATGAACAATCATCCCAAGGGAAATTGTGATCTGAGTTATTGGCTAAGCAACAATTTAACTGGAAGATTGGACAGATGCAGCAGACCAATGAGAACAGAAACAAAGGAGTACAAAAATAGCCAAACAAACTGAAAAGCAAGCTCCAAATACCAGAAGGGAATGAGATCCAATGGTTGTTTCCTTGGCCAAATCAAGAACTGGACACTTGTGAATTGCTGACCATATTGATAAAGAAAAGGGAGGGACCCAAATTTAGTTACAACATGAGAAATATCTGAAACCCATAAAACCAAAAGATGCAATAAATGGCATTTTAGCATACAGAGAAAATAGATAGCTTTAATTACTGACGGTGATTCCAAATGACTACCATGACATACAAGAAATTTGGATAGCAACAGTATTTTATAAAGGACAACATTTACTGTACAACCTCAACACAGCCACACATAGTAAAATTACTCAAACTATGTAAAAAGTTTAAAAAGAAAGCACATATAACTCCTCTTCCCTCTATTTCAAAATATTTGTGTTGCTATTCATTTCAAAATGTTTGTCCTTTTTTCTTTTTGCGGATTTTTTTAATTTTAATTTTTTACATGATATGTTTAAAATTTAAAAATATTTTAATATATTATTCGTAACTTTAATTTAAGATTACAAAATTTAAAATTTTTTTTACTTTCTTAAATTTCGTATCAAAGTTAAAACAGCACAAACATCTTAACACGAATGGAGTAGTCTATATGGAATATTTTCACCAAACCGGGAAAATAGGAGTCCTTTTTAACCAATTAATGCAAAGCAGTAAGTAATGAAATCACAAATTTAGTTCCTAAATAGGACAACACTTTGAAAGCGACTACATTGAGTGGGGAATATGAAAAGTTACTGCTAACAAATAACATTTTGACAGTTTTCTCTTTGAAAGGAAAAAAAATGTTTTTTGAAGACTGGAAAGTGGAAAGTGAGCAAAGTTTGGTCAACCAAGATCTTCCTTATCCTTAAGGAGTACCAAATGATCATTGATAAACATTTGGTTAATCTTTTCTCTAATTGCATAAAAGCACCAAATTTCCTTTCTAATTAGCCCACAATCATGAAAACCCCAAAATGTCCTTTACTGACCAAAATAAATTGTCCAACTCCAAGAATAGGCAAATTATTTTTTTCAAAAAAAAAAATAATAAATAAATTATGGAAACAACAAAATTTGGATGACGTTGATACGTTATCCTGAAAAATGAACGGTCCACAACAAGAGCCGCATAGAAGAGAGTGGGGCCTATCCCAGTTGCACACCTACTTGCAAAGAGAGTGACAGCTAATAGGATATTGAATTCTTAGGTCCCCAACTTGCAACTCCGTCTCGAAAACAATAATTACTTAGCTATTTGCATATTCTTAAACAAAATGTTAATTCATAGATAAAAATAGATAATATACTTAAATTGTCTTTAATTAAATAGATATTTAAATTTGATTAAATATCACTTAATAAGAGTAAATTTAAAAGAATAAGATTAATTCTTTTTTGATTTGATAAGTGAACACTTTATTTTACCCAAAAAAATTAAATGAATACTTTTTGGATCCGGAGGGAGTACTAATTAATTTTCTGATGGAGAAAATTAGTTTGTTAAGTGTGAAGACTATAATGAACATTGTGGATAAATCACCTTTTTCTGTTTGGATCAGTAAGAAAGTTCAATTTTTCTGGGTTTTCACACTGAAGATAATTGCAGAAATTAAGGACTCTATCCTGAATATGTATATATCCGTATAGTGGGGTTACCTGGCCAGTCGGTTGTACATATACTCCCTCGGGATCAAATGGAATGTCAATTTAGCTTCTTTTTTTGAGTAAAAAAATGTCCACTTAAGAATTAATTTTATCTTTATCGTTTTACCTTTATTAAATATTATGTTATCAAATCTCAATATCTATTTAATTAGATGTGTAAATAACTGAGTGAGTATTCTTTTTTATCCTGAAGTAATAATGTATCAATACTTGTTACCAATATTTTATACACTTCTTGACCAATTATTTCCAGTTTCCGTTCCTAAGTCCAATATAATATTTATATAAGTCGATGATCCCACAACAATTGCGTACTCACGAGACAAGTGAAATGACAGTTTTATTATAATACACATAGCGGCAATGGAGCCACAATTTTTATTTGGGGATTCAAAATCTAAAAAATTAAATATATGAAAAAGTTAAGGAATTTCAATACTCTATTATATAGATGTAAAAATTAATTTAATCTTATATGTGTAATATAATTTTGCGACAAAGGAAATTTTAATGATAGGAGGCCTAGCGGTTGAACTTTTTGCCAAAACTATTTGGCACTACTAAGATAATGCTCTTATTTAGTGTATTTTATCGATGGTGAATTGTTAGATATGTGCAAAAAGTTATTCAATAAATTGATGTCAAATGTTCAGTATGTATATACTACTTTTTGTTCTTGGAGATGAATATTACCACATAATTAACACATTAAATTTTCAACAACTTTACTTATGTCAACATCTTCTTGAAATGAAGTTTTGCACATATCACACTTTAAAACATGTTATAATATCTACTTCCATGATATATAGTGTAACAGTAAATTGTTTAACACTCATTCATGATACAGCTTTTTTAACTAATAGAAATAAATAATCAAATGGAACACTTCATAATCTGAATGTTTACCTTTTATATGTATTGTCATACTTATTGTCGTGATCCAAAATTTTAAAGTTTCATGACTTGAACTCAACAATTCTTGTGACGAGCGAATCACAACTAATACAATTCATTTGATCACAAGTCTAAAATAAGACCATTTAATATAATCGGAAAATAATTATTTGGATTCAATACAGAATCTTAAAATCAAAATAGTATAAGATCATTAAAAAGAAAGTGTATTAACAAGATCAGGTGCATTAGATCAATGTTAAACTCATGGTCGCTCGGCCTGCACTCTCATGAACATAATACAAAAAATTTAATCAAGTTACAAACTTAGTAGGAATCTATGCATGCACCACATTAGTCATTAGACCCAAATCAAATGATTGCTACATATCATTATAATACCACCAGGAAAGCATAGAAATTAGGTTGGTATTTGATAGGATTGAGGCTTGATTTGATTGTGAGAGGATATGGACCAAATTCTCTGTTTTAGCTCAATTGGTTTACGTAAGTCCCTATAGTTTGTTATAAGACGAGTATATATACCTCCCTCTAATGTGTGCTTTCAACCTTCAAGATCATGTATTTCCCCTCTCAACCATTATAGTCTGTTTCTTTCTTCATATCTATTGACTTTAGATGGAGTCGTTTTTGCTTCATCATAGTCTTGATTGAGAACTTTTCTCTTGTTAACCTCTTTATTCATCAGCAACTAAGGAAACATATTACCCTTGTCATTAACTCCTTAAATGTTCTCCATTAGAGATGGCAATTGGGAGGGGCGAGTGTGGGTACCCCCTCCCCTGCATCCGTACCCGTCAGAAAATTTTATACCCGTCACCTACCCGCCACCCGTGGAGGGTCATTTTCAACATTCATACCCGCCTAGGCAGGTATATTCATAAATCCACACCCGCTCCACCACCCAAGTGGATATCCTCAAAATTCATTATTATTGGGCTTATAGGCTGCTAAAATTATGTATGCCAAATTATTTGGGCTTTAGATAAATATAAAGTTGTACAAATAAAATTATAGTTGACAGGTATAAGGCGGGCGAATGGATTTAGGGCTGGCGGTTGGATGCGGGGCGAGGCAGGCGGGTATGACGCGGGTATAATTACAAATCCATCACCTACCCGTACCCGTCTACTACCCTTAAAATTTATACTCATACCCTCCCCAACTGGGGCGGGTGCGGTGCGGAATCCACAAAATTGCACCCACCTGTCATCCCTATTCTCCATGTTCAGCCTTTTCCTATTTTATTTTCAAAATTTTACTGTATTATTCCCATTGTGTCACTATCTGTGTTCTACAGTAACAAATATTTCAATTTATTAACATGTGTGTGATGTTGGGAGTCTTAAATTGATGATTTTCTGTGGTGGGTTGAGGTGTCCACTAACCAATATACATGACTTGCAAAAAGGGAGGAGATTTATGAGGTTGGATATTTGGTATAGGGTTGTAGATATATATGGTCTTACTTGAGTTGTCTTCTTTTCAGGAAAGGGATTATAGGACTGACTTGGGCTGGTTGAAAGTATAAACATATCTTGACAACTTTCTATTGGATGGAGGTACATACCTGATAGTTATAAGAACCATATTCTTTGACTGGTTTCCTTGATGTATGTGTCGTCTGAGCTCAATTGATCATGTTATGAGTGCATACCAGTTAAGGTATAAGACTTAGTATGACATTGTTTCACTTAGATCCATCTCAAATACTTTCCTTTCATTGCCAAACTCGAGGAGAAGTCTAGTTTGCTCAGTTCATCTTCCAAATTTTGCTCCTTCAAGTTGGTTCTATGAATGATTGCATGTATGTTCTCCTTCTACTTTTTCTACACCATTTTCTTTTGTATTTACATGTAAACCAATAATTCTTTCTTTGGCTGAGGTAACCATTTCTATGCTGGTATTTGATATGTTGTCATGTCTCCGCACTTCTTCAGCCTCTCTTAGAGAACAGTTCCTTTATCTGGTTTCTCTGAGTGTTCTTGATTATCATACGTTTGTGTGGGCCAACTTCTTGTTCTACTGCAAATTCTTCATCTTCTCCATACATAAGATGACTATATGGTTGATTTTGCTCAGCTCATCCTCTTGCTTCTTCTCTTCCTCCAAAAACCAGTTTTTGGTGATGATATTTGAGATGACAGATCTTGATTTTTTCTTGTTGTGCTTTCTATAGTATATCTCTGTCAGGATTGATCTTCTTCTTCGTTGCCAACTTCACCACTTTCTTTTGAAGATCTGATAAGGACCTAATTCTTATACATATTTGTCCGTTCTTCTTAAACATTTATTGTCGATTGTAAATTGTTTGTCAATTATCAAAACTTCATAAGATCTTGAATTGAGATTCAAATCAAAGCAGCTCAACAACTCTCACAATGCACTCTTCACTATAACAACTATTTGATTGAATAATTTTTAATGTGATCAATAGCGTCAAGCTCCAATAACATCATTATGGTGCTTTATATAGAAGTATGAAATATCGTGTTTTTGTAGACGAGTTCTCCAAATCCAAATCAAACTTGGTTCAAGAATTCAAGAAACTATCCTTCTTGAATTTGGTTTTCATATTTTGTGTTGGCCTTCACACGTTTTCTTCTAATTACAAAGCTATTTTCATGTTTGAAATTTTGGTAATATTTTCATGTCTTAAACGTGTATTCTTTGACTCATTGAAATAAGCCAAAATCCCAATTCCTCGAGGAATCTAACAACTTTTCAGCTTTGATCAACAATCTCCAGTTGTCCTCAAAGGACATGGGCTTTCAGTATGCAATCCTTGTTGCCAGTATCACCAGTTCCTTTAAAAGACATGATAAGGACCTAGTTCTTGTAGATGTTTGTTCATTATTCTTGTACATCATTTGACAATCATCAAAATTTGAATTTAACTTAGCCCAACATTTCTCTTTAGTTCAATTTCCAGATAATGGGTTAGATTTAAACAGGCCCACTGTGTTAATAGATTCAAATTTTGTTAAATCTGCTCCAATTGAATTGAATTAAGTTTATAACAATATGTATCTATCAATTATGATTTAATTATTATTTATGAAAAATAATATAGAGTTCCAATCAAGTTATTGATACACATACCATGACAATTTGAAATTGAAAATAAGCAGGAAGCCTGCAGATGAATGTCTGTTTACAAAGGACTATCATAGTTCTTCAGCATCGAGGAGGGCAATTGATTAATCATTGAAAGACCACCACATGGCTAGTTGGAATGAGTAGATAAATAAAAAAGTTGGTGAGGATGGGAGAAAGAGGGGAGCATGTATCAGTACTAAGTCATGCACAAATATTTACATGTTAAGCCTACTATATTCAATCAAGTTTTTTCACTTACAAGAAGACAATAGTTTTATATCTTTTTTAACAACGATAATATTCTTGTATCTAATCTCATTGAGGGTGTAGGTGGTTCAATTTTAGTCAATTTTTTTCTAATAAAATTTAAACCAACCATGTTATTTTATTTTATAAACCAAATCTAACCAACACATAATCGACATTTTGTCATTTTTTAAGTTTTTCATTTTTTCGAAAAAGAATTTATCTATCCACACACACAAATTCGGATATCATATAAAAAGTTTTACTATGATAATTGATATGAAAAATAGATATAGAAGAGTTGGGATGTTTCTTTTAGCAAAAAGTTAAAAAAAATGGACCATTATAAAACTATATTACAATGTATAATAAGTGTATAAAGCAAAATTCGTATAATACAGTTGGGCGAAGTACATCGTGACACGTGACATGTGATGATGAATCGGATTCATGTCAGCTTCTGGGGCTACTGGTGGAGGGTGAGCATGATCGGGGGCACTGGAATGACGCGAGGTATCGGTGATCGAGAAGATCAGATGAACGGTTTAAATTCCAATAGAAGATCGTTACTAGCCCGACCTCACATCTTCCAACAGATCATTAATGATATTTATGAAGACACTAATTATCTTATTATTACATCATTCATTTTCTTGTATTAATAAGGGCATTTATCATGAGGTGTGTATCCGCGAGCTCAAGTATAAATAGGACACATTGTCCCATTGTAAATCATCATATGCAAGTTATTACAATACACTTATCAATATTTGTGCGTTTATACTAGTCACGGAAACTTCGCCAAGAAGCTAATACCAGGTTCATGCTAATTATCCTTTACTTTGTCTTAATATTACTTATTTGCATTACATATTATCTAACTCATTTGGGAAATCAGTCACTTGAGGAAAACGTGTCCTTGGCCACGTATATGAATTTGACTGTACCGTTTTACAGATAAATAGTTTGGCGCCCACCGTGGGGCCTGGACAATTGTGGTGTCATAAGTAAGGCTGGCCAGTGGGCCGGGTCGGCCCGATCCCGCCCCTAACCGGACTTTTTTTAAAAAAATAAAAAATTGCGATATCGGGACTCGAACCGGGATGGGACATGGTCTCGTCCCGACCCTTCCCGGCCCGTCCCAATCCCGCCAGGCCCGACCCGATCCCGCCCGAAGCCCCCCTTAGCAAAAATAGTCATTGCACCAACGACCATTTTACATTTTGGCCGTTGTGCAACGCCCATTTTTGGCCTCCCACAACCCCCCTACCCCCTTAATATTTATTTTTAACCCATAAGTTATTATATTTATACTTTAACCCAATTTTCCAACTATAAATACCTCATTTTCTCTTCATCTTTCTCACAAATCTTCTTACAATCTCTCTAATCTCTCAATCTATCTCTCTACAAGTCTACTAAATATTCAATTTTATTTATTCATTTGAGAGTGAAGTTGGGAACTAGCTTGAGGATCTTCCATCGAGCAAAGTTTCAATTTTCAACCTTTCGATTTCACGTCGGCGTTTGGTACATTCGTTCCTTCATTAAATTAATATTGTCTGTTTATTTTATTTAGCACACTTAATTTCATTTACTTTAATTATTTATTAGTATAAGTATAAATTTATAATGGAAGGATTTAAACGTATGCTTACGGGTAGGGGTCATGCTTCTTCTAGTAGGGGAAACAAGGGCAAGTGTCCTATTTCTAGAAAGAATCCTATTCCTACACAGGATGATTTTGTTGATACTGAACATTTTCCTACAATACCATTAGATTTAGACGAGGAGCTATTTTCTGGAACTCAAGAAGACTTTAATTTAGACGATGATACACCCACTAATGTAGATGACAACACACCCACTAGTGCACCTTCAACTGAAATGCCTCATATTCCCCCTAGTATGAGACGAGGTCCAGCAAACGAACATTAAAATTAGATGCATGGACATTTTTTGATAGGGACGTAGAGAATCAAGTAGCTAGATGTAAAATTTGTAAAGATGTTTTAAAATTTAAAACTGGAAAAGGTCACGGTGGGACGGGGGTTTAATGAGACACGTAGCAAGGGCTCATCCAGCTAGATATGCCCAATATGAGGCTTCAAAACCGAATGCGCAAACGTCCGCTCCATCGGGCTAAGGTTCACATACTGTCCCGGACTAAGTACAGGGTCAAATTAACCCTATGACGGGGAGAATCGTAGGCCCTAAATACGATAAACATAGAGATAGGGAAGCAATAACAAAATTAGTTGTTGTGGAGGGTTTGCCTTTTTCATTTCCTCCATCTCCCGATTTTATTCATTACATTAGAGATATGTATAATCCTGCTTTTAACGATTTTCCTAGATCAACTGTTAAGAAAGATGTATTTAAATTCGCACATGAATATCAACAGTATTTACGTTATTCATTATATAATTTTAATGGAAAAGTGGCTATCACTTCTGATATAGGCCGTAGTACTAACGACCATGATTATTTAACGGTAACCTATCATTGGATAGATTATAAATGTTCTATGAAAAAACGTATCTTAGAGTATAGATATATAGATGATAGGCACACTGATACTTTTATTGCAGAAAATATTTATCAAGTGTGCGATTATTACGGAATAACTGATAAAATTATGACTATTACATTAGATAACGCTTCTTCTAACAATTACGCTATTACAATTTTAAAAAATAGTTTAACTCCATCTTTTCTAGATCATTTTCATATAAAATGTGCGTGCCATATATATAACTTAATTGTAAATGATAGTCTATCACTTTTTGAAGACATTCTTAGTAAAATACAATTTGCTATAAACTTTATTTTTAAAAATAATAGAATACAACGAAGAAAAGAATATAAAAAAACTTGTCACGATTGTCAACTACCTTATAGAAAAATTCCAGAAGAAGTACCCACTAGGTGGAATTCTTTATACGAGCAATTACTTGTTGCTTATGACTATAGAAAACCTACAACTTTATTTTTTAACTCTCATAATCAAAATCCACCTGATATGGTTGTAGATAGCGATTGGGGAAAATTTTATGAACTTATTGTATTTTAGAGAAATTTTTTCAAGCAACAAAAGAATTTTTCAGTATATATTATCCTACTACTTCAACTGTGTTGTTTTATATAGCTCTAATATTTTTACTGCTTAATGAATATATGGATAAACCAGCTTATAAGGCAGTTATTAAAAAAATGTTTATCAAAATAAAAAAATATTTTATTCCTATTCCCACTATTTATATTATTGGTGTTGTATTAAATCCGACTATTAAAATAGATGGTACTAAAACACTTATTGAAACTATTTACGATTGTATAGCAGTACTACCACCTCCAAGTCCCAAAAATCCAAATCATCCACCACCTATTGAACAAACTAAAGAAGAAGTGTTGTTTAGCGTAGAAGACGAATGAAAAAAAAATATAGGTTTTACCAACAAGAAAGTGCTAGCAACCTACCGGCTTCCATACCATCTTCTTCTTCTTCTTCAACACAACCTCACAAAAGACATGCTGTTTCTGCGGCTAGTATTGAAAGCCTCAGAAATAGAATGTGCGGCGGCCGTACCGCTACTAACTAAATTAGCGAGTTTGATATTTGCAGGGTTCTGTACCGTACCAAGCAGTTCTCAATGAAGAAGGACGTGAAGACTTGCTGAAATACTGGAGGGGGAATGAGAAGACCTTTCCGACACTTTCAGTGATGGCCCGAGATGTTTTGAACATTCAAGCATCATCAACTGCGTCTGAAAGTGCTTTTTCTGCCGGCAGATATCAAATAGGAGAGCACAGACACTCATTAGCCGGAGACAGCTTAGAGATTATAGTATTATTCAGAGATTGGATACGAGCGGAGCAGAGAATGTGCGGTCAACCTGAGAACAACGAAGAAGAAGACGAAAACTACAACGAAATCTTATCCGAAGGTGGTGGAAGCGACGTGGAGCAATTTGCCCAACAAATACAAATTCCAACCGAAGAACCACATGAAATTATCAAGAAACTAGAACAGGTTTTTTTCAAAATGTAATTTTTTTTAATTGCAATTTTACTATGTAATTTGCAACTTTTGAACAACACCACAAAATTGCAATTTTGACAATTGTATTTGTATTACGAAATAAATCATATGTCTATTAAATAATATAAGATGCACAAAAATAGCATTGTGATATTTTTATTACACTATCTTGTTTAATTATTGAGTTTTTTTATATATATATATTATTTTTTAAATTAAGTGCAAAAAAAAAAACCAATCCCGATCCCAACGGGATCGAAAACGGGACGGGACAGTGGCGAATCCCGCCTGTCCCGATCCCCCCATCCCGCCCCGACCCGATCCCGTCGGTCCTGACTCGACGAACCCGATCCCGACCCACTGGCTACGCCTTATAACAAGAGACCCCTTTACACTAACCTAATCTTTTCTTTAAGTTTTGTTTTTATTTAGAACAAACAGATGACATGAATGAAAGAACTTGGAGGCAACTGCAACACCGGAGATAACACCAACAATCTCCCAACCGGACTAGATGGCCTACTAGTAGAAGATCTGGTACCATAGGATCCGATGGTTGCATAGGAGCCACCTTCAGAGGCAGACAGACCTAGGAGGAGAATGTTCCCAATGACGAGATGCCTGAGGAAGACATGCAAACCCTGAAGTCACAGAATGCCACGATGAGCGGATAATTGGATAGCCTAATGCAGTTTTTCTTTGAGTTCGTGTCCAAAAATGATGGCGGTACCATAACAACCGCAGTTGTACCACCAACAAATGCCACAGGTGCTGCGAGAAACAACCAGAATAGGCCGAGACTCGACGATGTTTCATGAAGTGAAACCGTTCCTAAAAACCCATTCAGGAAAAAGTTTTGAAATTTATGAAGGACATGACAAATAAAGTGGATACCTACGCAGAGGAGGCAGAGAAAAATGTCAAGGAATTTCGACATCAGTTAAATCAAATACCGCAGGGCCCTCCTATGATCGAAGGACCAGATGCGAGGAAATATATTCAATTAACCTATAAGCTAGAGGTTGCGCCCGAATTAATCCCCAAGAGGTTCGAAATGTCGTTCATACCCAAGTATGATGATACTATAGATCCACAGGGACATATAACAGCGTATACTACAACCGCTAAGGGGACTGATCTAAAAGAATACGAAATAAAATCGATTCTAATTAAAAAGTTTTCTAAAACACTCGCTAAGGGAGCCTTGAAATGGTATTCACTTCTCTCTGAGCACTTAATTGGGTCATTCGCCATTCTTGCTGACATGTTCATAAAAGCTCATGCGGGGGCATGAAAGGTGAAGATGAGAAAGTCGGATAGCTTTCGCATTGCGCAGGGAGAGATTAAAATCCTTAGGACTTTGTTACACTATTCTAGAAAGAGCGTATGATGCTACCTGCGGTCCCATACGAATGGGCTACAGAGGCTTTCACAAAAAGTTTGAACCTTTTGAGTTCGGATGCCTCACGAAATCTTAAAGAAAATCTCTTGGAATTCCAGGCTACCACCTGGGAAGACGTGCATAATCGGTATGAGTCCAAGATTTGGATAAAAGATGACTTACTCGGGACTCAGGCCAGGAGAATTTTTTGGAAATCAGACAAAGGAGTCGGGACAGGCTGTAACTTCTCAAAGAACCACTTCTAATCATACCTTGCTCTCCGAGAAGCAAGAAAGTGGATAAGGTTTTTGCTCCTTGGAGAAAGTAAATAATAAGAAAGGTCCCAGAAGAAGCAATCAAGGATTGGTGAATTACGACAAAGGAAATTCATCCAACTCCTCTACTAAAGGGCTCGGATACCCGAAATTATCCGAATACAACTTCAGCATCAACGAAGATCAAATGGTGGCAGTACTGAGAACTCATCAAGCGTCCCAACCTCTAAAACCATGATAATTTGACCTGAACAAAAGAGATCAATCCATTTGGTATGATTTTCATGGCACTTACAAACACAAAATCTTTGATTGCAAACACCTACACCTATGGGAAGAGGTGGTAAAACTGCTAAATAGAGGCCACCTATGAGAGTATTTGAGCGAAAGAGCTCGTAACAATTACAAGCGGGGACCTCCCGTTGAAGGCAAAACCAATCTGGCCGCACCACCATATGTGATAAATATGATCTTTGATGGGTTGATGATTGTCGCTACATCTTTCACTGCAGCTAAGAAAACAAAAATTTCAGTAACCCAAAAGAAGAGATTTCGAGAAGTACCAGACGAACATACTATTACTTTCATCGAAGAAGACGTTGTCGGTGTGATTTTCCCCCATAATTACGATGTGTTCGTTATGATACCTATTGATTGCTTTCAAGTGAAGTGAGTTTTGATTGATCCAGGAAGCTCTGCTAACATCATCCAGTTGAAAGTTGTAGAAGAAATAAACATGGTAGACAAAATTGTATCGGTCGCCAGAAACCTTTCAGGTTTCAATTTGTCTAGAAAAATCACTAAGTGAGAAATTGACCTACCGGTGGATGTTATGGGAGTCATAAAGGTAACTAAGTTTTATGTCATCAATGGTGACATAAGGTATAATACTATATTAGGGAGGCCATGGATAAACGATATGAAGGCGGTCTCATCAATATTGCATATGCTAGTGAGATTCCAGACACTAGAAGAAATCCAACAAATTAAGAGAGAACAACCCACTACCAGATATGTATGACATAGAGGAACCAGAAATGGCATCAGACCCTAAATAGTAACTAAAGAAAGAGGAGCCCGCATCAGAAGATGTCCATCAGGTTCCGCCAGCAAAAACAGAATCAACTTATCTAGAAGAAGAGTTTTCAGACTGGTACCAGGTGTTGACACCCAATTTTGTCCCATCTTTTATGATTTTATTCGTAATTTTTAATATTTTTGACACTTTTAAAATAATTTTAAAATATAGGCATATATGTGTGTATCTTCATATTATTATTATTATTCGCATATTTTATATCATTTGCATTTTTTATAAAAATCATAAGTTATCCGAAATGCTATATTATTTTATTCTCGCAAAATTGCATCGCATTTCCCTTTTATTAAGCATTAAGCATTTCGCAAAAAAAAAATTTATTATATTTTATTATTATCACGTCGTTATGTTATTTTAAATAATTCACATCTTTTACAAAAATAATAAATATATATAAATAGGTTTTAATATTAAACCCCTCTTTTATATTTTTTTATCCATAACATTTTTATTTCCTAACCCAATACAATTTCTACCCAACCTAAATTAAAACCCATTTTCGTCCAAACCCAAACTCCCCAATTAAATTCCTTTATACCCACAAAACCAAGCCCAACAACCATTCCCCATCACCCAAAACAATTAAACCCAAAACCCAATTCCCACAACCAAAAACTCCAAGCCCAACAATTTAATTCCCCCAGGCCCAACCCGTCGCCCCAACCCGACTCACCCGACCCGTCGGCCCAAGCCCAAAATCCCTTCCCTTTTAATTCCCCAAACCAACAAACCCTAAAAGAAAAAAGAGAACTGTGAAAACCCCCCCAAATCAAAAACCCAAGCCGACGCCATGCCCGACCGGTCACCTCGCCCCCTGCCACCACCCACTCCCTGCCACCAACCCTGACACCCCCACACCCCTCCCATCACTTCGTCCAACCCATACCCCTAAAATCCGCCTCCAAAATTCAGATTTTTTGCCTTTAATTCAAAATTCAAACTCGATTCTTGGGGGGGAATCCACCTATAAATACCCCATGATTGTTCTTCATTTTAAGGGAGATTTTCGGGGAGAAAAAATACATTTTCGGAAGGATTTTCGGAAGATTATTCAATATATACATAGATATTTTGTTGTGTTCTTGAGTTTAAAGCATTTGGCTTCGTTGTTGTTCCAAGAATCAAGTCCGAAAAGGTTTGTCATCCCCTTTGATTTCTCTGATTTTTCACTATTAGAATTAGTCGACCCGACCGGTCGATCTTGTTCGGTAACATTTTAATTCTTGCATTTCATATTTATGTATGTTGGTTATCTGAATTTGGTGTTAAGATTTGATTTGGATCATCGATTTTCGGTCGGTCAACGACCGGTCCGTCGACCGATTTAAATTTCCAAATTTCATTCTTCTTTGTTGTTATCATTGGTTATCTGAAATTGATGAAATTATTTGACTTGGGTTGAACACACAATTCGGGTCGGTCATCGACCGGTCAGTCGACCGGTTTAGATTTTTCCAATTTTCTTACATTCTTCTTTGTTGTTATCATTGGTTATCTGAAATTGATGAAATTATTTGATTAGGGTTGAAAACTCCAATTCGAATTAGTCCTTTGTTTGGTCGGGTCGGGTCGACCCGATTTGATCATTATTTTGAACTCTTGCATTTCATATTCTTGTTATTGGTTATCTGAATTTGGTGTTGAAATCGATCAGGGTTGAAACAACGATCCGGTCAGATCATCGACGGTCAGGTCGACCGGTTTGGGTAATATTTTGAGAATCATTGCATTTCATATTCTTGTCATTGGTTATCTGAATTTGGTTTGAAATCGATTCAAGTTTGGATCATTGATCCGGTCAGATCATTGACCGGTCAGATCGACCGGTTTGGGCAACATTTGAAATTCTTGCATTTCATATTCTTGTTCTTGGTTATCTGAAATTGGTCTTTGAAATCGATTTGGGTTTGAATCATCGACTGAAGTGGGCGACCCGATTTGAATCTTTCCAGAATTTCAGAATTCGGGTCAGGTATTTTAAATCGCTACTGTCTGTTTCTTTGGCATTATTATTATGTTATTAATTGAATTAATACCGCATTCTCTTTGTTGTTTTATTGATCCAAACCAATATTGCGTCCATCTTCGGGAGACGCTTCTCGATTTCATATTATCGCTTTTATCTTGTTTGAATAAATACCGCGTCTGTTGGGCGCTATTTTTCTGTTTCGCTTTGCTCTCCGTTTGACATCGCTTTTCTTGCTTTATCATTTTTACTGTTTTAAACTAAACACCGCATTTTTCCAACATTGCTTTCTATTTCAGTTCACTGTTTCAGCATTCAAATTACGTTCTACTGCTTTACTGTTTTAAAACTAGACACCGCGTCATTTTCAAAACAGTAAATTCTGCCTCTGTTTTTTTTTCTCCCTTACTGCCTCACTGTTTTTCTGCTACTGCTGCTGCTGCTGTTTCTGTTCCGATTTTATTTTTTTTACTGATTTGAACACGATACTACACTGGCCGATGAAAAATATCCGTCGATTTTGAGGCCTACACAGTTGCAAAGACGGAAATATAACTTCTGGGCAAGGATGAAGACTTAAACCTTTTATCCGAGATCAACATGTTTGGTAGGCGAGGTGACTAAAATAACCAACAAGTTATATATATTCGCAGCCACGACGTGATTATAGTGATCTTTTCTATTTCACCCGAGAGACCAACACGTTTAGTAGGCGAGGCAATAAAAAATAAACCACATTAGTCATATGTTTGCAGCCACGACGTGATTGGAATGTTCTTTTCAAAATTTAAGTCTGAGCCCTCCGCAATCAAAACATTCACTGTTTTGAATACGGATATGAAGTTATTTGTATTTAATTGTTTCTAACCGTTTGTTCTTGACAGCTTGCAGGGACTAAAGTAAAAATAAAGGCAATTATTCCTCGGAGTTTATTTATTTTATTTCTTTCTTTAAATTCAGCTTTTATCTCGCTTTGTATTGTAATATTATTTATCGCACTTATGTAATTATTAAAATGCTTAGAATAGGCAAACTTAGGATTTATTCATAGGTTAGTTAAAGATTTGAAACCCGTCGCTAGCTTATTTATTTGTAGGCTCGCAAACTTAGAAATCCTTCGCTAGTTTATTTATTTTAGGCTCGTCACGCTTATTCAAGATTTTAAAACAACTCTTGTCATCTTTATTTGCTTCAATTAAATTGTACAAAATAAGCTTATCTTTTTATTATTATTTTTTGCAACTTGTTGATTTTCGAAAGATTCGCTTCTTTGGCATTATAAAGAATTTATTGTCACAAATGCATGTTTTTCTAAAAAACTTTACATGTATCTTTCTTTTATGTCATCCGAATACGTATTTGTATAAAAATGCATCATATTTACTTATATAAAATGCATCATATTTGCAAACATCTTTTTATTTATTATACTTGTAAAACATGTATTTTTCTAGCAATAATTAAATCTGAGTTTTACCGGATAACCGCAAGTTAGCGGATCTTAAAGGATGCCTAACCCCTTCCCTTTAGGATAATAAAGAACCCTTACCTAGAATCTCACTAGTTTCACAGACCTTAAAATTGGAGTTTACACTGCAGCACTTAGTTTAAATATTTAGGTGTCCTAATTCACCGTAAAAAATAATTAGGTGGCGACTCCTCAACCCTTTTTACCCAGGAATCACCCCATACGTCCGTGCTCCGCTTTGACCCGAGCCAGGTCAAAATAGGGCGCGACAGCATGGCAACTCCACTGGGGAGCATCAGGTTCTTAAACCACAGCAAGTTCGGATTAATTATTGCTTTACTTTTTTTATTTGATTTAGTGCTTTGATGTGTTTTATTTATGAGATTTTTGCATAAACTGCTTTAATTGCTATATTGTCTTACTGCTTTCCTTAAATTGGCATTTCGTTCATATTTCTTCCACTCTGGAAAATTGACACTATCACACACTACACGCGAGGTGTGTTTTACGCACCCGCAAATTTCTTTCAATCTACCAAAATTTAGGAGAGTTGGCGTATGCGCGGAGTGACCGGACCATCTGGTGGCCGCGTAGCCTTCTCACTCGAGTAGTCCGCTCGGGAACCTTGTGTCTAGTCAGCCAAATCTTAGAAAATTTAAGATAGAGCTATACCACCCTTTATTTTAAATCATGCATGCATACATCTTAGGTGGGTTGATCCTTGGCATCAACTTCACAAATAAGAAAACCACCAAATTGTCGACGGGTCTCACAACCCAACGACCAATCAGCATATTATGTGTAGCAGGATATTGATGGACGGATCCAAGCCTAAACAGTATGCCAAAAATCGGAAAATGTATATTTATTTTTATTTTTATTTTGTTATAGATAGAGTCTGCATGCAAGTCGAGGATGGTGAGTGGGATTAGAACAAACTGAAAATATGGTGGACAAACTTTGACCTTGGCGACCAAATGGCAATTAGGAGAAGATTAGGTTGCCTCGTTTAGTTGTTCGACATCTTCCCGATCAACATTTGGTCGAGCACCGATCCATTTTTGGGATCGGATCGGGTTGTCTTGATTCGGAGATTTTGAGATGACTCCTACTTTGGAAGAAATCAACTATTTCACCAATTTGATCTACCAGGGTAGAGGACAAATTATCCCTTTGTCAATCAGGAAAGAAATTTCTCCGCTACTTAGGGCTAAAGAACACTAAGAAACTCCTATGCTTTGAAAACAACTGGGTCTCAATGGATTATCTGTATGAGAGAATACGGTTGTCGAGACGGTTACAAGACATTCAAAAATGAATTTTCTTGCACCCCGATCATTAGCGGACCAAACGACCCATTGCATTCACTGTCGCCTTTCTAGGGTCTACGATATTCCCGCTTGAGTATGGAAAGATCGATTACTGCATATGTTAAAGTAACGGGCACTTTTCGAAGGAGCAAACGGAGCACAACTCACTTTGGCCCCTATGATCTTGGCAGAAATATTTCGGGCTTTAGGAAAATGTAAAAGAGGTGAAACAGGATTCTTCGAAGGCTGCAACCTTATTTTGCAGATGTGGGCAATGGAACACTTCTATCGGCCGAATATGGTCGACATATGCTTGGCCGAGTCGAACAAAATCGTCGACTTTACTGACGAGCAAGCGGTTCATATCGCTGTCGGCATGAATGATTGGTATGGGTTTTTGGCGTCCACTTTTTGTGAAGCAGATCCAATGGAAATACCCTCTGCTCCCGAATGCCAAAAAGCCTACATAAGATGCAAAGGCTTTATTATATTGAGCTTATCGGGTTGAAAGGCCTCCAACCTTACGCTCCACTCCGCGTACTCGGCAGTTGGGACAAGAGCAGATAATTCCCCTCAGGGCAAATATGAGGATTTACGAAATTCCATTCGGGCCGAATTTCATTGTCCCCAGAGCTAGGCAAGTCTTCGATGAATGGAACAATATTGACACAATAGACATTGGAGGTAGTCAGGCAGGAGGTACCCCCGAATATCAAGCGTGGCTACGAGAGGATTGCAGTAGTGCAGACCATAGTCCTGATGGCGAGCAAGGTTTTGAAGATATCGGCACGACAATTTGGATAAGGAATTTCCGGCTCAGAGATACAGTCGTTACCCCCGAGATGTGGCAGCAAATGCAAAATATAGTGCAATATCTAGAGGACGCAGGAGTCGGACCCAGCAATGTTAGGGTCCCATCTTCATCTCGGTGATCAAAAGCAAGATTTAGAACCTGAGCATGAATATCTTATGTTATCAGCTTTATTATTGTACGCATTATTATTTCAGTAAAAGTCAACCTTTATTTCCGACAAAAGGCATCACAATCTTTGGCTTGGATCAATTTATCAGTATCTTGCATATTTTTGCGTTTAAGCTCACCTCCGGCATAAAGGAGGCCCCAAGCACATTAGGACGCGCATTTAATTTTCATATAATCTGTCTGCTACTTGTTTACTGTTTTCCACTCTATACATGTTATTCAAAGCAATAATTATTCGTCTCATACTAACTTGGTTTGTTTCATCTTTTAGAGAAGGTTTATTTTGCCTACTTTATTTTCCAAAAGTTGATTCGCGTTGATTGAAACTGGCGGAACACCATTACTTCACGAGATCCAAAGCACAATCATCCGACAAAATGACTGATTCAGGGGCAGCCGAACAAACCGGTTTGGGACTTGTCACTCTTCCTGGAGGTGAACCAGAGACATCGGAAAGGAGAAATACTTCCGTCCCGGATGAATACCTCGCCCAACTACTGCAGCAAATGGCAACTATGCAAACTGAGATCGAACGGCTCCGGAATCTTACCAATCTTTCCATCAGCATCAACACTCCACTGCCTGAACAAGAGACGAGCGCAACTGCTCCACACACCTTTCCATCTCACGAACCATCATTCCCCCATAACCTTCCCCGAAATCCCTTACCAAGCAGAACCAATCCTCAATTCGCCAGCCCACAACGTACCAATCCACATCCTATCAACCCGCAGGCCAGTCCACAACAAAACCCGCTACAAAATGACCCAGTATCCTTCACAGCTCCATATATACATCCAGCTCCACTTACCCAAACTACCCCACTTGTCCAAAATATCCCTCCCACACTAAATTACCAGGCAACCCAACAAATACCAATGGCACACATCACTAACAAGCAGTATGTGCCACCGGTATATGCAACGGAAGCCCAACCTTCCACTTCTACCATACCAAACATACATCATCAGGAGATAGACCAATATGAAGAGATGGAAAGGCAAGCAAGGATTAGAAATGATGAAAGTATGGCAAGGGAAATTCATAGCCTAAAAGAAGCATTTAAAAACATTCAAACCAGCAAGGGGCATGAAGGACTCGAGTATGAAGATCTCTGCATGCATCCCGACGTTCGATTGCCTATCGGGTATAAGGTGCCAAAATTTGATTTATTCGATGGAAAGGGAAATCCTCGCTCATTTGAGATCATATTGTGACAAGCTGGTTGGAGTGGGTAAGGACCAGGCCATAATAATGAAGTTGTTCATAAGAAGTTTAACAGAGAAGCGCTCGACCGGTACACAAGCCAGGACCCGCGAAAATGGCATAAGCTGGGGCACAATGGCACAGGATTTTGTGGGCGAGTTCGGGTTTAACACCGACACTGATCTTGGATAGATTTTATTTAATGAAATTGGAGAAAAATCTACAGAGACTTTCAGAGAATATGCCATGAGATGGAGGGCGGCAAAGAAAAGTTCAAATTTCAATGGCGGAAAGTGAGATGACCATGCTCTTTGTGCAATCTATGAAGGATGCAACTTATTACGAAAAAATGATAAGCGTCATTGGGCGGAATTTCTACGAAGTGGTCGAATGGGAGATTTCATAGAAGAAGGTATCAAAACAGGGAGAATCACGAACTTAGCAAAGCATTGCATGACGAGTAAGGCCATTGATCGGACTCATTCGGGGAGCAATTAAGAAGAGGAGGGATGGAGCGTCCTGTCATGGCGGTCCAGAACATAGGTCCAACCAAATGCCAACCTACCAAAGCCCGTCATCCCAACCTCCCTACTATAATCAAAGCACCCAAAATCATCAGCCCTCCTACTATAGCCAAAGCACACAAAGCCCTCAGCCTTATTATCAACACTCGCCTACTCCCTACCCTGTCTATCATACCCAACCAATATATAGCCCACCACGAGCACCTACCTATAGAAATTCCCCACAGTATCAACCCACACATCCGCCTCAGCCGCAAAACCATCCACCAAATACTCCCAGACCCCGGGCAAATTACGAAAGAAGGCCAGTCAAGACATATACACCTTTAGCCGAACCTCTAGCCCAACTATACGAAAGATTGAGGACCACAGGAATACTCCAACCCATCCCAGGGCATATCCCCAATCCTATTCCCAGGTCGTATGATGAAACTAAGCATTGTGCGTACCACTTGGGGATCACCGGACATGACACTGGAGTTTGTTTCGCCCTAAAAGACAAGATCGAGGCTTTGATCAAAGAGGGAATTATCCAGCTGAAAGGACCTTCCCCTAATGTAAATAATAACCCTCTGCCAAATCATGACAATGCCAACATAAACATGATTACCGTTGATGAAGAAAACAGTTTGGAAGGGACCATTGTGCCGATCCGAACAGAAGAAAGGGTTGAATCATCGGCTTTGATCACCCCTATAATTACAGTTCAGGTAAGAGCACCGTTTGAAGTGGAAGTACTTCCTCCGAAATCGCGGATAGTGACGTCGTATGTCGATACCAAAGCGCCCCTTGGAGCTATTCGATTGGGGAAAGGAGCAGGGAAAGGAGAAACAAATTGTAGAAGTTGTCGTCATTTGGTATGACAAGATCCGGACGATGTTATGCCCTGCGGACAATCCAAAAAGGTTGTAACAGATGAAGTAGAAGAGTTACGGAGGAAGATGCCAACCAAGGAGTATTCCGTTGTAGAGCAATTGAAGAAAACACCGGCTCAGATTTCTTTGCTATCATTGTTGATGAATTCTCCGGACCATGGACGCGCTTTATTGGAAGTACTCAAAGAAGCTTATGTACCGAGAGAGACCACAGGCGAGAAACTCTCGGCCTTGGTCGGACAGATCTTAGAGGCCCATAAAGTCTCTTTTCATGACAAAGAATTGCCACCTGAGGGTTTGTGCCACAACAAAGCTTTGAACATAACAGTAAAGTGCATGAACAAGTTCATTTCTAAGGTATTGATTGATGGAGGCTCAGCCGTCAATATTTGTCCCGCGGCGACTCTCCGAGCCTTGGGAATTAGCATTGGAAAGATTCGCGAAAGTCATCTGAGAGTTAAAGGTTTTGATGGAGCCCAAAGGAGCGTTATGGGAGAAATGGATTTGACATTACAAGTGGGGCCCGTGGAGTTCGTCGTGGAATTCCAAGTGTTGGACATATCTACCAGCTATAACCTACTAATGGGAAGACCTTGGATCCATGTGTAGTGCAGTTCCTTCTTCCCTCCATCAGAGTTTGAAGTTTGTTTGGGCTCACCACGAGGTCGTGGTACACGGAGAAGGGAGCAATTCCATATGTCCCGGCGGCGATCCTATTTGTTGAAAGCGTAGATACACTGGATGGGTCTGTCTTCCATGTCAGAGAAATTACATGTGCCTCCAAAGCTGAAATATTAAAGTTACCCCGGGTCCTCACAATGGTGGCCCAGGAAATGTTGAAGAATGGCTTTAAGCCCGGTCGAGGCCTCGGATTGAATTTAGAAGGTATGGTGGAGCCTGTTCACTTGCTCAGTAAGAAGGATACTTTCGGTCTCGGATACAAACCCACTTCTAAAGAAGTCTTACCAGTCAACCTCCGAAAGAAAAGGGACACTCCCTTGCCAAAGCCTGTTCCACCCTTGAATCAGTCATTTGTAAAAGCATATGCCGCTCAGGAGTCGAATGAAGATGATGCAGACGACCTCGCAGAAGGACTCAAAAGCCTTTTTATTGCAGAGGAAGAAATGGAATGCCATGTAATTCTGGATGATTTTGATGAAGGCCCAACTATTTGGGATGCAGAACATGGAGATATTTTGAAAAATTGGACTGTGCCTACCTACTGTTTCTCAGGAAGCTTGGTAGAAATTACCTTAGTACTTTTTGAAACAATGCGATTCTAATTGAGGCTTGAATCGCATCTATGCATTAATGTGTTTTGCCTCCATCTTTTGAAAGCTTAAATGACAAATCCACATTTCTTTTGCTATTTAAAAATTTGTTTTGTTTACTAATTTTCTTTTCTCTTCAAAGATGCAAACTAATAAATCATCGATAATGTGAATGTGACATGTAATGAAACAAACAAACAAAATCCAAGCGATAAACAGGACTTGAAGAGTATGAGGAAGACTCGCTACTGTAAGAATTGACAGAGGAATTGGAACATTTTGAGAATAAACCAAAGCCAAATTTAGAAGAAAGCGAGGCAATAAATTTGGGGATGCAGAAAATGTGAAAGAAACAAGAATCGGCGTCCATCCGAACACCCCACAAAGGAAAGAACTGACGGATCTTTTGAGGCAATATATCGACGTATTTGCTTGGTCTTATGACGAGATGCCAGGATTGAGCACGGATATTGTTTCGCATAGATTGCCTATCGATCCATCTTACCCTCAGGTGAAACAAAAACCAAGGAAAATCAAGCTGATTTGAGTTTAAGGGTCAAGGAAGAGGTGTCCAAGCAATTGACGCAAAGGTCATTCGGTCACAAGATACCCGACTTGGTTGGCCAACATTGTACCTGTGCCAAAGAAAGATGGAAAGATACGAGTGTGCGTGGATTATCGGGATCTCAACAAGGCGGCCCGAAGGATGACTTCCCTCTTCCAAATATTCACATACTCATTGACAATCGTGTGCAAAGCATGAATTACAATCATTTGTTGATTGCTTTGCTGGGTTACCACCAAATCTTGATGGATGAGGAAGATGCAGAGAAGACAAAGATTCACTACACCTTGGGGGTATATCGTTATCGAGTAATGCCGTTCGGACTCAAGAATGCAGGTGCCACCTACATGAGGGCCATGACTACCATTTTTCATGATATGATCCACAAAGAAATAGAGGTCTACGTAGATGACGTTATTATCAAGTCGCGAAGGACTTCAGATCACTTGACAGATTTAGAGAAGTTTTTTGACCGACTGAGGCGGTATAACCTGAAGTTAAATCCCGCAAAGTGCGCATTTGGTGTCCCTGCTGGGAAGCTGTTAGGTTTCATTGTAAGTAGAAGGGGTATCGAATTGGACCCCTCGAAGGTAAAAGCTATTCAAGACTTGCCTCCTCCAAAGAGTCGAAAGGACGTAATGAGTTTCCTTGGTCGCCTCAACTACATCAAAGAGTTCATAGCACAATCAGCGGTGATATGTGAGCCAATATTCAAGCTCTTGAAGAAAGACGCCGCTACCAAGTGGACATCGGATTGCCAAGAAGCTTTCGATAGAATCAAAGAATACTTGTCTAACCCACTGCTTTTGGTGCCCCCGAACCGGAAGGCCGTTGCTATTATATCATGCGTGTTAGAAAATGCATTTGGAGTGCGTCTTTGGGACAACATGACGAAACGAGGAAAGAAGGAGCAGGCCATATACTACTTAAGCAAGAAGTTCACACCGTATGAAGCTTCGGTATACTTTGTCGAACGCACTTGTTGTGCCTTAACGTGGATTGCACAAAAGTTTAGACATTATCTGTCTGCATATACCACTTATCTCATCTCAAGGATGGACCCGCTCAAATACATCTTTCAGAAGCCCATGCCCACTGGAAAGCTAGCAAAGTGGCAAATCTTGCTAAGTGAGTTCAATATCATATATGTCACCCAAAAGGCTATCAAAGGACAAGCACTAGCCGACCATCTTGCTGAAAATCCTGTGGATGAAGAATACATGCCTCTCCGGACTTATTTTTCGGACGAGGAGGTACTGTTTGTTGGAGAAGACATCTCAGAAGAGTACCCGGGTTGGAGAATGTTCTTCGACGGAGCTGCAAACTTCAAAGGGGTTGGTATTGGAGCAGTTTTGATTTCAGAATCAGGTCAACACTACCCAATTTCGGCAAAACTCCGATTTCCATGCACCAACAATATGGCGGAATATGAAGCTTGTGTACTCGGACTTAGAATGGCCGTTGATATGAACATTCAAGAACTGTTGGTTATAGGTGATTCGGACTTATTGATTCATCAGGTGCAAGGCGAATGGGCGACCAAGAACGGGAAGATACTTCCTTACCTGCATTGCGTGAAAGAATTATGCAAAAAATTCAGCAAGATAGAATTCAAGCATATCCCACGAACTCAAGGCGAGTTATTGATGCTCTGGCAACACTTGTCCCTCCATGATTCAACATCCAGATAAGAACTACATTGATCCCATCAAGGTGAGCTTATCGGATCAGCCGGCATATTGTTTCAACATAGATGGAGAGTTGGATGGAAAGCCTTGGTACCACGACATTAAGAGATATCTCAAGATAGGTGAATATCCAGAAGGCATAACCAGTATACAAAAGAGGACACTTAGGAGGTTAGCAAACCATTTCTTCCTAAACGGAGAAATCCTTTATCGGAGGACTCCAGATCTCGGTTTGTTAAGATGTGTTGATGCTCGAGAGGCAAGCAGTTTAGTTGAAGAGATACACGGAGGCACGTGCGGGCCTCATATGAATGGCTTCACTTTGGCAAAGAAGATTCTAAGAGCAGGATACTTTTGGATGACCATGGAAACAGATTGCATCCACTTCGTGCAAAGATGCCATCGATGTCAGATTCATGGTGATCTAATCAAGGTACCCCCTAACGAACTCAATGTGACGAGCTCTCCTTGGCCATTCGCAGCTTGGGGCATGGATGTCATTGGCCCTATTGAACCTGCCGCATCAAATGGACACAGATTTATTCTAGTGGCAATTGACTATTTCACAAAATGGGTAGAAGCATCGTCCCACAAGTCAGTAACAAAGAAAGTGGTAGTTGATTTTGTCCGCAATAACATCATTTGTCGATTTGGAATCCCTGAGTCGATTATAACAGACAATGGGGCTAATCTCAATAGTAATCTGATGAATGAGATATGCGAGAAGTTTAAGATCACTCACCGCAATTCCACTGCATCGACCTCGGATGAGCGGAGGCGGTCAAGCGACCAACAAAAACATCAAAAGAATACTACGAAAGATGATTGATAATTACAAGCACTGGCATGAGCATCTGCCTTTTGCACTTTTGGGATATCGCACTACAGTCAGGACTTCTACTGGGGCAACGCCGTATCTATTGGTCTATGGAACGGAAGCTGTGTTACCAGCAGAAGTGGAAATACCATCTTTGAGAATTATCCAAGAAGCTGAGCTGAACGAAGCGAAATGGATCTGAGAATCGACGAACAATTGATCTTTGATTGATGAAAAGCGATTGAACGCGATGCGCCACGGACAACTTTATCAAAACAGAATGGCCAAAGCTTTCAACAGGAAAGTAAAACCAAGGACTTTCGAACCGGGGCAATTGGTGCTAAAACGAATATTCCCGCACCAAAATGAAGCTAAAGGAAAATTCGCACCTAACTGGCAAGGGCCTTATATGGTTCACCGGGTGTTGACTGGAGGAGCGTTAATCTTAGCTGAAATGGACGGTGAAGTATGGCCAAAAGCTATCAACGCGGATGCAGTGAAAAGATACTACATTTAGGATTTTTCTGTGTAATGCATTTCTTGTGTTGTAAAAAATTGCGCTCCCAGGCGGGATACGCAAAGAACCTATGTCGGGTTCCGTTTCCTAGATTGCAAATTTCCCCAGAAACACATTTCTTTGTAATATGAACTACGTTATGACCTGATTCCCTCGGCGGGATCGTGGCGGCCACATCGGCCGGTCCTATTTTAGAAAATCCTTACAATCCCCTTTGCTTGTAATGAACTACGTCATGACCTCGATTCCTCATGGGGATACGTGGCGGCCTAAATCGGCCGGTCCCACCATTAGGAAATATTTTCTCCTCTATCTCACGAGAAGACAAAATGCACTGCTCGATCACCACGATAGAGGCGGGCAAGAAATCTACACAAGACTCGGTTGTCCGCTCAAAAGATCGTCATTCTCATATATCGGACTTGGGGGCATTTTTAAGGGATCATCGCCAGAGGACGCCGATAAACATGGAAAACCGTCGGCAAACTAAGTCTTGACGAGGAAGAATTTTGGATAAGACGTTTGCTTTGTTTCACCGCATGTCACTTTGCCGACGGATATATATATATATGCATTAATTTTTATAAGCAAATTATTTGCAACAAGCATTTTCATCAAAAATGGGTATAATTTTTATGTTTCTATTTTAAGATGCATTTCTACAAATTATTTTCGAATGTTTTCATTAACGGCTGGCCAAGACCGGGAAGCAGAGAGGGGCTACGGGTCCGAGTTAGCAGGACATGCAAATACCAAGACCGAAGCTACAAAGTCAACGCGAATCAACTCCCCCCTCCCAAAACTCATAAATTTATTTGAGTACAGGTTCTTCAGGTCGAAAACAGCAGAGAAGCTGCAACATTTATGAGCAGATTCGCAAGGGCCTCCGCATCGCAACTCACTACAAGAATCACTTTCCTGTTTGGAGATTGTACAAAGACGTCATGCTAAACTACATGTTCCCAACCGTGTTGTGTCCACGGAAAGAACGGTATTTCGACTTACAGGGTCGCATTCTCATCTACTCAACTTTTGCATCGCTTATGTCCACACATTAACTATCATGGCATGGCAATAGGGCCCCACTTTACATTACGTCAACACGACGACACAAATCAGGCGCCCACCTTCTAATGCGGGTATGTTTTAAATCAGGCGCCCACCTTCTAATGCGGGTATGTTTTAAATCAGGCGCCCACCTTCTAACGCGGTACGCTTTAAATCAGCGCCCACCTTCTAATGCGGCACGTTTTAAATCAGCGCCCACCTTCTAATGCGGGCACGTTTTAAATCAGCGCCCACCTTCTAATGCGGCACGCTTTAAATCAGCGCCCACCTTCTAATGCGGCACGTTTAAATCAGCGCCCACCTTCTAATGCGCGGCACGTTTTAAATCAGCGCCCACCTTCTAATGCGGGCACGTTTTAAATCAGCGCCCACCTTCTAACGCGGGTATGTTTTAAATCAGCGCCCACCTTCTAACGCGGGTATGTTTTAAATCAGCGCCCACCTTCTAACGCGGTATGTTTTAAATCAGCGCCCACCTTCTAATGCGGTATGTTTTAAATCAGCGCCCACCTTCTAACGCGGGTATGTTTTAAATCAGCGCCCACCTTCTAACGCTGGTATGTTTTAAATCAGCGCCCACCTTCTAATGCGGGTATGTTTTAAATCAGCGCCCACCTTCTAATGCGGCACGTTTAAATCAGCGCCCACCTTCTAATGCGGGTACGTTTAAATCAGGCGCCCACCTTCTAATGCGGGTATGTTTTAAATCAGGCGCCCACCTTCTAATGCGGGTATGTTTTAAATCAGGCGCCCACCTTCTAACGCGGGTATGTTTTAAATCAGGCGCCCACCTCCTAATGCGGGTATGTTTTAAATCAGGCGCCCACCTCCTAATGCGGGTATTTAAATTTCAGTCAGGCGCCCACCTCCTAATGCGGGTAGTTAAATTTCAGTCAGGCGCCCACCTCCTAATGCGGGTATTTAAATTTCAGTCAGGCGCCCACCTCATAACGCGGGTATTTTATTTTAAACCAGGCGCCCACCTCCTAATGCGGGTATTTTATTTTAAAACAGGCGCCCACCTTCTAATGCGGGTACTTTATTTTAAAGTATAAACAGGCGCCCGCCAACGCCATCATCTGCACAACATTAAGCAACGACATCATTCCAACTTACAAAGTCATATTCTCACATACATATCTTATGCAATTGTTATACACTAACTTTTATCTTAGCTCTGGTCCACAGGAATTCGAATCGGCGGGAGCTTTCAGCATAACATGGAACTATATCTCACGGCGAACCAAGGCAATTTGGTCAAACGACCTACTTCGAACGTCGATCCGCTCTTTCCCATTAATTTCGTGTCTGCGAAGGTGTCATCCTAAGTCGACACCTTTGGGGCATTGTTTCTTGAATGTGCACCATCTTTTGCAACCAGATACCCTCGGGATTCTATTTCTTACCATGCGATCCAGAGGATCGGGGCAAAATTGGCTACTCGATCAACTTTCTTTGGCGAAAACTCTTTCATCGTCTCCGTCCAAAGAGGGGCATCTGTTGACACCCAATTTTGTCCCATCTTTTATGATTTTATTCGTAATTTTTAATATTTTTGACACTTTTAAAATAATTTTAAAATATAGGCATATATGTGTGTATCTTCATATTATTATTATTATTCGCATATTTTATATCATTTGCATTTTTTATAAAAATCATAAGTTATCCGAAATGCTATATTATTTTATTCTCGCAAAATTGCATCGCATTTCCCTTTTATTAAGCATAAGCATTTCGCAAAAAAAAAATTTATTATATTTTATTATTATCACGTCGTTATGTTATTTTAAATAATTCACATCTTTTACAAAAATAATAAATATATATAAATAGGTTTTAATATTAAACCCCTCTTTTATATTTTTTTATCCATAACATTTTTATTTCCTAACCCAATACAATTTCTACCCAACCTAAATTAAAATCCATTTTCGTCCAAACCCAAACTCCCAATTAAATTCCTTTATACCCACCCAAAACCAAGCCCAACAACCATTCCCCATCACCCAAAACAATTAAACCCAAAACCCAAAACTCCAAGCCCAACAATTTAATTCCCCCAGGCCCAACCCGTCGCCCCAACCCGACTCACCCGACCCGTCGGCCCAAGCCCAAAACCCCTTCCCTTTTTAATTCCCCAAACCAACAAACCCTAAAACAAAAAAAAAATCTGAAAACCCCCCAAATCAAAAACCCAAGCCGACGCCATGCCCGACCAGGTCACCTCGCCCGCCACCACCCACTCCGCCACCAACCCCGACACCCCCACACCCTCCCATCACCGTCCAACCCATACCCCTAAAATCCGCCTCCAAAATTCAGATTTTTTGCCTTTAATTCAAAATTCAAACTCGATTCTTGGGGGGGAATCCACCTATAAATACCCCATGATTGTTCTTCATTTTAAGGGGGATTTTCCGGGAGAAAAAATACATTTTCTAAGGATTTTCTAAGATTATTCAATATATACATAGATATTTTGTTGTGTTCTTGAGTTTAAAGCATTTGGCTTCGTTGTTGTTCCAAGAATCAAGTCAGAAAAGGTTTGTCATCCCTTTGATTTCTCTCGATTTTTTCACTATTCGAATTCGGTCGACCCGACCAGTCGACCGACCGGTCGAGGGTCGGGTAACATTTTCAAAATTTTTGCATTTCATATTTATGTAAGTTTGTTTTCTGAATTTGGTGTTAAGATTTGATTTGGATCATCGATTTTGGTCGGTCATCGACCGGTCAGTCGACCGATTTAAATTTCCAAATTTCATTCTTCTTTGTTGTTATCATTGGTTATCTGAAATTGATGAAATTATTTGACTTGGGTTGAACACACAATTCGGTCGGTCATCGACCGGTCAGTCGACCGGTTTAGATTTTTCCAATTTCTTACATTCTTCTTTGTTGTTATCATTGGTTATCTGAAATTGATGAAATTATTTGATTAGGGTTGAAAACTCCAATTCGGTCAGTCATCCTTTGTTTGGTCGGTCGGGTCGACCGATTTGATCATTATTTTGAACTCTTGCATTTCATATTCTTGTTATTGGTTATCTGAATTTGGTGTTGAAATCGATCAGGGTTGAAACAACGATCCGGTCAGATCATCGATCGGTCGGTCAGATCACCGACGGTCAGATCATCGACCGGTCAGATCGACCGGTTTGGGTAATATTTTCAGAATCCTTGCATTTCATATTCTTGTCATTGGTTATCTGAATTTGGTTTGAAATCGATTCAAGTTTGGATCATTGATCCGGTCAGATCATCGACGGTCGGTCGACCGATTTGGGCAACATTTTGAATTCTTGCATTTCATATTCTTGTTCTTGGTTATCTGAAATTGGTCTTTGAAATCGATTTCGGGTTTGAATCATCGACCGAAGTCAGGCGACCGATTTGAATCTTTCGAATTTGAGTCGGTCAGTATTTTAAATCGCTCTTGTCTGTTTCTTTGGCATTATTATTATGTTATTAATTGAATTAATACCGCATTCTCTTTGTTGTTTTATTGATCCAAACCAATATTGCGTCCATCTTGAGACGCTTTCGATTTCATATTACTGTTTTTCTTGTTTGAATAAATACCGTCTGTTGGTATTTGTTTTTCTGTTTGCTTTGCTCCGTTTGATTCTTGTTTCTTGCTTTATCATTTCTTGTTTTAAACTAAACACCGCATTTTTCCAACATTGCTTTCTATTTCGATTCCTTTGTTTGACATTCAAATTACGTTATATTGCTTTCTTGTTTTAAAACTAGACACCGCGTCATTTTCAAAGCAGTAAATTACCTCTGTTTTTCTCCCTTCTTGCCTCCTTTGTTTTTACGCTCTCACTGCTGCTTCTTTGTTTACATTCGATTTTATTTTTCTTGATTTGAACACGATACTACATCAGCCGATGAAAAATATCCGTCGATTTTGAGGCCTACACAGCTTGCAAAGACGGAAATATAACTTACGGGCAAGGATGAAGACTTAAACCTTTTATCCGAGATCAACATGTTTGGTAGGCGAGGTGACTAAAATAACCAACAAGTTATATATATTCGCGACCACGACGCGTGATTATAGTGATCTTTTCTATTTCACCCGAGAGACCAACACGTTTAGTAGGCGAGGCAATCAAAAATAAACCACATTAGTCATATGTTTGCGACCACGACGTGATTGGAATGTTCTTTTCAAAATTTAAGTTCGAGCCTCCGCAATCAAAACATTCACCGCTTTGAATACGGATATGAAGTTATTTGTATTTAATTGTTTCTAACCGTTTGTTCTTGACAGCTTGCAGGGACTAAAGTAAAAATAAAGGCAATTATTCCTCGGAGTTTATTTATTTTATTTCTTTCTTTAAATTCAGCTTTTATCTCGCTTTGTATTGTAATATTATTTATCGCACTTATGTAATTATTAAAATAGGCAAACTTAGGATTTATTCATAGGTTAGTTAAAGATTTGAAACCCGTCGCTAGCTTATTTATTTGTAGGCTCGCAAACTTAGAAATCCTTCGCTAGTTTATTTATTTTAGGCTCGTCACGCTTATTCAAGATTTTAAAACAACTCTTGTCATCTTTATTTGCTTCAATTAAATTGTACAAAATAAGCTTATCTTTTTATTATTATTTTTTGCAACTTGTTGATTTTCGAAAGATTCGCTTCTTTGGCATTATAAAGAATTTATTGTCACAAATGCATGTTTTTCTAAAAAACTTTACATGTATCTTTCTTTTATGTCATCCGAATACGTATTTGTATAAAAATGCATCATATTTACTTATATAAAATGCATCATATTTGCAAACATCTTTTTATTTATTATACTTGTAAAACATGTATTTTTCTAGCAATAATTAAATCTGAGTTTTACCGGATAACCGCAAGTTAGCGGATCTTAAAGGATGCCTAACCCCTTCCCTTTAGGATAATAAAGAACCCTTACCTAGAATCTCACTAGTTTCGCAGACCTTAAAATTGGAGTTTACACTGCAGCACTTAGTTTAAATATTTAGGTGTCCTAATTCACCGTAAAAAATAATTAGGTGGCGACTCCTCAACCCTTTTTACCCAGGAATCACCCCATACGTCCGTGCTCCGCTTTGACCCGAGCCAGGTCAAAATAGGGCGCGACACCAGGTGCCTAGATATTTCCAGGTACCGGACGAGTCAGACACCATCAAACCTACAGTGGAAGAGCTTGAGCAGATAGCTTTGTGAAAGGAAACTCTTGACAAGAAGGTATACCTAGGCACGGGGTTAACCCCGGAGCTCAGGGATTTAATTCTTAATTATCTTGCAATTAATAGTGATTGTGTTGCTTGGTCACATAAGAATATAAAAGACATCCCTCCAGAAGTCGCAACTCATAGGTCCCAGCTTGGATCTTAGTTTCCCTCCCGTGCAGTAGTAGAAGCAGGCCATCGCCGAACTCCACAATAGGTTTATGAAAGAAGAGGTAACTACGTTATTAATATAGGATTAATAAGGGAGGTAAAGTATCTGAATTGGTTAACAAACGTAGTCATAGTACCTAAAAAGAGAATAAATATAGAATATACATAGACTATAAAGATTTAAACAAAGCTTGTCCAAAAGACTCGTTCCCACCATCGAACATAAATCAAATCATCGATGCTACGACCGGACACGAGATAATAAGTTTGCTTGATGCGTTTTTCGGGTATAACCACATAAGGATGCACCCAGAAGACCAAGAGAAAACATCCTTTTTAACTACTTTTGGTACTTATTGCTATAACGTTATGCCTTTTGAATTAAAGAACGCCGAAGCTACTTATCAAAGATTAGTAAATAAGTGTTTAAAAATTAGATAGGAAAAACTATGGAAGTATCTACAGATGATATGCTTGTTAAGAGTCTTCGTGCAGAGGACCATTTAAGTCATTTGCAGAAAATATCTGAGGTGGTGAGAAAATTTAATATGAAGCTCAACTACGAGAAATGAGCCTTTGGGGTAGGCTCTAGAAAATTCTTGGGTTTCTTGGTTTATCATAGAGGAATTGAGATAAACCCTGACAAGATAAAAGCCATTGAGGATATACAGGATACAATTGAAGTTATAAAAGCGGTACATCGATTGACCGGGCGAGTGACAGCTTTAAGCAGGTTTATCACCCAGTCATCGGAGAAGTGTCACAGGTTCTTCTCACTTCTAAAAAATAAGAGTGACTTTATATGGACTCCCGAATGCCAGCAGGCCATATGGGACCTAAAAACTTATTTGTCCAGTCCTCCGCTCATGTCAAATCCAAAAGATAGAGAGAAACTCCTCATATATCTTGCGGTCTCGGAGGTAGCAGTGAGTGTAGTTCTAGTACGGGTAGTGAAAGGTACATAATTTCTTATTTATTATGTAAGTAGAGTAATGTGAGGGGCCAAAACCTGGTACCCCTTACACGAAAGGTTGGCTTTCTCTTTAGTTATGTCATCGTGTAAGTTTCAACCGTATTTTCAGTGCCACTCAATTGGTGTAGTAACTACGTTTCCACTTTAAAATGTGTTACATAAGCCGAACATTCAGGGCGTTTGGCTAAATGGACTGTGGAGTTAAGTGAATTTGATATTCAAATATAAGCCCAGACTGTGATAAAGTCACAAATCCTCACATAATTTATGGCTGATTTCAGCCCGGGAGTAACCCCTCAGGTAGAAAATGAAGCCATTTTAGTCTCGGGGACTGCCCTCGGGTTCTAGACACTTCACACTAATGGTGCCTTCAATGTCAAGGGTACCAGTTTGGGAGTAGTATTGCATACTCCAACCGGGGAAGTCCTGAGGCAGGTGATTCATAGTTCTACTTTAACTAACAATGAAACCGAGTATGAGGCTTTGATTGCAAGTTTGGAATTAGCCCGAGGCTTAGGATCTCAAATAATTGAAGTCAAATATGATTCATTACTGGTGGTCATGGAGTGTTCGAAGCTAAGAAGAATGTATATCAAGATACCTCGAGAATATTTTGAAGTTGCTTTCCCGATTTAAATGGATAATGGTGCACATACCTCTAGAAGAAAATGTAGAGGCTGATGCACTTGTGAACTTGGGCTCCAGCACGGAATCAGAAAAGTCTAAAGCTGAGTTAGTTGTTCAGCTTATGCATTCGGCCCTGAATTCAAAAGGGTATAATGAGGTGAACTTGACTAGCCTGACTTGGGATTGGAGGAATGAATTATTGGACTATTTTGTGAACGCAAAGCTCCCGGAGGACCCAAAAGCATCCAGAGCTCTGAGGACAAAAGTCGTCTGGTACTGTGTTGTTGATGGGAAACTTTACCGGCGGTGCTATTACGACCCCTTTGCTCAATGCGTAGGCCCCGAGGAAGTCGATTACGTGATGAGGAAAGTATATGAAAGTATATGCGGATACCATTCCGAAGTGGAATCCGTACTGAGAAAACTAATGAGCTATCTCTATAAACATTCTAACTTTACATTCAGTCATTTGAAGCCTACATAAAAAATAACATGGATAAGCTATTAACTTGTTCTGATGACTCTTCCATTTAGCATGCTTTTGTCCTTCAATGTGTAATTGTATTGCATATGCCAGTACTGGTCTGGGAAAACCTTCTACCATTTTTTTCAGCCCAAACATTATAAACCATGGCAGTGAAGCAGAATCCCATAATGTAGGCCCTAGGTCAACTGTTGCAGCTCCTCTGTACCAACCATATCACCTCTTGTTCCCATGTCCCTATTGGCCTATTCAAGCCCATCCAATGTAGTAAAGAATACCAGATGTATGTTGAAAAAGAGCAATAAAAAACATATGATCAAAGGTCTCCTCCACTTGATTACCACACAGTACACAATCATTTTGCACAAATATTCCCCATTTGGCAACTATGTCAACTGTGGATAATATTATTTGTAATGTCATCCATAAAATAAAGTGATGTCTTGGGATAATGCCTTTTAACAACACCAACTTACTCCAATCAGCCTTTGGATATTGAGGCATCATGGATAAATAACCTCTTTTAATGTTAAACTGCCTTTGGATAGTCATGTTAAGCAGTCCAGTATGCAAATCAGTCTGTCTTAGAATCCAATACCTTGCATCAAACACCTTCCTTAGTAACTAACAAGCTTGTTTAGGTGTGTTCATACTACTAAGATCATTATTCTTGACATAGTAGGTATGAACTCATACTACCCATAACTTATCCTTCCTTTGTTCTACAACCCACATAAGTTTTTATATAGCTACCCTATTCTAGGTCAAGATATCAATCACATTCAATCCTCCAGTTCTTGGTTTGCAAATTTTTTCCCAGGCAACCAAGGCTTTCCTTGAGCAATCATTACTTCCAGTCCAAAGAAAAGTTCTACAGACAGTAGTGACCATAGCAATTATCTTCTTAGGCAGTAGGAAAATTTGTGCCCTGTATGTCTGCATTTCAAATAGCACACTTTTTACTAACTGCAACCTACCATTGTATGATAAGAACCTTGAGGACCAATACTTGATTCTTGCAATCAATTTCTCTACAAGGGGCAAGCACTTTTGGATTGAGAGTTTCTTGGTAGAGAGTGGAACTTCCAGATACTTGAATGGTAACTCCCCCATGCTAAGATGTAAGTCATTCAACATTTGTTCCTTAAAATCATCATCCACACCTGCAATGTATAAGGAGCTCTTCTCCATGTTTTCTTGGAGACCTGAGACTTCTGAGAAGTGCTTGAAAGTATTGACCAAAAGATGGATTGAAGATACATTAGCTCTGCAACTCATTAACAAATCATCAGCAAAAGAAATATGAATAATGCCCAGCTTAGTACACCTAGGATGATCGTGAAACTGAGGATTGTGCCTTAGTTGTTGTAAGGTTCTATGTAAATACTCTATGGCCAATACAAACAAATATGGGGACATAGGGTCACCCTATCTAAGCCCCTTTTTTGCAGGAAAAATAGGAGTCATACCATCATTAGAATCAAGGAGTATTGGACAGAGGTTACACACTCCATGATCAAATCAACCAGACTAGTAGGAAACCCAAACTCAAGCAACACTATTCTTAGAAATGGCCATTCAACAGAATCATAGGCCTTTCTAATATCTACCTTAATTATACATCTAGCTGACACACCCTTCTGTGAGTACCTTTTCACCAATGCTATAATCACATTATCTAGGATATTTCTACATTCAATAAAAGCTGACTGAGATGGGCTAACAATATAATCGACTGCTTCCTTGAGCTTGACAATTAGAATTTTTGAAATAAGCTTATAAAGAGTAGTGCAACAAGCTATGGGTCTATATTCTTTCACAAGAGTGGGGGTAGAAACTTTTGGTATAAGTGTTAATGTGGTAATGTTCACTCATTTGAGGAGCTTTCCAGTGGTAAAGAATTGAAGGATACCATCAGTTACCTCTTTTCCCACTATATCCCGATAAGTTTTGAAGAACTCTACATTAAATCCATAAATACTTGGTCTTTTTTCCATGGGAAAATCTTTCAAGGCTTGAATGACATGCTCCTCAGTGACTGGTTGCAGCAACTGTTATTGTTGTTCAAGTTATAGGCATGGCCCATCCCTTGCAACACACACATCAATACAAGGTAGAGTATTTGCGGTCTGTCCTAATAAGGCATAGAAGAATCCCATAAATTCCTGCTGTATCAGTAATGGATCAGTAAGATTAACCCATTTCTTATGGTATATAGAAGAAATCCTATTCCTTGATTGCCTTGCTTTCAACAACAACAACAACAACATACCTAGTAAAATCCCATAATATGGGGTCTGGGGAGGGTAGAGTGTGCGCAGGCCTTACATCTACCTCGGTAGGTAGAGCGGTTGTCCGAGAGATCCTCAGCTCAAGACAAAACACAAGTCCAAGCAAAGTAAGACAAACAAAGTCAGTAAGTCATGATAGCGAATTCTGAAAAAGAAAAGGAAGCAAAAAGAAGTAATAACTAATGCAAGTAAAAACAAAATACTTAAAAGAGAGAGACAATGGTATGAAAATAACTTCTTGCCCATGCGAAGCAATGCGGGGATCACTGAAAACTGTGAACTTGTGCGCTCTAGTTAATGAAATCCTCGTTGACGTCACCTGCGATCTCAGAATTGGACAATAGGAGCAAATTAATGTCAATACTCGGATCTGGTTTCCAACTCTTGCCCCTATATTTTGTTGTTTTAATCGAAAAATGATGTGGCTGGCCAATAAGTGTTAGATCTGGCCGAAAAATGGATTAATGTCGATGATATTATGCTCTGGTGGTTGTTGCGATGTCGCTCCGGCATTTTCTGTTGAAGTGACACCGACCAACCCTTATCTTTTCACTATAATGTCAAAAATCATAGAGTTTCATTGGTGCTTCTTGCTTGAAAACGCTAGATTTGGCCGGATCTATGATGTTTTGTTTCTATTCGTTTGGTTTTCTCATTGCTGCTCTAAAATGTTTTTCTTTATCTGCTTCATCATTGTTAATTGTAGCTCTGTTTTTGGATATTGTTTATCAGCTTGGTTTGTTGCTTGTTTTCTGGCCAGATTTGTTGCCTCCGGTGAGCTGCACTTGTTTTGTGCTACTGTTTTACTTCCGATGACTGATTCGCTCTTGCTGTTGCGGACATTGAATTGATGTTGACACTTTACCCCTCGACATCATTTCATTAAACTGTATAATAGATGTATCATGGTGGAATATGAGTGGTGGTTTCACGGAAAAGTATTTGGAGTTCTTATCACCATAATTGATCCAAGTTTCTCTTGACTTCTGCTTTAACACTTTTTCATTGATATCCTCCAAGTGTTCAATAGCCTGAAGAATTTCCCTCTCCTTAGAGATTAAACTCTAATTAAAAAGATCAGTAGGTAAACTTTCCTGTATTAGTCCACCTTCCTCTCAATAGATGAGAATTCCTTCTGTAATGTGCCTGATTGGTAGGTAAGCATGTGCAACTTCTTCCACACACTAAACATTGTATAACCTTATAGTTGTTGCTGCCAGACCTCCTGCACTAACTCTTTGAAATTCTATTGTTGCATCACTACATTAAGTAGCCTAAATGGCTTCCTATTATGAGAGTGTACAACCACTGTGTCGAGGAGGACGGGAGAGTGATCAGAGCACCCTAGTTCTATGAAATTTGCCTCTATGTGGTTAAATTGAGTAAACCATGCAAGGTTTTCAAATGCCCAGTCAATATGTGTATAGATTCTTGCATCACCATCTCTCTTATTACACCAAGTGAAATGTTGTCCTCTTTTTAGTAATTGTCCCATACCAATATCTTTCACACACTGTTGGAAATATGCTCTTTCTTGTGGTGACACTGGATCCCCATTTATTATATCTTCATGGGATAAGACTGCATTGAAATCTCCTAAGATGATCTATGGCTCAATGCAAGTTCCAGCTAATGTCCTCAAATGATCCCACATACTCATCCTAGCAGCAGCATTAAACCCATAGATAAAGGTCATCAGGCAAGCAAAAGTAGAGTTCTTATTTTGTACTCTACGATGAAGCAATTGGGCTGAAGAATCTAACACAATGACGCCCACTATTGTATGCTTTCAAAATAACCAAATTCTTCCATTCATTATAATAGGGTAGTCAACATAGGTGTGTTAGTCATGCCCAAATAATATTTTCACTTTATCTGCATTATTCCCCTGAATTTTTGTTTTAAGAATCCCAATAAATCTACTTTATATTTAAGCAATAAGGTTCTTAATTGCTTCTGCTTGAAGGGCCTATTTATCCCTCTCACATTTCAAGAGCTAAAAATTATGTAGCTTGTGGTGGATCAGGTGCTTTAGCCTTGTTTGGATCCACTATCTGGCCTGCTTGGTTCTCTATGGATGAGCTAGTAGATACATTTGCATCTTTTATTGCACCTAATGGCTCTCCTGTAGGTTGAGTACTTTGCTGCTGCCTTGGACCCTTCTGTACTGTACTCTTAGCCAAAGAGGGAAAATGATCATTATTGAGACCCCATCAGCTACTTGCTTGCCCTCATCTCCTACCACTAGATGCGCATCTTGAGCATTATTCAACAGGTTTGGGGCACCATCTAGGTGGTGGTGGTCTTCTTCTCATGTTCTTCTTTTTCTTGGGAGCTGGCTCAGTTGGAGCTTGTTCCTGCTCCTGTGGACATGCTCCATTCTCATGTCCTAGTTGCAAACAAACATGGAAAAACCTAGGGAGCCACTCATATTCAATTTCCTGAGTCAAAATTGATCCATCGGGGCTCTCATTATATAGCTCTTCTGGCAATTCCTGGGTGATATCCACCTCAATAAGAACCCTAGCATATGATATTCTATCAATGTCAGCAGTCAACTTGTCAGCACAAATTGGTTTCCCTAGGAAACTAGCAAATCTACCTAGGTTCTCTTCAGCTCAGTAATACATCGACAACCTGGAAACAACACCCATAATGGTATTATACGAAGCATCTCAGGTTTGAACATTAAATCTTTGACTCAATTACGAAGTATCAATGGTCGATTATTATAGGTATAAGGTCCTTCTTGAAGTATAGAACTCTTGTCAGCACTAGATTGAAGAGGAATAAAAAATATTCGTTGTCATGTAAGTAAACTAGTGGTGTTGACACAAAATTCCACACACTATATACGAATTTTAGCATATCCTTGAAACTGGGGGCGCCCCCAACACATGACCAATTAGGGCATTTTCCTATTTTTCGCATTCAGGTTTAACTTCATGAGGGTTGATTTTCACAACCTTACGCCCATCTTTAACTACCGGAGGATAATAGCCAAGAGGCATACTAATTTTCAATTATTGATTTCCTCGTACTAGATCAGCCACCATAGGTGGTGTTACTTGTGCATTTCTGTCAGTCAGAGTAGAAACCTGCGATCCAGCATAGAACATAAGTTTCTGTACTACGTTTGATCCATCGCCTTCCTCAATCCCTACTTCTGGCATGGGTTCAATATTTTGCAGTAGTGGAACAACCATCGCAGATTTCCCACCACCAGGTAACCAACTACCCAACTTCAGAGGTGCCAAAGTATGCGGAATCCCCGAGTCTAGTGTAACCGTTCTACCTTTGGGAACATTGATCGGAGTCAGTGGACGGAGAGCTGCACGCTATTGTCGAGCCATGAGTATCTAGGCATACGGTAGTAATCGTAAGGTAACATGCACTAATATCTTTTTTGTTAATGTGCGCCCCTCACTTCTCCTTGCTTCCGTACATCTAGATTTACTTAAAGAATGTTGAGATCTTGTGTACATCCGGACGGTGGCCCAGAAATAAATAATGGAGCGATACTACAACTGGCGCACAAATCTCTGACATTTCAAAATCGGGGACATGGTTCTCCGGAGGGTAACTCAGAGCACACGAGAACCTAATGCAGGAAAACTAAGTCCAAACTGGGAATGACCATATACTGTCATTAGGATCGCATGTAAAAGAGCTTATCAATTGGCAAATCAAGAAGGAAACAAACTTCCTAACAATTGGAAAGTAAGCCATTTAAAGAAGTATTATGTTTAGTAAGACAAACATGTGCTACACTCATTTTTCCTTTGCCCGATTTTTGTCTCAATTGGATTGTTCCTGCAAGTTTTTAAATGAGGCAGCACCAATAAAAATATGTTAAGGGTCTTGCAACATAAGACTATTATCCAGTGCCTAGGTCTCTATAGTATGAACACCCAAACACTGGGGGGCCATATACACCCGTACTAAGAGGGTAAATTGAAAGCTTCAAAGAAAATCATGTATTACTGGGGACTTCCCGGATTATCAAACATTGCATAAATGTAACTGGACTGACCACACTAGATAACAACCGAATTATTCTTACACTTATATTTACAATTGTAAGTTAAAGGAACCAATAAAGAGCAAAAAAGCGTGTGTTGTTATAAACATATCGAAAATTCTGTGTCATAATGAACAGAAGACGTCATTTTTTACAACATCATTAAAATAAGGGCACTCTCTTATTAAAAACCTTAACAGGAAATAAAAAGGCTAAGGTTCCGGTTGCTTAAAGAACTACAGTAAGAAGTTGACCGAAACAAGAAAAATCCGGGACCAACTACAAAGGCCATGTAAAGCCCAACTGAAAGATAGAAAATACATCTTTCAAAATGAGTTCAAGTCTAGTGAAAAGTTATTAAAAACTTAAAGACTTAGAATTTTTAAGGCAAACTTCAGGTTTTGCTTAAAATTGTTAAGAGATGGTAAAATTACAAATTATCAGATAATTTTTTTATAGAAGGAATGCAAACTTGCTTCTATAAATAAAAAACATTAAATGAAAACCTTGAGCAAAATTGCGAGAAAAGAAAATCCATTCATTGATATTTTTACCGGGCTAAAACTAACCCAGTTATAAAAGGAACTACCAAGCCCAAAATGACCCTATTGTATAAAAAGGAGTTTAAAATGCTTTGAAAATATAAATTATTTAAATAAAAAATATAATGATGTGATAATAAATAAAAACATAATATTTACAGGATGCTTAATTAGAATAAAAAATGCGATGCAATTTTGCAAAAATAAAATAACATAGAATATTAGGATAAAAACTATGATTGTGATTTTAAAAGGCAAAAATGATAGTAAAAATGTGAATAATAATAATTATAAATAATGATATTGAAAATAATATATATATATATATATATATATACTAAGTACTCCCTTCCTGGTGTACTCTGTTCATATAAGCTACTATTTCAAAGTCTATCTCCTGTATTAAAATAAATTTTTTTTTTTTTAATCTGGACTCTGTCCAGTCACTAGTCCTAGGTTACTATTCATCATCCCTGCCACTCATATTTTGTTACTATTTAATCTTTAACATACTATACCTATTCACTTCTTCTCCTTGATCGTTCATCTCTTCGTCTAAGCTTTACCCCTGCTATGTAACTCATCTTTAACCACACCCAGAAGCGGCCACAACAGTCCTTCAGCGGACATCAACAGGCCAATAATCAACCACCGTTGACATAGGAATTTACAGGTTAATCCATAGAGTTCATAACGGAGCTTGTCAGATAACCATATACTAGATCAAGCAGATAACCGTGCCTAGGCATGATATTTTAAAGATTTCTACAGTTTTTAGATATTCATGGCAGTGATTATAACAGTAACTCAAGATTCATGATGAAAATAAAAACTTCATATTAACATAAACTGATTCCTGCATTTCTGCAAGAACTTCATAAAAAACTTAATATACATAGTGGAGATAAACTACTGAAATTTAAACTTACATGTCTAGAGGACCAGGGAGGTTTCCCGTTCGGGATTCCCGGAAACTGCTAGCCCTACTGGGGGAGCTGAATCCTGTTCCAAGCTATCTTACAAGGGAAATTTACAAGGGGGATTTATTCGAAAGGAAAGAAAACATATGTGGATGGGAGAGATGTAGAGAGAGTGTGCCTCTGCCTCTAACCGCTTCTGTCTGTAAGAGAGTGCGGAGTCTGATATTTATAATGTCTGGCGGACTTGAGCTTCGGATTTCAAAATGAAAAAGAATCTTCAAAAGTGTCTGCCGGGTGCGCTGTGGGCCCCATAGTCGCTTTTGCTTTTGGAAAATTTATCTTTTTGATTTTGTTGTCTTGTGCTGCTGGCATCCGCTTTCTGTAAAGTAGCATCTGCTTTCTGCTACTTTCCGCAAAGTAAGACTTATTGGTCTTTTGTCTTTAGCGGCATTTTCTTCTGCTGCTTTTGGCTTTGTCGGCCATGATTCTTGATGTCTTTTAAACAGTTTTTTCAAACTGTTTTAGGTGTCCAAATTGTGTAATGCGATAGAATCAAAACTCATGCCTGAGTCATAGGCGTCATTAGGATCCTGTGCGTCTTGGACATTTTCTGGTTCTGTATCCGAAACATGGGATGTATCGGAAATATGATCTTCGGGGACTGAAAACTGGTTACTTCTGTTGTGCCTTATTGGGACTGTAAATTCTTCATTTAGTTCCAACGAAGTAACATGTAGTTCTTTTTCTGGTGTTTCAGTCACTGTTTCTTCTATTTGTGTTTTTAGAAAAATTTGCTCCAGAGTTTTCTTAACAATTTTTTCTATGTTCTTCTGCTGTTTCTTTTTGTGATTACTCCTTGCTTGGGATGTTGATCTGGTGAGCGTTCTGGGGAGCCTACGTCTAGTCTTGGAGGAAGATGCTTCCTCTTGTTCATTTTTTGGCAAAATGACAGCCATTAACGGATTTGATGAGTCTTTACCGGCGACCGTTTGTACCGGACTAGTTGTATCTATACCTGATACAATAGGTTTTGTTACATTCAGTAGGGAATGTACACCTATCTCATCCATTTTTGTAGGAGTTGGAGAACTCTGAGTCTGGGTTTGTCTTTGTGGTGTGTTTTGGGTCTGTCTCAGAAGTATTTCTAATTTTTGGACTTTTTCTATTAGATAGGTATTTTGGGAGGAAAGTTCCTCTTTAGTCTGATTTAGTCTTTTGAATGCTTCTGTCATGGCGCTACAATGATCACAGAATATAACTTTATCCGTGTCTTTCTGGATATTGTATTGGGGTGTCTTTGAGTGCAGGTGAATTTTAGAAATTTGGAGAAATATAGTAGTTAGGCCCAAGTGTTCCTCGAGCATAATCTAGAGCTTCCGTAAAATCATTAAAACCTTTGAACAAGGGGGTTTTAAAATCTTTTATGGATTCTACCACTTCAATCCAGGTCTGGAAAATTCCATTAGTCTTACCATGAACCACCACATAAAATTTAAATTTCTTATCTAAATTTTTCTCGTGTAAATAAAAACATGTACTATTTAGAGTGGCCACAAAATGGCTATTGTCTTTCTTACTATGCGCTATCCATAAGTTGTCAATGAGGCGTATTTGTTGTGCATCTAACACGTAATGGCAAAACTTTGAAAGTAATGTTAGAAGGAGGAAAAGCAACTAAATTATTTTTTCCAAAATAAAGTCTTTCTAAAGCAGGTGTCTCAAATTGTGCCATGGGCTTGAATTTCAAGTTTCCCAACAGGCTTTGTCTGTATGTATCATTGTCTGTGGATTTGGCTGGGCCTTTTCCTTTGTCTAAGGGTTTGGCTGGGCCTTTCCCTTTGTCTTTCTGAGTCTGCTTTGAGGTGCTCATTCTGCTAAGAATAACAAATAGAGTTAGCTTGCGCTAAGCTTCATAGTACCTCTAGAAGTGGTTAATGCTAACCTACTCAGTTGATCTGCTAAATTATTGTCTTTTCCTTTAATATGTTCGAATATCAAATTATATATTGATATCGTGTCTAGGAAATTTAACCATCTACGTCTACTACTACTTTTGTCGTTTATCTTTTGGTGAAACTTCACAATAGCTTCATGATGCATTCGACTAAAATCTCTGGTTTGTTTAAAATATGTAATCTAAAGGCATTTAGAGCATAGATTACTGCTAGTATTTCTACGTCTATACTGCTCATATTACCCTTTTCTCGATATTTGCCGCTTTGATAGGCGCAAATTCGTTCCGTGGTCTTATTGCGATTTGTTAGTCTTTGCCTTTAACACCGCCCCATCCTTCAAAACTTCCATCTGTTTCAATAATTAGATAGTCGTTTTCTAAAGGCAGGGTTAGATCCGGAATATTCTGGATCCTTTGCTTTAAGAGCTTAACTATTTTGATGTCTTGATTGTTGAACTTTTTCTGACCTGTAGAACCTGTTTTTGAATAAAGAGGTCCTGCGATCTTTCCTAGATCTTTTATAAAAGTTCTGGCATAATTTAAAATTCCTAAGAATTTCTGAAGGTCTTTAGTATTATCTAATTTATCCGGCATTTCTAGTGCCTTCTTTGCTATATGGGGTTGAAGTCTAATTTTTCCTTCCCCAATTGTAACTCCTAAGAAGTCTATGTATTTTTTACATAACACCATCTTTTTCTTGCTAATGATTAGTCCGTTTTGGACAAAAAGTCTAAAGACGGTTTGGAGATGCCCTAAATGTTCTACCATATTGCTACTAAATACTAAAATATCGTCTATATAAACTATAGTAAATTTCTTGTATTCTCCAAATATATCGTCCATTTTCTTCTGGAAGATAGGTGGAGCCGTCTTTAGGCCAAATGGCATTACTAGCCATTCAAAATGTCCTTCTGGACAAGTGAATGCTGTCCATTCTATACTGGCTGGGTGCATCTTGACCTGCCAATAGCCTGACTTACAATCGAATTTACTAAATATAGTCTTACCCTGAATTCTATTGATTAGTTCTGTTTTGTCGGGTAGTTTATATCCGTTACTTCTTGTGTTATCGTTCAGTCTTTTATAATTAATTACCATTCTTGATTTTCCTCTGATTTCTTCAGAATGGTTTCTAACTATAAACGCGGCTGACCGATGTTTAGAGGTGGATCTTCTTATAATCTCTAAACCTAACAGTTCTTTTATGGTTGTCTTAAAATCTTCTAAGTCTTGATTAGTAGATTCTATGGATGCTGTCTTTATTATATACTCTGGGTTAATAATATCTAATTCACAGAGTATCTTGTTATTTTTCCAATGTCTGAGGGGTTTTCCCCCTATAATTTCTAGTTCATCTAAAATTTTTACTATATTATCTAAGTCTTTTTGATTATTTATTATTCCTATTTTTTCTATTCCCTTTTTAAAATTAACTGGATCTGTAGTTAATTCTATTAGGGTATAACTTTTTTCTAGGTATTCTTCAGTTTCTATAGAGTCTTCTAATTCTCTTATTTCTAGTTTATTGCTGTTTTGGCAACAATATTTCTCATTTTCATTACAGTCTTTACAACAACTTTCTTTGTTGCTTAGCTGGTTAACTTTAGCTATTTGGTTAACTTGTGTTTCTATTTTTTAGTCTGAATCGTTTAGTATGTACTATCTTTCTGAAAGATTATTCCATCTCTTGTTATAGTACAGCTACCATTGTTCTTTAATAAGAAGTCTAAACCTAAAATAAAGTCTGTATTTATATTTAAATCTCTAACTAATATTTTTTCTATTTTGTAGCTAGGATTATAAAACTTATCGCAAGTATTTATAAAACTTAAACTAGCTTCTTGTATGTAATATTTGTAGAAATTATGTGTCCCATCCATTTGCATGGCTGAAGACGGTTTTTCTAATGTTTGTATTAAATTATCTGGTACTATTCTTTTATTAAGGATACTACTCGTACAGCCTGTGTCTACCAAGGCTAGCGTAGTAATCTCGCATTCTTTAATTCTAATTTTTGTTAATAGTCTTAATGAACTAAACTTTTTATTTTCGTTACAGATTAGAGAATTACTTAGAAATTCTGTAGATTCTTCTACTTCCTGTTTCTCTTCATCTGACGAATCGTCTAGAGCTATATCTTTTCCTTTTTCTAATTTAGTTAATCTCATCTCTAGGCTATTTACTCTAGTTTCTAGGGTCATTAATCTTATTGTAATAGTTGGGTCTATTACTTCTTGTTCTATTATTTTTTCTAATACTTCTTTTTGTCCTATATTAATATTTAGTTCTTTTTGAATGCAGGTTATGCATCCTTCCATATAGCATTTTTTGTATCTGGCCCTTTTGCTTCTGCTCGGGAACCATTTGCATATACAACATGCTATACTGTCTATACCTTTGTTTTTTTCAAAGATATGATCGTGATCTCTTGATGTATTTACTAGATTATTTAATTAAATCGATATAAAGTCGCTCTATTCCTATTTCGTTTATGAAATTATCTGCTTCATAATCTGAGGAGTCTAATTGGTGATTTTCTTCACCTTGTATACTTACTACAGAATAAATATTTTCTGTGTCTGACATATATTCGTCTACGCCAATTAGGGTCTCTTGGAAGTCTTCTATTAATTGGGCGTTTTTTGAGTTGTTATTTATTCTCTTTGGGCAAGTATTTGCTAAATGTTCTATACTGCCACAAGTAAAACATTCTAGTCTATTTTTATAGGTTCTGTCGTTCCTATATTTTCTTAAATGTTTATTTTTGTCTAAGTAAGGCTTTTTAGCCGTTGACCTTCTAAGGTAATATTTCTTTTTGTCATATCGATCGTAATTCTGATAACCATATTTCTTTTTCTTTTTATATGGTTTTCTTTTCTGGGGGTCTTTGTCATAGCTCTGAGTAGTGTATATAACGCTTTTGCAAAAGCTTAACTCATTCTGCTTGAGTTGCTTTTGTATTTGCAGATTCGTACACTTCTCTTGGAGTATCTCCATTATGTGTTGGATCCTATGACCAATGGACCATTTAGCGTTAGGGTTTTGTATTATTCCCTCTCGCTTTCCCCAACGATCTTCTATTTCTCGTCCTAGTGCTCCTGGTAATTTGTTAAATAACTTCTTACCTAAGTCTTGATCAAACGAGTTACCGCTGATCGTGCAGTAGTAAAAGAAATCGTTTAAGAATTTTTTTATGTAGATCCAATTACTTATACTAAGCTGTTCTAACTTAATTAATGCATTCTTTTGTAGAATCACCAATCCACTATTTGGGTCTTCTCCCGTAATAAGAGTATGAATCTTATTTGTGAAGTTGTAGGGATTTGCTCCCATCGACACCAACTGATGGAACTCTTCTGTGAAATTGACTTTGTAGGCTTCCCACAAAGCTTTTGTAGATTCTCCTAAGAATGTCTCTAAGTATTTGTACATAGTCTCCGCGTCTGTTTCTACGTAACTTTGTATATAGTCTGCAACTACTATCCCTTTCCATAAATCTATTACGGAATTCCATTTCTGGGGATCGTGTGCTGCTATATTCAGGATTTTTCCCCGGTTTCCTCCTTCTTGGAGGGTTATATTTTCTTCTAGGGGTAATCTTTTTCCTGATGGCTTAACCTGTTGTTGTACAGGGTCTTCTGCGGTTCTAAACACGCGTCGTCTAGGTACATTACCCGTGCTAGTATCTACCGTTATGTTCTCTCCAGTTGTTCTCTGGAAAGGACTTGAGCTAGATGCGTTGGTCTCCATTAATTCTTTATAACTAATTTCGGAATTTTCTACTTCTGTGTCTTCCCCTAAACTTAATTCGTTATCTATCGAGAAGTCTTTCCAGATTTCTTCAAACATTTCTGTTTTTTCTCTGGCTATGAGATCTTCTCTGTAACCTTCGTTGTCTGTTCTTTTAGTACATTATTTAAAATGTTCTATAGCTTCTTCTATATCCATGTTATCTTGTTTGCAACCTTTGCATTTAAATAACATTTTGGGCTTTCTTCTTTTCAGGTCTTGGGCTTGTTCTATAGCGATGTCTACTTCGTATCCGTCTGGAATTTCCTCTATGTTCATTAAATTTAGGTCTTCTTCTGCTATTGTACTTTCTTCTTCGCAATCTTTTTGCGGAGTGTACTTGTAATCCGTAAACCTTATGGAGGTTTCTCCATGTCTGTTTGTATATTCTAAATGCGAGGCTGGTTGTAAAGTTGTCTTTTTATTATTAAACATGTCTAATTTCCATTCTAGGCCTGCATACTCTTCTGGTTGTATTTTAGTTGGTTTTATTAAATTAATTCCTTTGTTACTCATTAGTTCTACTACATCATTTATTTTTAATTTGAACTTAGTATTACTACTCGTAGTCATTTTTCCTAAAAATCCTAAACATAATAATAAGTTATTTCCGCTATGCATTTCTTCATAGCCTTTTGTCTGGATTCCTATTTTTATATGTTTACCGAATTCTGCTAAGTTAATTATTAGGTCTACTATTGTATTTAATTGTTTATCTTCTCCGTGGAGGGAGTGTTCTCCTTGTCCTATGTTACACCTAATTATATTTTGATCTGATAGTATTCGATAGTTCTTACTTGCTTCTAGTCTTAAGTCTAGATAGTCTAAATGTTTTAATTGAGCTATGATTATCCTAGAGAGGCAGTCTTAGTTTTTAACTTCCACTCTTGATATTCTATCCACTGTTCTGCGTGATTTATATCACTATGTAGTCCTAGTAGGTGCCAATGTAAATCTCTAGTTAATATTATATCTATGTCTCCTTCTATTATTCTATTATATAGATTTTCTGCAAAATTATTTCTATCTAAGTCAACTAAGAGGGGTTGAACGTCTTGAATAAAAAAGTCTACGACTTCGTCTAACTTGTTTACTCTATTTATTAGATTATCTATTTTCCGGTGTAAGTCTACTAATAAAGTTGTGATTACTATACCTTGTTGAATCAGAATTTGGTCTGATTTCTGAACTGGTATGTAATTCTTATAGTTGTCTGTTAAAGGAATAGATTTTTCCAGACGGATACGAAGTAGACATCGCTATAGAACAAGCCCAAGACCTGAAAAGAAGAAAGCCCAAAATGTTATTTAAATGCAAAGGTTGCAAACAAGATAACATGGATATAGAAGAAGCAATAGAACATTTTAAATACTGTACTAAAAGAACAGACAACGAAGGTTACAGAGAAGATCGCATAGCCAGAGAAAAAACAGAAATGTTTGAAGAAATCTGGAAAGACTTCTCGATAGATAACGAATTAAGTTTAGGGGAAGACACAGAAGTAGAAAATTCCGAAATTAGTTATAAAGAATTAATGGAGACCAGCGCATCTAGCTCAAGTCCTTTCCAGAGAACAACTGGAGAGAACATAACGGTAGATACTAGCACGGGTAATGTACCTAGACGACGCGTGTTTAGAACCGCAGAAGACCCTGTACAACAACAGGTTAAGCCATCAGGAAAAAGATTACCCCTAGAAGAAAATATAACCCTCCAAGAAGGAGGAAACCGGGGAAAAATCCTGAATATAGCAGCACACGATCCCCAGAAATGGAATTCCGTAATAGATTTATGGAAAGGGATAGTAGTTGCAGACTATATACAAAGTTACGTAGAAACAGACGCGGAGACTATGTACAAATACTTAGAGACATTCTTAGGAGAATCTACAAAAGCTTTGTGGGAAGCCTACAAAGTCAATTTCACAGAAGAGTTCCATCAGTTGGTGTCGATGGGAGCAAATCCCTACAACTTCACAAATAAGATTCATACTCTTATTACGGGAGAAGACCCAAATAGTGGATTGGTGATTCTACAAAAGAATGCATTAATTAAGTTAGAACAGCTTAGTATAAGTAATTGGATCTACATAAAAAAATTCTTAAACGATTTCTTTTACTACTGCACGATCAGCGGTAACTCGTTTGATCAAGACTTAGGTAAGAAGTTATTTAACAAATTACCAGGAGCACTAGGACGAGAAATAGAAGATCGTTGGGGAAAGCGAGAGGGAATAATACAAAACCCTAACGCTAAATGGTCCATTGGTCATAGGATCCAACACATAATGGAGATACTCCAAGAGAAGTGTACGAATCTGCAAATACAAAAGCAACTCAAGCAGAATGAGTTAAGCTTTTGCAAAAGCGTTATATACACTACTCAGAGCTATGACAAAGACCCCCAGAAAAGAAAACCATATAAAAAGAAAAAGAAATATGGTTATCAGAATTACGATCGATATGACAAAAAGAAATATTACCTTAGAAGGTCAACGGCTAAAAAGCCTTACTTAGACAAAAATAAACATTTAAGAAAATATAGGAACGACAGAACCTATAAAAATAGACTAGAATGTTTTACTTGTGGCAGTATAGAACATTTAGCAAATACTTGCCCAAAGAGAATAAATAACAACTCAAAAAACGCCCAATTAATAGAAGACTTCCAAGAGACCCTAATTGGCGTAGACGAATATATGTCAGACACAGAAAGTATTTATTCTGTAGTAAGTATACAAGGTGAAGAAAATCACCAATTAGACTCCTCAGATTATGAAGCAGATAATTTCATAAACGAAATAGGAATAGAGCAGCTTCAGATATCAGACGAATTAAATAATCTAGTAAATACATCAGTAGACTGCGATCATATCTTTGAAAAAAACAAAGGTATAGACAGTATAGCATGTTGTATATGCAAATGGTTCCCGAGCAGAAGCAAAAGGGCCAGATGCAAAAAATGCTATATGGAAGGATGCATAACCTGCATTCAAAAAGAACTAAATATTAATATAGGACAAAAAGAAGTATTAGAAAAAATAATAGAACAAGAAGTAATAGACCCAACTATTACAATAAGATTAATGACCCTAGAAACTAGAGTAAATAGCCTAGAGATGAGATTAACTAAATTAGAAAAAGGAAAAGATATAGCTCTAGACGATTCGTCAGATGAAGAGAAACAGGAAGTAGAAGAATCTACAGAATTTCTAAGTAATTCTCTAATCTGTAACGAAAATAAAAAGTTTAGTTCATTAAGACTATTAACAAAAATTAGAATTAAAGAATACGAGATTACTACGCTAGCCTTGGTAGACACAGGCTGTATGAGTAGTATCCTTAATAAAAGAATAGTACCAGATAATTTAATACAAACATTAGAAAAATCGTCTTCAGCCATGCAAATGGATGGGACACATAATTTCTACAAATATTACATACAAGAAGCTAGTTTAAGTTTTATAAATACTTGCGATAAGTTTTATAATCCTAGCTACAAAATAGAAAAAATATTAGTTAGAGATTTAAATATAAATACAGACTTTATTTTAGGTTTAGACTTCTTATTAAAGAACAATGGTAGCTGTACTATAACAAGAGATGGAATAATCTTTCAGAAAGATAGTACATACTCGTCAGTTCAGACTAAAAAAATAGAAACACAAGTTAACCAAATAGCTAAAGTTAACCAGCTAAGCAACAAAGAAAGTTGTTGTAAAGACTGTAATGAAAATGAGAAATATTGTTGCCAAAACAGCAATAAACTAGAAATAAGAGAATTAGAAGACTCTATAGAAACTGAAGAATACCTAGAAAAAAGTTATACCCTAATAGAATTAACTACAGATCCAGTTAATTTTAAAAAGGGAATAGAAAAAATAGGAATAATAAATAATCAAAAAGACTTAGATAATATAGTAAAAATTTTAGATGAACTAGAAATTATAGGGGGAAAACCCCTCAGACATTGGAAAAATAACAAGATACTCTGTGAATTAGATATTATTAACCCAGAGTATATAATAAAGACAGCATCCATAGAATCTACTAATCAAGACTTAGAAGATTTTAAGACAACCATAAAAGAACTGTTAGGTTTAGAGATTATAAGAAGATCCACCTCTAAACATCGGTCAGCCGCGTTTATAGTTAGAAACCATTCTGAAGAAATCAGAGGAAAATCAAGAATGGTAATTAATTATAAAAGACTGAACGATAACACAAGAAGTAACGGATATAAACTACCCGACAAAACAGAACTAATCAATAGAATTCAGGGTAAGACTATATTTAGTAAATTCGATTGTAAGTCAGGCTATTGGCAGGTCAAGATGCACCCAGCCAGTATAGAATGGACAGCATTCACTTGTCCAGAATGACATTTTGAATGGCTAGTAATGCCATTTGGCCTAAAGACGGCTCCACCTATCTTCCAGAAGAAAATGGACGATATATTTGGAGAATACAAGAAATTTACTATAGTTTATATAGACGATATTTTAGTATTTAGTAGCAATATGGTAGAACATTTAGGGCATCTCCAAACCGTCTTTAGACTTTTTGTCCAAAACGGACTAATCATTAGCAAGAAAAAGATGGTGTTATGTAAAAAATACATAGACTTCTTAGGAGTTACAATTGGGGAAGAAAAAATTAGACTTCAACCCCATATAGCAAAGAAGGCACTAGAAATGCCGGATAAATTAGATAATACTAAAGACCTTCAGAAATTCTTAGGAATTTTAAATTATGCCAGAACTTTTATAAAAGATCTAGGAAAGATCGCAGGACCTCTTTATTCAAAAACAGGTTCTACAGGTCAGAAAAAGTTCAACACCGAAGACATCAAAATAGTTAAGCTCTTAAAGCAAAGGATCCAGAATATTCCGGATCTAAGCCTGCCTTTAGAAAACGACTATCTAATTATTGAAACAGATGGAAGTTTTGAAGGATGGGGCGCGGTGTTAAAGGCAAAGACTAACAAATACTGCAATAAGACCACGGAACGAATTTGCGCCTATCAAAGCGGCAAATATCGAGAAAAGGGTAATATGAGCAGTATAGACGTAGAAATACTAGCAGTAATCTATGCTCTAAATGCCTTTAGATTACATATTTTAAACAAACCAGAGATTTTAGTCAGAACAGACTGTGAAGCTATTGTGAAGTTTCACCAAAAGATAAACGACAAAAGTAGTAGTAGACGTAGATGGTTAAATTTCCTAGACACGATATCAATATATAATTTGATATTCGAACATATTAAAGGAAAAGACAATAATTTAGCAGATCAACTGAGTAGGTTAGCATTAACCACTTCTAGAGGTACTATGAAGCTTAGCGCAAGCTAACTCTATTTGTTATTCTTAGCAGAATGAGCACCTCAAAGCAGACTCAGAAAGACAAAGGGAAAGGCCCAGCCAAACCCTTAGACAAAGGAAAAGGCCCAGCCAAATCCACAGACAATGATACATACAGACAAAGCCTGTTGGGAAACTTGAAATTCAAGCCCATGGCACAATTTGAGACACCTGCTTTAGAAAGACTTTATTTTGGAAAAAATAATTTAGTTGCTTTTCCTCCTTCTAACATTACTTTCAAAGTTTTGCCAGATTACGTGTTAGACAGACAACAGCGCTGCCTCATTGACAACTTATGGATAGCGCATAGTAAGAAAGACAATAGCCATTTTGTGGCCACTCTAAATAGTACATGTTTTTATTTACACGAGAAAAATTTAGATAAGAAATTTAAATTTTATGTGGTGGTTCATGGTAAGACTAATGGAATTTTCCAGACCTGGATTGAAGTGGTAGAATCCATAAAAGATTTTAAAACCCCCTTGTTCAAAGGTTTTAATGATTTTACGGAAGCTCTAGATTATGCTCGAGGAACACTTGGGCCTAACTACTATATTTCTCCAGCTCTAAAATTCAGCCAGACTCAAAAGACACCCCAATACAATATCCAGAAAGACACGGATAAAGTTATATTCTGTGATCATTGTAGCACCATGACAGAAGCATTCAAAAGACTAAATCAGACTAAAGAGGAACTTTCCTCCCAAAATACTTATCTACTAGAAAAAGTCAAAAAATTAGAAATACTTCTGAGACAGACCCAAAATACACCACAAAGACAAACCCAGACTCAGAGTTCTCCAACTCCTACAAAAATGGATGAGATAGGTGTACATTCCCTACTGAATGTAACAAAACCTATTGTATCAGGTATAGATACAGCTAGTCCGGTACAAACGGTCGCCGGTAAAGACTCATCAAATCCGTTAATGGCTGTCATTTTGCCAAAAAATGAACAAGAGGAAGCATCTTCCTCCAAGACTAGACGTAGGCTCCCCAGAACGCTCACCAGATCAACATCCCAAGCAAGGAGTAATCACAAAAAGAAACAGCAGAAGAACATAGAAAAAATTGTTAAGAAAACTCTGGAGCAAATTTTTCTAAAAACACAAACAGAAGAAACAGTGACTGAAACACCAGAAAAAGAACTACATGTTACTTCGTTGGAACTAAATGAAGAATTTACAGTCCCAATAAGGCACAACAGACGTAACCAGTTTTCAGTCCCCGAAGATCATATTTCCGATACATCCCATGTTTCGGATACAGAACCAGAAAATGTCCAAGACGCACAGGATCCTAATGACGCCTATGACTCAGGCATGAGTTTTGATTCTATCGCATTACACAATTTGGACACCTAAAACAGTTTGAAAAAACTGTTTAAAAGACATCAAGAATCATGGCCGACAAAGCCAAAAGCAGCAGAAGAAAATGCCGCTAAAGACAAAAGACCAATAAGTCTTACTTTGCGGAAAGTAGCAGAAAGCAGATGCTACTTTACAGAAAGCGGATGCCAGCAGCACAAGACAACAAAATCAAAAAGATAAATTTTCCAAAAGCAAAAGCGACTATGGGGCCCACAGCGCACCCGGCAGACACTTTTGAAGATTCTTTTTCATTTTGAAATCCGAAGCTCAAGTCCGCCAGACATTATAAATATCAGACTCCGCACTCTCTTACAGACAGAAGCGGTTAGAGGCAGAGGCACACTCTCTCTACATCTCTCCCATCCACATATGTTTTCTTTCCTTTCGAATAAATCCCCCTTGTAAATTTCCCTTGTAAGAAAGCTTGGAACAGGATTCAGCTCCCCCAGTAGGGCTAGCAGTTTCCGGGAATCCCGAACGGGAAACCTCCCTGGTCCTCTAGACATGTAAGTTTAAATTTCAGTAGTTTATCTCCACTATGTATATTAAGTTTTTTATGAAGTTCTTGCAGAAATGCAGGAATCAGTTTATGTTAATATGAAGTTTTTATTTTCATCATGAATCTTGAGTTACTGTTATAATCACTGCCATGAATATCTAAAAACTGTAGAAATCTTTAAAATATCATGCCTAGGCACGGTTATCTGCTTGATCTAGTATATGGTTATCTGACAAGCTCCGTTATGAACTCTATGGATTAACCTGTAAATTCCTATGTCAACGGTGGTTGATTATTGGCCTTGTTGATGTCCGCTGAAGGACTGTTGTGGCCGCTTCTGGGTGTGGTTAAAGATGAGTTACATAGCAGGGGTAAAGCTTAGACGAAGAGATGAACGATCAAGGAGAAGAAGTGAATAGGTATAGTATGTTAAAGATTAAATAGTAACAAAATATGAGTGGCAGGGATGATGAATAGTAACCTAGGACTAGTGACTGGACAGAGTCCAGATTAAAAAAAAAAAAAATTATTTTAATACAGGAGATAGACTTTGAAATAGTAGCTTATATGAACAGAGTACACCAGGAAGGGAGTACTTAGTAGGACACACAACTCGAACTCAACCCCCACTTATTGAAACACTTCATTGAAACAAACCCCCCATTTTTTATTATATATTAAAATCAAAGCAAGAATAAACTCGCGCGAAAGGTTACAAAACATTTGCTCCATGGTCTGCCTGGGGTGTTTCAGTGATATCATCGAAATAAAAATACTAAAAGTTCAGGCACGGGGGGGGGGGTAATTAGCTTCCACATCATAATCATATCTTTCTCCCTGTAACTCCTCCAAGGATAATTTCGCGTGGTAAAGGTTGATCTCCGTATCTAGGATTTCATAAGGGATACCAATTCATGGCTTGCTGGCTTCCTGAAGGGTGTGTACATTTAGATACCTGCAGAGCTTCCACATTTGGCATATGACATGGAGCTCAATTATCCTATTATTGAAAAAGATAAATTGATCCCAGACAATGGCCAAATCCGATTCCATCCTAGCCATTTTTTCCTGAAGGGTCATATATGAAGAGGTCAAGACTTGGAGGGAATTCTCCCCGTCCCTCAATGAATTGAAGGCATCTTGAAAACGTAATCTGAGGGAAGCCTGAAGAGAGTTAGAATCTCTAATGTCGGCTCAAAGGCTTTCAACCTCAGCTCTGAGATGTTGAACTTCCTCTAACAACTTCTTTTCTTCATGAGAAAGAGCAACAACTTTAGCTAAATCCATTGTGGATAGAGTAGTGGTGTGCCCATGAATAAGAAAGTTGTGTCAATAAGGAAGCAAGGTTGTAAAGGCAGCTAAAAAGGAGTGATATTTTACATGAAGAAACAAGTATGCTAGGTGCACGAGAGAAGCCTCTAGAGTGGCATTTGGGCTCTTCCGATGAGAGGGGGGCAGATGTCCCAGCTCAGTACCGGAGGTAAGAATAGAGCTACCTTTGGTAGGAGGAGCCGAAGGGAAAATTGTCTTATTTTCTAGAACATCGTGTGGAGGACTCACGGGATTCATGCCTGCATCAGTTTCCTTCTCTTCATCATCAATTTGAATAACACCCGTTTACGCCTCTCTCCAGAGTTTAGTAAGTCGGTGGCGATTTCTAACCCTAGAGGTCTCGGGATTTCCTTCTTGAGATTTATGCTTTCGGTTGCTGGAAGTAGTTTGGAGTATGTTGGTTAAAGCGGCTGCACGAGAAGGCGCTCTTTGGGCCGCAAGTTTTCTTTTCGGGAGCCCTACAGGAGGAACATATAGAATAAGAAAGGATCCCAGGAAAGTGAACATATATAATGGGACGTATTAGAGTTAACTTACCGTGGTATTTTCCCTTCCACCACTTGAAGGTAATGCTTTTCCATTACTGGATGATATTGGAGAGGCACAGAGAAGACTAACAACCCACTCAAAAATTCCATTGATTAGTTGTGGCTAAACTAAAATGGATGCAAAGATACAATATATATGTATAAGTAGGGAATTCCCCTATTTACAATGGAAAAGCAGGTTTTTCGTTAGGAATACTTATGAGTGGTGTTCCATTCTCTGGGAAATGATCAGAGGAAGAGTGATGAAGTTGATCAGTCCTAATCATTACAAACTAGGTTAAGCAGCCTCGGTTGAAATTATCCTCTGCATTGACCAGGCTACAAATTCCACGATGGTATAAGTGAATAGTACCACCCCGGAACAACCTAGGATAGTAGATAAGGAAAAGATGATCAATGGTGAATGGTGTGTTGGCACAGTCAGACAACATTTCAATGTAGTACACCAGTCTCCAAATTTGAGGAGCAATTTTCCCTAAGCAAACTCGATATCGACGACAGATGTCCTCTATAATCTTTGGGACAGGAAGTCTAAAATCGATAGTAAAGGGGTACATATGAACCATTGAAGATCCCTCAATATGGTGGTTCATCCGGTCAAACGGGTCTACAGTTCTGACGTCCGTATCAAAGTCAAAGTTATAATATTTCATAACTTTAGGAAGAATCTTTGCAGTTAATCAAAGATTCTATTTATTCAACGGATTCAAAGTGCTCATCTACACAGAAATCTCCAGAGAAATCAAATCCAGTGGGAAGAATCTTCGTGGCAAGAGAATACAGTCAGCTTCTTGACTTTTGGGGGTGACATGCTCTTTTCCTAGACGACGGTCCGGAGGAGAACTGTCATTGTTGACCGAAGAGTGTGAAGGAGAATACTTGGAGGATGACACTATGAAAATAGGTAAGCCGAAGAAAAGAATATTTTTGAGGCTTATAAGTTTGGAGAAAATTTTAGTTGCCTTCTACAAAAGATTTTGGAATCTTATTTATGGAGTGAAAAGGTAACGTTTGAAAGTGAAAAGACATGAATCATCATTTGAGTACTTCACATCGATCGGAGCGAATGGTTAGTTACCGTTGTTTCAGAAGCATTAAAGGGATGTGATATTTGACGTTTTTGCAATCATTACGTTTCAGTTTTCCCGCCAAAGTATAAGGTTTTGATCAGTCCGGTGGTTAAATCCACTTTCCGGGAGCACGAAAGACTCGTCCAGAAAGTGTGGGGACTATCTATATAGTGTAAAATTCGTATAATACAGCTGGACGAATTATGTCATGACACATGGCAGGTGATGATGAATCATATCCATATCAGCTTCTGGTGCTACCGGTGGAGGGTGAGCAGGACTGGAGGCACTGGAATGACGTGAGGTATCGGTGATCGAAAAGATAAATGAACGGTTTGAATTCTAAAGGACGACCGTTACTAGACCGACCTCACATCTTTCAATGGAGCATTAATGACATTTATGAAGACACTAATTATCTTATTATTACATCATTCATTCTCTTATATTAATAAGAGCATATATAGTGAGGTGTGTATCTGCGAGCTCAAGTATAAATAGGACACATTTTCCCATTGTCAATCATCATATACAAGTTATTACAATACACTTATCAATATTTGTGCTTTCATACTAGTCACAAAAACTTTGCCAAAAAGATAATACCAGGCTCAAACTAATTATCTCTTTACTTTGTCTTAATATTACTTATTTGCATTACATATTATCTAACTCATTTGCCAAATCAATCATTTGAGACCTACATGTCCTTGACCACGTATACAAATTCAACTGTACCGTTTTACGGATACACAATAAGTAAATTTATTAACATCATCGCATAGCTTGTATATGGCTTGTTTTGGACATCTAAGTTAGTCGACATACTTGTAAACTTAATACAATTGCATTAATTTTTCTCTCAAATGTACACGATAGTATACACGATCGACAAGTAATAAAATAATGAGTAGAGTATCATCTCACATAGACTTACGATTAACTATGAACTCAATTAAATAATTACTAATTAATTATCCAATGGATTATATAAAAGTTTGTGACTAATTATACTATTGCAAGAATATAAAAATAAGAAATTAAAATTGAACAATCGAAGACACATGAAGACAAGCTTAAGTTGAAGAAATCAATGAGAGAAAATATCTCAAGGTTATGGGTCAACTAACAATACCGTTAAGTTATCCACTTAAATTGACTAATGATGGATATAAATTACTCATATATTTTAATATAAAGATATAATATTTTAAAATAAACCATGAATAATTTATATCCTATTCTCCCACTTTTCTAACAAATCTTGCCGGAAAAAGAATACATGGAAAACGAGAAAAAGAAAGAAATTAAAAATCAAGAAAGGAGGATGTATCCGTGACAACTACATTAGAGACGACACGAAGTCAAGAGATACAAAATCATGGCAAATTCTCATCAAGATTTCATGATAAATTATCATGACAAATTCTCATCCACATGTCATGAGACATTGCACATAAATAGGCATCCCATAAATAGGGACATGTTTGTAAAAGGAAAGGCATCCCATTTTGTATCCAAATTCCTATCTATTTTCTTAAGTTTTTGAGGAAGAGAAGTCACATTTCAAACTGTGTCGGAACGATGATTTTTCAATTATTATTATCACATCTATATATTTTATATCTAAGCTATTCTTATATTAATTTAATAATTCTCACGTAGAAAAATTAATATATAATAATTGATGAATAAAATATTAACGTGAGAGTAATTTTTAGTAAGATTATTATTTCAAGTCTGTAATCCTGCTTGCCTCAACTTTTATTCTATCAGAGGAATTATTGTGGGAAAGATTATTGATTTTTAGTAAAAATATTCTCACGAAGTTTTACTACCCTTGTGCACAATTCGAGCAAGATATTTCGTGTTATTCGTCACTAGTTTTAAATCAATTAATTAACATAACCTCACAATGTTAATTAATTATTTATATCGTAGTGTGAAAATATAATTTTATTAGCAATAAATAATTATTCTTTAAAATAATACATGTAGAAACTGAGATTTACTATAATAATATATCAAGTGAATGCAACGATTTTCAACTCTTTTTAGACTAAAATCTTCCGAAAGTGATTTGTTTTAATTTAAGTAATTTATAATTTGAAATGCACCTTTCATCAATTTGATTCTCTTAAACAATAGTTAAAATATTACAAGTGTGTAGCCTAGATTGTCCAATCTCTGCGGGGCCGATATCATAAACTATACTATAATTTGACAGAGTACGAACAAGAAATCCTATGCATATTGGCCTCATCAAATTTTTGGCACCGTTATCGGAGTTTGACACAGATCTACTTCAGATTAAGTATTTTATTACTAATTTGATATTTTATTATTATATTAATTATTTCCTAAATACTACTACTATAACTGTTACTATTATTATAATATTATTTTTTTCTTTTTCATTGTTAACAGTACTTATGAATACTTTATTATTAAAACTTCATTTAGTAATTTCATATTATTATTATTATTATTATTGTACCAATGTCTTTACATATAATAATATCATATTGTATTAATCATCTGTATTGACAGTTAACTCCTCCTCCTCCTCCTCCTCCTCCTCCTCCTCCTCCTCCTCCTCCTACTTTAGTACTCCGACCCACGATATCATCATAACTTTCTTAGTATTTTTATCTATATAAAGTAATAGTATTATATTGTTTGTTTTCACTGTCACACTAAGTATTATTTAAGTTATAGTTTCGTTTCATTTTTTTAGTGCCAAATTACTAGAGTTTTTATTTATAACAAAAACTCATCATATAATTTTTATTTCTATTTGTATTATCCCCGTAATTTTCTTTATTAACTTTTACTACTTTACAAACTAATTTTAGTTTGTGTTACTTACAAAATTTCAGATAGTTAATGACTCGCTCTTCTACAAAAGAGCTGGTCAATTACGATCCGAAAATTAAAAGATCTTTGCAATTTCGCAGGAAAGAACAAACATCGACTCAAATCATAACTTGTGACAAAATGGAGCACCAATTAGGAGATGACATCAATCCATCGGAGATCCCACCACCACTCCAGGTAGAAGATCAATTTGATGAAGTGGAACCAAGACCAACAAATAGAATCCTAAGGGATTATGCTAGACCAGACCGTTTCAATTATGAATCTAGTGTCAGGAAGCCTACAGTGGCCGCCAACAATTTTGAAATCAGGACAGGCCTAATTCAAACGATTCAACAATCTTGTATCTTCATTGGTGATCCAAGTGAAGATCCACACAGTAATTTAATTGATTTTCTAGAACTTGTTGAAACTACTAAGTATAATGGAGTATCTCCTGAATAATAAAGTGGAGGCTATTTCCTTTTTCTTTAAAAAGAGATGCCAAGACTTGATTGAGAAGTTTGCGTCAAGGTTGTATTGCCACATGGACCAGATGACACAGAAATTTTTAAATAAATATTTCTCACCTGCTAAAATCACAAAGTTAAGACATGATATTTTAATTTCTTATAGACAGACACTGAGTCAGTTTATCAAGATTGGGAATGATTAAAAGCAATGCTAAGGAAATGTCCACATCATGACATTCTTGAAAATATGCAATTGTATATTTTTTATCACCGGTTAAAACCTTCTTCTAGAAATGTGATAGATGCAGCTGCAAAAGGTTCTAAAATGGGAAAAACCACAGGAGAAGGATTGAGGATGATGAATGAAATCTCTAAAAATGCCATTCAATGGCCATCTGACCTTGTTATCATCAAGAAAACTGCTACTATAAATCAAGCAGATGCTTTAAATACACTAACACAACAGATCATTTCTTTGGCACAAAAAAATTGATTTTTAGGTGAATACACAACAATCAAGCCAAGCTGCGGTTTGTGATACGTGTGGAGAAAATCATTTAAACTATGAATGTCAATCAGCCAACCAAAATGATGAGTAGGTTAATTTCCATGGATACAAGCCATACTCTATTGGCAGTTCATTGGAACAAAAACATTCAAGCTTTTACTGGAGCAATTCAAATGGTGCTGAAAATTCCCAAAGCTTTCAAAAGTAACAGGTACAGGGTCCACCTGGATACCAGAATCGCGGGCCATCAAATTTCAGATCATATCAACAAGCAGCTCTCTATCAGCAAATACATCAACAAGCCTATCCAAATCATGACGACATACTGTACAAGTACATTAAATCTACTGATGAAAAATTTGAGAGTTAAAATTCGGCTCTAAAAAATTTGAAAATTCAACTAAGCCAACTGACAACTCTTATATCTGAAAATATTCAATGTCCTTTACCAAGCAATATAGAAAACATCCAAAAGAGCACCTTAAGGCCATTAACTTACGGTCATGTAAGAACCTTGATGACCTATATGCAGATAGACAAAAAAGAATCAGTCGAAACAACAGGTAGACAAGGGTAAGAATGTAGAAGCATCTTCTGAACCATCATAAGAGAAGGAAGTCAAGAAAAAGGAAGTCAACCTAAAGCTGATTTCCCAAAGCGCCCATCAACACAGTTCAACACCGGTATCCACCCAAGCGTTCATCACAACCGCTAAGGCTGGACCCTCAAACACGCCTAATATCGCTCAATTTTTATAACGACTACGTACTTCTATCGGAGTCTATAAAGATAAACCGTAGCCTACCTCAAAGCTGAGCAAGTGCCACGAACCTCAATCCTCGACACAGGCCTTGCACTTTTGAAGCACCTCGTAATACTCGTAGTCTATCACATAGGTTCTACATTAATAAATACTAACACAAAGCACAAGGACTTAGTCCTTAAAAGCATTCCAAAAGTCCAACCCAAAATCAACCCTGAGCCCAGAGTGGTAAAGGTTAGAACTTTATTACTCACAAGGCATGATAATATACTATAGAATCATATCCTTATGTTAATTTGAAAACTAATCACGTTTGGATCCTCAATTTCATGATTATGCAAAAACCCCAAATTAATCCTTAGGTTTTCTCCCAATTTCAAAATGGTTTCCAAATATCAAATTAACCATCACAATATCATCTACCATCATTACCCAACACTAGGTTATAATATTGTTAGAATACAATCATTAATAAACCTTCAAGCATGATTTATAGCCCTCTTATTCTAGCATTGAACCTAGGTCATAATCTTCCCCAATTTAAGAATTACACTAGAAATAGAGACCCCAATTATGATTAAATAAGTAATATGAGATGAAATATATCACCCCCAAGATTGATGATGAAAATATCTCTTGAAATCTCCATTCTACTGACCTCAACTCCCAAGAAAAGGTTTTGGGAAATAAGGATTCATTTTGGGAATTAAATTCTGATTCGGGAAAATAGCACGGAATTGACGTCACCTAGGCAGAACACTTTGGCGGAAAATAAGCCACTGAGGCAGAACAAATTAAAATATCGGATGGACGCTAGAGTAGAAATGACATCGCAAAGGCAGAACGCCTCTACGAGAAATGCTCCGCAGAATCGGAGACCTTAATCTCATACAAAGCCCGTATCTACAAGACAACCTCCGCATAGGCGACTCCGCAGAAGCGGCAAGAACCCCGCTGGTGAGGCACACCAGAAACCAACAATTAGGAATTCAAATCAAATCTCTACCAAACACCCAAAAAACTCTCGATACCCCCATGATATAAATCAAACATGCTACCTAACAATTCTACGAACTCGCTCGTGCACTCAGATTTCTCATACGGCTGAGATAAAATGCATTTTTCTATGAAATCACCCAAAATATCAAAATTTCACAAATTTACAAATAGAGTCATAAAATACATCCGAACACCTCGAGAAGCAAACCAATGACTCGACTAAGTCATAAATGACCCTCCGGACCTACCAAAAGTGACATAACCTAGAAACGAACACATATATCTAAAAGTCAACTTTGGGTCAAACTTATTATTTCTAAACTACTCATTTTGGGTTTTCTTCCAAAAAATCATATAAAGGCACATTGGGATCCGTGCTACCTATCCTTGCACGTCAAAAACCCTACGCAGAGTCTATGAAAAAGGTAATTTAGTCAAATAAAGGTCTTTAGCTAAAAATAACCAGATAAGTTGTTACATCAAATACCAATTGAACAATTATTTGTCCTCGAACAGAGAGAAACAAAAAGGAGAAAAACACCAGAAACAATGAATAAGTGAGGGTATCGGCTCCACATATCAACCTCAGTCTCCCAATTAGCCTCCTCAATAGGATGATGTTTCCATTGCACCTTCACAGAAGCAATCTCTTTAGACCTCAAATTTCTCACACGTCTTTCCAAAATAGCGATAAGCGTTTCTTTCAACTCCAAGTTCTGATCAAGAAATACAAAGTCCCATTAGCCCATCAGCATGGTATTTATTCAGCATAGAAATATGAAAAATTGGATGAACACCCTAAAGACCTGGTGGTAGAGCCAACTCATATGCCACATCTCCAACCCTTTGAAGAATCTTAAAAGGCCCGATATACCTCGAACTCAACTTTCCTCTCTTGAAAAATGTCATCACGCCTTTCATAGGTGATACCTTTAATAGAATCCTATCACCAATCATAAACTCCATATCCTGGACCTTTCGGCCTACATACTCCTTTTGTATACTCTGAGTTGCCAGTAGCTTGTCCTGAATCACCTTCACCTTCTATAAGAAATCTCTCAATAAATTGATACCTCAAGGCCTCACCTCAAATGAATCAAACCACCCAATAGGAGAGCGACACCTCCTACCTTATAAAGCCTCAAAATGCGCTATATCAATACTGGAGTGATAACTATTATTGTATGCAAACTCTGCCAAAGGTAAGAATTGGTCCCAATGACAACCAAAATCAATCACGCAGGCCTGTAACATATCCTCCAAAACCTAAATGGTGCGCTCTGACTGACAGTCCGTTTGAGGGTAAAATATTATACTAAGATCCAAGCGAGTACCTTACTCCTTTTGCAAAGTCTGCCAGAAATAGGAAGTAAACCGTGTACCCCAATCTAAAATGATAGAAATAGGTACCACATACAGACGAACAATCTCACGAATATAAATCTTGACCAATTTCTCTGAATTGTAAGTTGTCTGGATCGGAATAAAATGTGCGGACTTGGTCAACCCATCGACAATGACCCAAATGTCATCAAACTTACAACCCAAAAAAATCCATAGCAATCCACTCCCACTTCCACTCATGAATGGGCATCCTTTGAGTCAAACCCCTGGGTCTTGGTGCTTGTACTTGATCTGTTGGAGATTCAGAAACCGAGACACAAACTCAATAATGTCTCTCTTCATCCTACCCCACCAATAGTGCTTCTTTAAATCACAATACATTTATGTAGCACCTGGATGAATGAAATATCTAGAACTATGAGGCTCCTCCATAATCAATCTCGTCAAGTCTCCAACACGAGGAACACACACTCTCCCTTTGATCCTAAAGACTCCCTCACCATCAATCATAGCCTTCTTAGCTTCACCTCACATCACCTTATCCCTAATCTTACACTACTTCATATGATCATACTGCTGGGCCTTGATCTGCTCCAAAAGAGACGACCTCGCCTCAATACAAGCCAAAACCCTACCCAGATTTAAAATGTCAAGTCTCACAAAACTGTTGGCTAAGTACTGAACCTCCAATACCAACGGATGCTCATCAACTATAAACGTGCCAAACTCCCCAAGACTACCACCATTTGGCTCAAAGTATTCGCCATCACATTAGCCTTGCCTAGGTGGTACAAAATAGTCATATCATAGTCCCTTTAGCAACTCCATCCATTGGCGCTGCCTAGAATTCAAACCACTCTGGCTGAACACATGCTGAACGCTATGGTGATCGGTATATAACTCACATTGAACTCCATAAAGGTAGTGCCTCCAGATCTTCATGAATATGGTAATCATCTCTCCGTGCACCTTCAATTTCCTCGATGCATAAGCTATTACTTTACTCTCCTGCATCAATACACAACCAAAACTAATCCTCAAAGTATCACAATAAATTATGAAGTCCTTTCCCTCCATAAAAAAGGCTGAAATTGGGGTTGTGGTCAAAAGTGACTTGAGCTTTTAAAAGCACTCCTCGCGCTTATTGGACCACTGAAAAGGCACCTCCTTCTATGTCAACCATATCAAATGGTAAGAAATAGATGAAAAAACCTTGACAAACCAACGATAATAGATCACGAGACCCACAAAACTCCAAATATCTGTCACCAAAGTAGGCTTAGGCTAGTCCCTAACTACCTCTATCTTCTTCGGATCCACCATAATACCCTCATTGGACACTATGTGTCTAGAAATTCTACCAAACTAAGCCAGAACTCGCAATTAGAAAACTTAGCATACAACTCTTCCTCCTTCAACAACCCAAGAACCACTCTCAAATGCTTCTCGTGGTCCTCTTTACTCTTCGAATAAATCAGAATGTCATCAATGCAGACGATCATGAATGAATCCAAATAAGGCTTAAATATCCCGTTCATCAAATCCGTGAATGTTGCGCTAGGCATTGGTAAGCCCAAAAGACATCACTAAGAACTCGTAGTAGCTATAACAAGTCCTGAAAGATGTCTTGGGAACATCCTCGGCCCTAATCCTCAATTGGTGATACCTAGACCTCAAATTCATATTCAAAAACACAGAAGCACCCTGAAGCTAGATGAACAGATCATCAATACGAGGGATTAGATACTTTTTTCTGATGGTGACCTTATTCAACTAACTGTAGTCGATACATATGCGCATGGTGTCATCCTTCTTCTTTACGAACAACACATGAGCACCCCAAGAAGTCATACTCAATCAAATAAAACCCTTCTTAATAAGTCCTGAAGCTACTCCTATAACTCCCTCAGCTCCGCTGGAGCCATATGGTACGGAGAAATAGAAATGGGTCAAGTACTTGGTTCTAGATCAATACAAAAATTAATATCTCCATTCAGTGGCATACTCGACAAAATCGTCAGAAGGACCTAGGCGAACTCGCACACTACAAGAACTGACTAAAGGGAAGAAGTATCCATACTCGTATCCCGAATATGAGCTAGGTATGTCAAACAACCCTTACCCACTAACTTCCTAGCCTGAAGGAAAGAAATAATCTTCTTAGGAGCAGTGCTTGGAGTACCCTTCCATTCCAATCTCAGAATACCCGGCATCGCTAAGGTTACTATTTTGGCGTGACAATCCAGAATTAAATGATATGGTAATAGCCAGTCTATCTCTAAAATAATATCAAAATCAACTATTTCTAATATAACCAAGTCTACCCAGATATCATAACCCATAAAAGTGACCACACGGTATCGATAGACTCGATCTACAACCACATAATCACCAACTAGTGTAGACACATAAATAGGGACATCAAGCATATCACACCATATATCCAAATCAATAGAAAAGAATACAGACACATAAGAGAATGTAGACCTCAGATCAAACAAAACTAAAGCATACCGATGATAGACTGAGATGATACATATGATAACTGCATCTGATGTCTCATCCTTGGGTCTACCATGGAAAGCATAATAGTGAGTGTGTCCTCCCTCAGACTGAGTACCCTAATGACCACCTCAGCCTGTACGCACTCCATATATACTAATATGAAATCCACATCTACTGGTCTGATGACTACCATGATCTGACTGAGAACCCCCTCTACTAGACTGAAATAAGCTTGGGATAATCTCTCCTAAAATGGCCAACATCACTATAGCTGTAACAAGCTCTGGCTAATATGGGCTGCTGAATGGTCATAGAAGAACATGAATGACCCCTACGATCAGAGTATCGAGACTGAGTACCTCTAGAAGTCTAACCCGCAAAACCACCATTTCAATCCTAGAGAGCTAACTGTACCAGTCGGCTAGACTGAGAATGTTGATACCTACCCTGTTGCACATAACCACGGGAAGTAGACCCACTGTAGTACCTATGAACTGAATACAAAAACACTCTCTAGAGATAAACCCTAACCCTACTGCTAAATACCACTAATAGCGGCCGTCATAGCTGTGATAGCCGGTAGACAGACACCTCTAGTGGATATTCAACCTCTTCTTCCCAAACCTAATCTTGAACTATCACAATGTCCACCACTTCCATCCTTTAATGAACCTAAAAGTCTTTCCAAATGCCCAATCAAACCTATAATTTTGCCTAGCAAAAGTACCTTCAACATCCACAAGCCTATCGGAGAAGCCAAATGTTAAGTATGCTAACTTATTGAAGCCTAATGAAACCATGACTGTGAGTAAGGAGTTACATGTTGTACCACCCAAACCAGTGGTATACATAGATAAGGAACCAGACATGACTTGGAAATCATCAGAAGTTAAAAATCTTATCCTTTAAGAGAACTTACAATATGTTGTACTGGGTAAGTTCTCTTATGACATCATTGATATTAAAGAACTAAGAGATGCAATATCGGATCAATGTTTTAGTAAAGGTAAGGGTATAATTGGTTTGATTAAAGATCGATATATCGTGATACGATTGAATCTACTAGAGGATTATGTTGAAGTGCTATCTAAACCAGCTTATTACATAAAGGTGCACTTATGATATTGTTAAATAAGGCCATTAATATGGGGTTCATGGTTCAAGCTTAATGAAGAAACCTCTATAGCTGTTGCTTGGATAAGGTTTTCAGAATTACTACCAAATTTCTTTGCAAAGGATATTGTCTTCTCATTGGCTTCTGCAATTGGGAAACCTTTGGTAGTGGATATGGCCACTGCCAATAGGACAAGACCTAGCTGTGCAAAAGTTAAAGTGGAGTTAGATCTAGTAGCAGAACATTCAGAAGAGGATGATGTAACATGCAAGATCCAATATAAATGGATAACAAGTAACTATGATTTCTTACCAAAGTATTGCAAACATTGCAAATTGCAAGGACATGATGAATAGGAATACAAAGCTCTACATCCAGAATTGGAGAAGCAATATAGGGAGGAACTGATTAAAAAGAAAGCAATGACAAAAAACATGCAATGGAGAATAATGGTGCAAATAAGAGAAGACAACGAAACAAAGGAAGTTGGGTGGGGGGGGGGATAACCAGGCCAAACAAGAATGGATGCAAATAAGAAGAAATAATTATATCGAAGACAAAAGCGGTATCATTTTGGGGTAAGTGGGGGATAGCTCCAACCATGTAGAAGGGGATATAGAAACTCACAGTGCTTTCTAGGTTCTTAATAAAGACGTGCAGGGTGTGGAAGGCAATGACATACTTAGTCCTATAAAACACAAGAAAATCAGCCAGTCAATATAGAAGAGGGACATAACTGAAATAACAAGGATGGGGGAGAGAACAATAAGTACATGGAAGAGAGTATATCACAAGTAAATATAGGATCACATGGAATAGATAGTGAACAGAAGATGGGAAACATAGAAATAAAGGAGACTCAAAACACAGAACAGGTGAAGGCAACAAAAATGAGTATATCAGTGGGAGAATCATCAATCAAGGCGCCATCAAGTAGTCTAAACAAAAGTAAAGCAAGCAACCCAATCAAGTTTAATGAAGGGGAGAAGTTAAGTCCATCTAACCAAAACAAAAGCCCAGCCAGTTCACACAACCATGTTAACAACAATCAAAGTATTGAAGAGGAGGTCATAAGCAATACCAATAGTGGAAAAAGTCAGCAAGGGGGATGTTGATGATGTAATAATTCAACAAATTGATAAGGAAGTTCAGAGGCAAAAGGAAGAAGTGAATGCACAATAAATGAGGCAAAGTGAGAAGCAACAAAGACAAGAAGAAATAGAAACAATAAAAGAAAAATTGGAGAAGCAATAATATGCAAATCACAATGTGTGGGGGGGGGGGAGGGGGGATTTGTAGAGCAGTAAAATAGTACCTACAAAGATAGGGATTGAGAGAAAGAATATAAGGGAAAATGATCTAGATGTGCATGGCCTAGAATAGAATATGAAGGCAATAGCTAGAGCTAGAGACTTGTCACCAAAGCTTCTAGAGATAGGCTTGGGAATAGGAAAGAAGAAGAGTACAAGAGATCATAACTTACCACCTGGGAGTGAAGTTCAAACTAGAAGCACAATCAATAAATCCAATTATCAGTGATGGATGCCCTCATTTGGAATATTAGGTCAGTGAATACAATGGAGGCCTTTACCAAACTAATTCAAATGCAGAACAAATACTAATTTGATTTTGTGGGATTAATGGAACCATTCCAGGAAGTTGATAAAATTGAAATGTACAGAAGAAGGATAGGCTTGCAGCATGATTCGAAAAATTGTTCAGGAAAAATATGGGTATTTATAGATGACATGTTTGAGGTACAAATGTTGATTGATCATGTTCAACAGTTGAGCATGAGTTTAAAGGTAAAGTGGACTCAAGAATATATGGTAATCACGTTGGTATATGCAAAATGCTCTCAAATTGAGAGGTTAGATCTGTGGGAGTCTCTGGAGGATATGGGTGATTCAATGCAACATCCACGGTTAATAGGAGGAGATTTCAACACTATTGTGATAGATTCTAAAAAATATGAAGGATTTCCAATTACAATTAATGAAGTCCAAGACTTTAGAGAATGTATACAAAACTGTGAGGTGGCTGATTTGGGTTTCAAGGGCAGTACCTATAGTTGGTCGAATGAGTAAAGTGGATATGATTGCATTTTAAGAGATTGGATAGGTGTTTGGGGAATAAAGCATTACATAATACATTTCCTACGATTGATATCACACATTTAATCAGAATAGAGTCTGAACATGCTCCTTTGTTGATATTCATATTCAGAAAATGTGGAACCAATTTAGAAATCTTTTAAATTTTTGAATATTTTGGTAAAATAGGAGTCGTTTTTGAATAAAGTAAAATCATTGTTGAAGGTAGACTTATGGCAAACCATTTCACTCTTTTTCACCATAAGACAAAAAAGGTGAAAGTTGGTCTAGCACAGTGGAGTAAGAAGACATTTGGCAACATTTTTAAAGAGATAGAAACCTTGGAGGATGTGATCAAGGTACATGAAGCACAATTTGAGTTACAACCTACCCCAAACAATAGAGAAAGCTTACACAGAGTTTAAGCTAATCTAAATAGGTTGTTACACTTAGAGGAATAATTTTGGAAGCAAAAGGATGGGATACAATGGTTTAAAGATGGGGATAAGAACACTAGATTTTTTTCATGCCTATGTGCAAGTAAGAAAGAAGAGGTTACAATTGAAAAGAATACAAGATCAGGATGGGAACTGGCTGAAAGAAAAAGAGAAAGTTGTGGGAGAAGCCCTCAGATTTTATCAAGAACAATTTACTAAAGAAGGTGATCCCAATGATTTTGAGATGTTGGATTATATCCCTAAACTAATTGATGATACAAAAAAGAAAGCAATTGTAGAAATGACAAATAAGGATGAAATAAAAAATGTGGTTTTTAGTCTTAATGGAGAGAGTGCAGGTGGTCCTGATGGTTTCACAGGTCTGTTTTATCATACATGTTTGAACATCATCAAAGAAGATATAGTGAATATGGTTAGAGATTTCTTCTGTGGGGCAGAATTACCTAGATTTATTACTCATACTAATATGGTATTATTACCAAAGAAGGATGTCATTTCAACCATCTCTAACATCAGACTAACTAGTTTAAGTAATTTTGTGAATAAAATATTTTCAAGATTGATTCATGAGAGACCGGTGGGTAGATTGAATGATATAGTGTCTTTAAATCAGGCTAAATTTGTCAAAAGAAGAAGTATTGTGGAAAATATTTTGATAACGTAGGAAATAATTGTGGTTATCAAATTGAGGACCAAGGATGCCAATGTGGTTTTAAAGTTAGATATGACCAAAACATATGACATAGTATCTTGGCTCTTCCTAACAAAGGTGCTAAGGAAGTTGGGTTTTTAGATAGATATGGTGTATAGAATTATTAACAATAACTGGTACTCAGTGCTGATTAATGGGCAACATAATGGTTTCTTTCAAACTTCAAGGGGAATTAAGTAGGGTGACCCTTTGTCCCCAAGTTTGTTCATCCTAACTTCTGAGGTACTCACAAGGAATTTGAATGCACTACATCAAGTACCATAATTTATAGGGTTTGGCATGCCAAATTAGAGTCCACAAGTGAATCACCTAGCATATGCTGATGATATGATCATATTTTCCTTTACTGATGTTCTATCATTATAATTGATAATGGAAGTTTTGGGGAAATATGAGAAGATATACAGGCAGGAAATCAATTAGGAGAAGAGCTATGTTTATATGCATCAGAATGTTCCAGGGGATAAAAGTATTATCGTAGATATTGTAACTAGAATTGGCAGAAAATAATTTCCTTTCATATACTTAGGATGCCCAATTTTTCATAGCAGAAGAAGGAATGATTTTTTCAATGGGAGTCTCATCAAGAAAATGAATAGATTGCAAGGATGGAAAGGTAAAATTCTTTCCTTTTTAGCCCCCGCATTCAACCCCCCCCCCCCCCCTTTTACCATTAGCAAGAACCTCTTTCAGTTGCATATCATAAGAAATTTGAACAACTGCTTCAAATATAGTATCAGGAAGTACCGCTTGTGGAACCTCAATTTCCACAGGCTTATTATCTAAATGGCGCTCACATTTTTTTAGTACTCTTTTACTTTCATTTTGAAATCCGGCTTGCTCCCGGCTATAGTTTGGAGCTTTCGCCTACTTAGAAGGTGGAGGAGACATTCTGATGTATATAAGGAGGGGTGTAAGTGTGTAAGTGGGTCGGGTCTTGGTTATATTCAGGTCAACCCAAAAATGGACACCAAGATTGGGGTTCTCGAGTTCTCGGCTTAGCCGGGCAGGGCGGTGTTGTGGGGTTATATCGGGTAGTTGATGGTGGAGTCAGGCTTAGGCATTTTATGGGATTGTTACGGATGTGTAGAGTGTCAGGATAATGGTTGGGGTTTGGTGGTGGAAAGGCTTCGGAAATGAACCAAAACAGTGAGGTCTGATAAGGGGAACTTGGTGGGGATGTTGGTAAGGTCGGTTGTGTTTGCGTAAGGATGAAGGTGGATTAGGGCAGTGGCCCTTTGAATGGAGGTTGGAGGAATAATGTGGTGTATAGTGGAGCAAGGAAACAAGTAACTTGGACGAGGAATGGACACAGGATGCTAAGTGCAAACCCGAGTACACACCAAGTACTATACAGTCGATATGGCAAGGATATTGACACGAGGGATTTATTGCTCGAGTCGACACCAAGATGTCAATTGGACAAGATTAGATTGAGGTTATTGACTACAATGCTCAATACTAACCAAGTGAGGGTGACCGGTAACCTTAAGATAGACCCTAGGCTTGGGTTTGATTGGATCACACAAGTTCCAACGTCCACTTGCACCAAGGGGGTTCCTTAAGCTTGGGTTTGATTAGGTCACACAAGTCCTATCCAATACTTACATCGAAGGGACCTTAGCTTGGGTTTAACTAGGTCACACAAGTCCTATCTTCAACTTACACTAAGGGGTTGTCTCACACAAGAACCAAGGCCCACACAAGGACTAATCTAAGGTAGACAGTACACAAGTTGAATACATTAGGGTATGAGTAAAACTCAAGTTTATATTGCATCAACTTTGAAATTTACAATATCCTAAGGGTCCTATTTATAGTAATACATGGACCTTTCTAGAAGGCAAACTAAAGGACACAAACTACTTGGATTTTCGGCCAAGTGTGGACAAGTGGAAAAGGGCTTTGGAAGCAAGGAAGCTCTCGGCCAAGCTTGAATAAATGGGAAAGGGTTCGGCCTTGCTTGGGGAAAAGGATGAACCCAATCTCTTTCACATCCCTTTGTGAATCCCATGAAGAACAATGCATGAATTTGGCTTCTCAAAAACCTCATCTTCTTGGAATGTGTTTGGAAGCTTCCATTCTTTGTATTTGCTTTGATGAATCATTTGGCCAACTCTTAATATTCCCATGGACGATCTTGATGTCTCCCACATGGGTATATGCATAATTGTATTATCTCCTTGGAAGCCTCATCTTCTAGATCATTCTTGTCCTTGCCACCTTGTCTTTCTTACACTATTCTCGGCCTAATCATCTTGTGGGAAGGAACTCTCGGCCTTGTCACCTTATTACATGGCCTAGTCATTCTTCTTTATTACATGGATTATTAATAATGTCATAATAAGAACTAAAAGCTAAGCTAAAAATTAAACAGAAACTAAAAGAAAAACAAACATGGTCTTCGACCAAGACCTACATACAAAGCCGAAAGTAAAGTTGTCTTCTTAGCCTTCACGTGCTATCTTTAACCCCACTTCATATTCCATGCATTTTTAGGTATCTAGTTGTAGGTTGACGGGAAATCGTTGACATACTTGATAAATCTCATCTCGGCTCATGATGAAAGTTTAAGCCCATGAGCTTTCTTTCATCACATTCTAATCAAACATGTATTACAGAGCATGCCTATACATCTATTATCATCAGCCAATCCCTCAAACTGTGTGATTAATCAAATGCATAGGATGTTTTCTCAATTCTTTTGGAGTAATACCATAGGAGGAAAAAGCAGAAACTGGGCTTCCTGGAATCAGTTATGTCTACAAACTAAGGCATGGGGAATGGGTTTCAGATCCTTACTTGATGTTTCTATGGATTTTTATTGTAATTTTTGGTGGAATTTCAGAAGAAATCCATTTTTGTGTAGTGCTTTCCTTAGCAATAAATATTGCAAGAAGGAGAATGCAGTGGTGGTTCAATGGAAATATGAGACTCAAGCTTAGAAAAATATCTTACATGACAGGGACTTAGTGTAACACCAGATTTGGTGGCAAACCAAAAATGAAAATTCCCAATTTTAGTTTGACAATTGGACTGGAATGGGAGCTTTATATTATGAAATTCCTGGAGATACTTATGATGCAAGAGTACAAAATGTAAATGATGTAGTGCTTGGGGTAGAATGGAATGTCATGAAGCTAACAACTTTATTACATGTAGACATTGTCCAAGATATTACAGACACAATTTTACCACCAAAGGTAGACAAGGGGATGTACAAACCTTGGTGGTTGATGGACAATAGAGGAGAGTTTACTGTTAAATTAGCATGAGAATATGTAAGATTGAGGAGTAATGAACTGGATATCTATAAGTATATGTGGGTGAAGGGTTTGCCATTTAAAATTTCTTTCTTTAAGTGGAGGTGTAGGAAATTTAAAGTGTCAATTGATGATGTATTGAAGAAAATGAACTATAACATGGTATCTAGATGTTGGTGTTGTTCCACCCCAAAAGAGGAAACAACACAACATCTGTTCATTTGGCTAACAAATTGTGGTTCTATTTTTGCTCAGAGGCAGGAATTTCTATGGATGGTTTGCAAGTACAACAACTGATCATTAAGTGGTGGCAAGCACCAGTGGCAAGCACCAGTGGCAAGGAGATTAAACCAGGTATGTAAAGTAGTACCTACCATAATTGTCTGGAAACTGTGGAAGAGGAGAAATAGCATAAAACATGGATAAAATAGATCTATGGGCAAAGTAATCTATCAAGTTTACAATACTATTCAGAGGTTGGTTCAGACAATGAATCCCTTAGTGAGGAATTTTCCAAACAAATGGGAAGATTTTCTCAAAATGTTGGAAAGAGGAATAACACAGATTAAAGTTACCAAGGTGATTTGGAAATTTCCACCAATAGGGTGGATTATGTGTAATACTGATGGTGCCTCAAGGGGAAATTCAGAAAAAAGATCTTATGGCTTTTATTTAAGAAATTTAGAGGGGAATTTGGTATATGCACAAACAGAGGAGATTGGAATTACAATAAATATTAATGCTGAAGCAATTGCAATCCTAGAGGCTATGAAGTTTTGCAAGGACAAGGATTAGATAACATCATAGACCAAAATGATTCAGTTATGATGTATAAGATCTTGAAAGTAGGATGGAAGCCACCATGATGCATTTCCATATGGATTGAACAGATTTGGGATCTAAGAAGCAACATGGATGTATCTTTCAGTCATATCTTAAGGGAGGGAAATAAATTGACAGATGCATTGGTAAATGAGGCATTAGATGAAGCTACAGTTCATTGCCATTATTTTCAAGGTTGCAAATAATGTGTTGAAAGATTCTCAATAGTGATAAATCACAGATTTCTTATTTGAGAATCAGAGCTAAAGAATAAATATATAGAATGAAAAGGTTGGATGTGTAGAAGGGGATAAGGAGAGAGGATATGGAAAAAGACATAATTGAAGAGGAAGGAGGAAACACGGCTATCAACATGTTCAAATCCATTTGGAGGAGAACATGGTGATATTTTTTAACTGTATTTTATTTTTTACAAGTCTATTGTATAAATACATCAGCACACATAAAAGGAGCAAACAATTGGAAACAACAACAAACAGGTCTCACAATCATTTCAAGTGGATCTTGAAAAGCAGACACATCACCACAAGCTGAGGACAAGTATATTCTAGCAGGAACAGTTACACTCAGCATAAACAAATGCATAATACAGGCAGAGGAACCATCATTTTACAAAAGACATAAATCAAATATGACAAGGTACAACAAAAGCATAAAAATGGAGGATTTCAGACTCTAGTCTCATAGGTTCACCACATACAAATATGATCGGTTTCAACAAGACATAGAGTCTGCAAAAAAGGTACCTGAGCTATGCAAGGAATGGATTTAATAAGGGACTAGGTACAATAGGAGTCGAAGAACCCAACTAAGAGGAAAAGGGATTGACAAGAACGAATCCAGGACATGCAAGGTAGAGAAACATCATTTAGTAGCTGGTTTAATAGAAAACATCATGAAATCGAGCAATAACAACAAGATCGAAGCCTTACCTGAAACTTTGAAGCGTAAAGTTAGAAATTGAGATAAAATCAGGTGGTGCAAATCAAAATCTATCACCATAACAGTGTTTGGGATCATCATTTCATCAATTTTGCACCCAATATCGATGAAGATTCTAGAGAGAGAAGCAGCAACAAAGAGAGAGACCGTCTTAGGGCAACAAGAAGGAAATGTGGAGACAACATTGAGAACTTTCCTATTTGCTTTTGTCTTTTTATTGTTTTTTCTTTTATTTTATTTTGGGTCGGGTCCGATTTGGACCTGGCTTTGTTGGACCTTTTTGATTAATCAATAAAACTACCACTTTGGGTGTAATTTAATTACAAAAACTATAGTACCCATGTTGGCGGACTCTCTTATTGGACTCCTGTTTGGGGAACTTGCCCCTCACCGACTCAACCATCGTGACGTGCTCCGCCACAGCCTCAAAAGTAGCCCTAGAGGCCACCAACTGTAATGTAGCCAATTGAAGCGGAATAGTCAACCATCTCACAAAACATCTAACTCGCTCAGCCACTGTAGGTAGCAAAGGCGCTGCATAGCACAATAAAACATGGAAATGAGATAGCAACTGATGCACCCCTCTGCTCCAACTTGGAGAACTCACCCCTCTTGCCCACACGCAAGCTGAGGGGCACATACTTCTCTAGGAAGATCCGATAAAACCTAGTCTAAGATAGTGAAAGTGACCCCACTGGTCGACAATCAACATAAGCCATCCACATTTCCTTCGCATCATATAAAAGTTGATTAGCAACAAAGCAAACCCCATGTGACATAACGATACCCAAAGTGTAGAGCTTCTCCTGGTGCTCAATATAAAATCATAAGCATCCTCTTTATGCTGGCCATAGAATACGGGAGGCTTCAAATTAGAGAAATGCTCTCATATCTTCCTCTCATCATGGGTCATAATAGCTCCTGTCACCAGCCCATGACCAAACTCTAGTGTCGGAATCTTATCTATATGGGGTGCCAAAATAGCAGCTGGCTGAACCTCTGGAGTATGGAACTCAGGAGTCTGACCCTCTCCCAATCAGGTATGTGACCCACCTGGGGTAATCGGAAGAAGGCCCGCCTAGGCAAAACCATAAAGTAAACTCAATATCCTGACCATAGTATCCTGAAAAATTGGAGTAGGTACAAATCCGGGCTAATCCCGGGCTGGCCCCATCTCCATATCATAGTGATCATCCCGAGGCTCAATCTCCAACTCGGGGGACACAGATCTAGAATTAGTCTAACTGACTCTCTGTGTTCCACCCCTCATCGGTGTAGCTACTCGGGCTCTACCTCTGCCATGACCACGACCGCATACCGTATGAGTAGGTGCTAGTGCCTCATCTTTCGCAGCGTGAGCACAAGTCCTCACTATTTGTGAGAGAATAAGAAACAAAGTTTAGATACCAATTTGATTAATCTTAGAACGAAAGGAATGAAGAAAGTGAAGTTTCATAAATGTCCTATAACCTCTCGAAGATAAGTACGGATGTTTCCGTACCAATTCGGAAGATTCTACTAGATATTATTCTTGTATTTAAGACTGTTTAATCTAAAGCCCTGCCACTAACTTTGTCACGATCCATTTAAGGCGTACTTCTCAATTACCAACATAATATATAAGAAAAGCAAAAATAATAGTAGTACTTAATAATTGTCTAATCATAACATATATAAGGAAATTTACCTGAAATATAATCATGACGACCCTAAAATCTAGTCTGTAATACAAGAGCACTAAATCTGATATAAAGAGTCTCATATAATGTTTCCTGAATACAACTAAAAGACATAAGAAATAAGAAGAGCATCCAGGGCATGTTGAATGAAGGCATGATAACCCCAAACACAGGAAATCCTCCAACTCAAGACTCAGTCACGTGGTGTTGAACTGGTAGATGGCGTTGTATTTGCATCCAAAATGAATGCATCAAGTGTAGCATGAGTACACAATGTACCCCTATATGCATCATAGGCCGACAACGACGAAAAATACGTAATTGAAATAAACAACAAGTTGACTCTCAAATATATCCTATTCTAAATAGTCCAATGAATCACATAAGTCACCTCTTATTCTGGCATTGAACCTAGGTCATAATCTTCCTCAATTTAAAAATTACACTAGAAATAGAGACCCCAATAATGATTAAATAAGTAAAAAGGGGATGAAATATATTACTCCCAAGATTGACGATGAAGAAATCTCTTGAAATCTCCCTTCTACCGAGCTCAATTCCCAAGGAAAGGTTTTGGGAAATAAGGATTTTTTTTGGGCATTAAATTCTGATTCTGGAAAATAGTGATTCCGCAGAAGCGGAATCAGTGTCGCCTTGGCGGAATGCTTCGAAGGAAACCAGGCCATTGTGGCAGAACAACTTAAAATATCAAATGGGCGTTGGACCTACCAGAAGTGACGGAACCTGGAAACGAACCTATATACCCAAAAGTCAAATCTGGGTCAAACTTATCCTTTCTAAACTACTCATTTTGGGTTTTCTTCCGAAAATCATATAAATGCACCTCAAGATCCGTGCTACCCATCCATGCGCATCACGAACCCCACACAGAGTCTACGGGAAGGGTAATTTGGTCAAATAAAGGTCTTTAGCTAAAAACGACCAGATGAATCATTACAATTTTCTATCTTTATAAAATTAAATCTTGGTGAAATAAAAGACACAAGTGTTTCTCTTCCATTTGTAGATCAAAATAGTAAGATACCTAAGGGAATAATTAAAAATGTGCTTGTAGATAAGTTTGTTTTCCCTGTAGATTTCATAGTACTTGAAATAGAGGAATGTCGTGATGAACCAATAATTTTGGGTAGACCATTTCTTGCTACAGGTAGGGAAATAATTGATGTCCATCAAGGACAACTAATTTTGAGACTTGATGAAGAAAGAGTCATTTTTATATACAAAAGTTACTAAGATTTTTAGAAAATGAGACATCATCTTCGTGTTTTTAATTGACATGATTAGCGATCTTGCAGATGAATTAAAAAATAATCAATTAATTTCAGACTCAATGAAAAGATGCTTGGTCACATCAGGCACCACACAAGATGATGATCTCACCATAAAAAGATAAGCTGAATTATTGGAAAAGGATTCTGAGGATGATGAGATGCAACGAGAAGAAGTTAAATAAAAAATTGAACTTAAAATTATCCCGTCTCATTTACAATATGTTTATCTTGAGCAATAATTATTTCATCATTTTTACTGTAGAACAAGAAAATAGTTTGATTGTGGTACTACGATGTCACGACCCAAATCACGAGCATCATGATGGCACCTACACAATCCCCCCCCGTTAGGCGAACCAATTCCCAAAACAACTTGAAGAAGGTTAAGATAAAAATGGAAGAGAGAGAATTACAATATAAAAATATCAGTTCCATTAAATCATATAAATAACCGGATTCATGCACCAATCTTCTTTTTCCAAAACCTGGTCAGACTTATACAAGGACTCTACTATACAATAACTGAAGAAATATAATAATACTGCTCGAATGAAGGGAACTGTCTACATAAGATTGAAACTAAGGCAACCAAATATAGTAGTCTGCCTCAGCTCATCATGCTCCAATCTGCAACCTTAATAAATCGAATACCTGCATCCACGTAAAAGATGCAACAAGTGTAGCATGAGTACATAATGTACCCCATAGACATCATAGGCCGACAACGACGGAAGATACACACTTAGAGATAAATACTAAGTTGACACCACATAATCCTAACACTAACAAGTCAATCAGCCAAATAAGTCATGTTGCTCACGTAACAGTTCATAGAATCAATAAGTCACCTTGATCATATAAGGATTCAAATAATCGTGTAGAACTCACAATCACATAAGACTTGACCGATCACCTAACACCAAATCACACCTAGGTTTATTAATCACATAACTATTCAAGTTTCCTAATTTATTCATGAATCCACCTGAATCACATAGAAGCTCATTAATCACAGAAGTCACCTAGACTTATCGTTAGTTTACTAAAACAAGACATCATATTTGACCTTACATATTCTATCAACATCACACGTTCATTATACATGCAGTTCATTACACCACTACCTTGGACCTCCCACAAAATATACCTTAGAATAGAGAACACTTTGTTGACATTTATTATTCCTAGTTTCGACCTTGGGTATAGCCATATCGGGTTTGAAGCAAGACACGTTTTAGTTCATTAGACTCATTCCATAAGTTCTAAGTGGTTCTCATTTCTTCACCCTTATTTACACATACAGTAATTCCATACAAGTACAATATACAAGCAAGACCACGCGACATTGACTCAAAAACTATACCCATAATATATGCTACACCCTTGATTAATAATAATGCCAATCACCAAACAATACAAACCAATGAAATCCATCAACTACAAGAAAGTCCAACCCTGAGTACTCAGACTCATAGGCATGTAACTACACAATCCAATCCACAAAGACAAACCAATCATAGAGTAATTAATCTAGTCATACAGTTTCATTTAATAAGGAAATCACCCAAGTTCCACTAACCAGTTTATGTCACGTTATCATACAATATGAAATCAATGTATGAATATATGTATGGTATGAATGCAATGCATATGCCAGGTACATTTATCTTCGAGTATACAAGCGCTCAAGTTTTTATTATGAAACACGACCCATGGGGGACCCGTGAAGTCCATATACTCCTTTGGAATTTCTATCGAAGACCAGCTCTTGGATAAATAATATCATGTTGTTGGCATGCAACCCGTCCCCTCGAATATCATCATCATCATCTCAGTGTTGCCATAATCTCATAAGTAATCTCACATTTCCAATCTCTTAGACCCCAGCATTCTATACCACTCTCATATCAATATCTCAGAACCATGAGTGTATGAATGCAAATGATAGTATAATTCAAGAAATCATGATGTAATAAGATGCAACCAAGTATAGAGATGAATATCACATGCTTTCAAGAATTTAACAACATAACAATCCAAGTATTAATTAGGATATCATATCTAAAGCAAGTGTGATGAATAAACTAACAAAAGTAATATGGCTACAAGCCCACATATGGTGACAAGCCCAATTAATCAGCATTGGGAACCAACATAAGGCTGATTCTCCAAATCACCCATCAATACAGTTCAACACCGGTACCCACTCAAACATTCATCACAACCGTCTGAGTGGGACCCCCAAACACGCCCACTACCCCTTAATATTTATAATTAATTACACACTTCTATTAAAGTCTAGTGAAAGTAACTGTAGCCTACCTCAATGTCGAGCAGGAGACACAAATGGTTGATTCTCTATGCGTGCATTGAATCTTCGAAACCCTCGTAGAACCGTAGACTAACACATATATACTCTTCATTGAAAGAAAGCTAACACATAATACAAAGACGTGGTTCTTAAACATAACAAGGCTTCCAAAACCAATCCCGGGACCACGATATTAAAAATCCAAACTTTATTATCAAAAAAATATAAACGCATACTAGGTAATCATATCCTTAAGTTAGTTAGAAACCTAAGCTCAATTGGACCTTCAATTGCATGATTTAGGAAAAACCCCAATTTACAACCCTAGACTTTTCCCCAAATTGAAAAGGGTTTTCATATTAAAATTAAACTTTACAACATGGTCATCTATCCAAATTTAATAGTTGTTCACAATATCAAGATAAACTAATTCATATTACACCTTCTAATAAAGGATTCATCCCCTCTTATTCTACCAAGAAACTTATAACACATCCTCCTCAAATAGAGTCTACATTAGGATTAAAGACCTTAAAATATGAAACATAGTCAAGAAGGGTGAAGAATTTACCTTTCATGAAGAATTTTAAGCCCCAACTTCAGGAATGCTCTCTAGACCAACCCAAGTTTCGAGATATGACATTTTGGAAGGTGAAACATTTTAGGTCATTTAATCAATCTTGATAGACAACATTTTTGCCCCTGCAGACTCGACCCCGCAGGCGCGGATTCGCTCCGGCATAAAAGCTAACTGCTGAGGCGCAGTCACTTGACACCTCGCCTCAGCGTAGAGGTGGAAATTACTTCACGGAAGCGAATTTGATCCGTCGGCATGGACACGATCTCGCTGGATCAAACATTTTTCCCTCAACTGTCCTATAATTCAATTAATATTCTTTCCGGATATAAGAATTAATTTACTTATAAATTCTCGGGTAATAGTCATCGGCGATTGCCCGGGCGAGGGGATTAACAGGAAACTAGACGGAGAGTTTATAACGACCGAACTGGTCGATACATACGAGCACATAAAAGAGCCTTAGGTTGGACTGTAGCAGATATTAAATGGATTAATCCAGCTATTTGCACACACATAATTCTCATGGAGGATAGTTAAAAATCAATAATCCAACGTCAAAGGAGATTGAATCCTGCAATGCAGGAAGTGCTGAAAATGAGATAATAAAACTTCTAGCGGCATGTATTATTTATCCCATTTCTGACAACCCTTTGGTAAGTCCCGTTTAGGTGATAAAAAAAAGGGAAGTATGATAGTCGTAAAAAATGAAATAATAAAATCATACCTACTAGAACAGTTACAGGATGAAGAGTTTGTATTGACTATAGGCGTCTCAATGATGCCACCAAAAAGATCATTTTCCTTTACCTTTTATTGATCAAATATTGGAGAGAGTATCAGGACATGTAGTTTATTGTTTTCTTGATGGATATTCAGGTTATAACCAGATACCAATTGCACTAGAAGATCTGGATAAGACAACTTTCACATGTACTCGTAGAACATATGCCTACAAAAGAATGGCATTTGGTTTGTGCAATGCACCAGTCACATTTCAACGTTGCATGTCTGCAATTTTTTTAGACATGAATGATTAATTTTTAGAGATTTTTATGGATGATTTCACACTTTTTGGAAAAACATTTGAAGATTGTCTTTACCACTTAACCTTAGTTCATAAAAGATGCGCAGAGAAAAAATTATTTCTTAATTGGAAAAAATGTCATTTTATGGTTACCGAGGGAATTGTATTAGGACATAAAATCACTGCTAAGGGGATAGAAGTTGATAAGAAAAAAATTGATCTTATATCAGGATTACCCCCTCCCATAACTATTAAAGGCATTAGAAGTTTTCTCAGTCATGTTGATTTTTACAGAAGATTCATAAAAGATTTTAAAAAAATTTCAAAACCTTTGACTAACCTATTGATGAAAAATATTAAGTTTGATTTTTCAGGTGATTGTTTCAAGGCATTTGAAACTCTTAAAGAGAAATTATCAACTGCACCTACAGTCGTATCCCTTGATTGGAACCAATATTTTGATATCATGTGTAATGCTAGTGATACTATTGTAGGAGCTGTTTTAGGCCAGAGGAAGGATAAAATTTTCCGTCTTATTTACTACGTCAGTAGAACATTGAATGAGGCTCAATTGAATTATGCCACAACTGAAAAAGAATTACTAGCAGTGGTGTTTGAATTTGATTAATTTTTTTCCCTATTTGATTGGAATCAAGGTCACTGTTTTTATTGATCTTGCAGCTTTAAAATACCACTTAGCAAATAAAGATGCTGAACCTAGAAGGTTAAGATAGATTTTAGTTGTTCAAGAGTTTGTCCTTGAGATAAAGGATAAAAAGGAATAGAGAATCAGGTAGCCAATCATTTGTCAAGAGTAGAGAATCCCTTCTTGAGTCTTTTTATATAAAAGACGAGCTTCCTCGTTAACGTATTCTTTCTGTCAATTCAAATGTTTGTAGACATTACAAATTACTTGGTTGGAAAATGGACACCTAAGGATCTCTCGTACCAACAAAGGAAAAACCTTGGGATGAATCGTACTTGTTTAAATTTTATGCAGATAATAGCTTTAGAAGATGTGTACCCTAGGAAGAGATGAACCAAATATTATATCATTTTCATTGTGGAGCAATCACAGGACATTATGCAGCCAATCAGACTGCTTTTAAGGTTTTGGAAGTAGGATTTTTTTGGCCAACACTTTTTAAAGATGCCTACGCGGCAGGATTTTACAAGTGTCAAAGAATAGGTAATATCACCAAGAGAGATGAGATGCCATTGCAATCAATATAGCTATGTAAAATATTTGATGTCTGGGAATAGATTTTATGGGCCCATTTCCCACATCTCATTCCTATGAATATATCCTCGTCGTTGTGGATTATGTTTCAAGATGGGTTGAAGTTATCCCGAAAAAGAAAAATGATGCTTGAACTGTGTGCAATTTTCTTAGAAAATTATTTTTACCAGATTCAGCACACCATGAGTCATCATTAGTTATCAAGGATGATGTATATAAGGAGGGGGTTGTATGGTTAGGTTGGTCGGAGTTGATTTGGGGCTGGACGGACACAAATATGAGAGTTAAATAGAGTTTGGTGGGATAGGACAGTTTCTAGACAGTTTAGGTTGTGGGAGGTGTACGGGTGCCCTTAGGTGGTTTAGGGATAAGGCGTTTTGAGAGGATTAACTAGACACATTTTAGGTTATGTTGGTGGTTGGTATTTGGTGGTTGGATGGTGGTAATGTGGCGGAAACTAGTCAGGACAGTAAGGTACGAAGGTTGAACCCGGTGAGGACGGTGGAGTAGTTGGTTCTGTTTTTTGGGTGTTTTTAGGAAGAGTTGGTTAACGACTATTTTGGTGTAGGTTGGGGAAGTGTTGTAGTGTATTAGGGTGAAAGAAATTAGGCAGTTTAGACAATGATTGGGCACGAAACTGGTAGACAAGTTCGGTTGCGGGTAAGGTTATGTAGGCCGTGATGACCTTCTAATGTGTTTGTGACAAAGTAACCAGATAGAACCTTGGCTTGGGTATAGTTAGATCACAAAATTCCTAACTAGACTTACATCTAGGGTTTGGACCACAAAAGGACCAAGGGTTGGACCATAAAAGGACCAAGGTTTGGACCACAAAAGGACCAACTAAGATAATAACACAAAAGTTGAATAACTTAGAAAAGTTTGAGAAAACTCAAATATATTTCATAAAAATTCAATGTCTCATTTCATCAACTACATCCCCTATTTATACTAGTTCTAAACCTTCTAGAAGTGGTAACAAGATAGACATAAAAATGCATCTAGGCTGAATGGGAAAGAGGGAGAGTTTCGGCCGATTTGGGAAAAGGGAAAAGACCCAACTCTTTATGTTCTCTAGGTCACCCTTCTGTGTCATCCATGTAGATAAGTGCATGAACTAGCTAGTTCATGAATTACCTCATTGGGGAACGTTGGAAGCTTCTCCTTCTAGATGGTTCTCGGCTTGGTCATCTTATCTTATTACATGGCATAGTAATTAAGCTATAAGGAGATATAGTAATTAGGCTAGGAATGAAAACAAGCTAAAAGGTGGTCTCGGCCAAGACCTACATAAAAGCCAAAAAAAAATATTTCCTTCTTGGATCTTCAAGTCTTGTCTTCAACTCCACTCCACATTAAGCATGTCACCATAGGACGGTTGTCAATCTTTGGAACTCCTAGAAAATCACCTCGCGGCTCATGTTGGAAACTTAAGTTCACGACCTTCTTTTCATCATACTTCATTCTTTAATAGAATTTTCCCTCAAATTCTCATCATCTATGTATGGTGATAAGTCTCCAACATTAAATGTTGAACTAATACCTCTATATTCGTCCGAAAGTTCTACCTTGTAGGTGCTTTCCCCGAACCTGGCCAATAACTTGAAAGGACCATCCGCCCTCGGCATTAGCTTGTCTTTCTCATGTTGGGAAATCTTTCATTCCTTAGGTGTGGCCAAACCAAATGAACCGAATACAAGACAAAAGGTTTCGACCTCAAATAATGTTCCCATTGGACCAAGGATCTCAGAATATAAAATTCCTTGTCATAAGTAAAATAATTGGGTCGGGCACCACCCATGTTTTCATTAAAGAAAGAAATGGGTCATTTGTCTTGAATCAAGAAGACACCAAAACCAACCCCACTAGCATCACATTCAACTTCAAATAGTTTCTCAAAGTTTGGAATAGCTAGAATCGGTGCTTCACATAACCTTTCCTTCAAGGTTTCAAAAGCTCTTTATGCTCCTTGGGACCATTTAAACTCACCCATTTTCATTAGTTCAGTGATAGGGGCAGCAAAGGTACTAAAATCTTGAATGAAACGATGATAAAAAGAAGCCAAACCATGGAAACTTCTTACCTCACTTACATTAGTAGGCTCGGGCCAACTCCGGATAACTTCTGATGTAATTCAGTCCGCAGACTTAAACTCCCAACATAAGTAGAGAAGAGCTTTGCTAAGAGTGCTAACAATGGCACGTCATTCTACACTTATATGCCTAACATGTCATGGTAAATAGAATGGAGTTGGAGTTGTCATGTGAAGATCTAGGACATGGTGAAACGTGTAAATAACTCTTAGCTCTCATTAGGACATAGTTACTGTACCATGTAATAAAGGGACAAAGCCGAGAGGTCCTCCAAAAAGGTGACAAGGCAGTGTGAAGTTGATCAAGCCAAGGCGGCAAAGACAAGAATGGTCTAGAAGATGAGGCTTCCAGAAAGACAATTCATGAACCAACTTGAGGACACCAAGAAGATGAAGTGTTGGTCGAAATACTCCCTTATCCATTCAACCAAGGCACACAAATGCAAGGAATGGAAGATTCCAACACATTCCAAGAAGATGAGGTTGTTGGAAGAATCAAGTTCATGAATATTGTTACATAGAAGACAACAATTTCGGCCTTGGGAAGAGGAAGGGTTGTCCGAACTCCCTTGGTCACCAAGTCAATCCAAATGCGTCCACACTAGGTGTTAGTTTGTGTTTTTTCATTTGCTTTCTAGAATAGTCTATTTGGTACTATAAATAGAGGCCTTGGGCCATTGTTAGAGGCGGAGTTTGTTGAATATAAAACTTAGTGTTTACTCATCTTTGCTAAGTCTTTAAATCCAGGATTGATATTCTTAGTTGGTTCTCTGGGAGGACCCTTAGTTCTTGTGTGAGCCAAACCCCTTATTATAAGTTGAAGCTAGGACTGTGTGGCCTAGTTAAACCCAAACTAAGGTTCCCTTTTGTGTAAGTTTGGTTAAGACTTTGTGACTTAACTAAACCCAAGCTTAAGGAACCCTCTTTGGTGCGAGTGGACGTTAGGACTGTGTGACCCAACCAAACCCAAACCTAGGGTCTATCTTAAGATTTCTGACCAACCTTACTTGGTTAGTATTCGGGATTGTACTTAGAAGCCCCGGTCTAGTCCTTGTTAAATTGGTCAATCACCCTCATCTTGGTGTCATCACGGGCATTAAAAACCCCTTGTCATTATCCAAGCCATATTGACCGTACCATCCCTTCACCAAGTCGTCCATTCCTCACCCGAGCTTTCATCTTGCAACTCGTGGGTCATCCAAACCCAACCCAACATATACTAATCATCCTCACCTCCCACAACATCTCCTAAACACTCATAATAAAGGCCAACACCAGAAGGCAAGCATATCTTCCCATCCAAACCCGACAACACCAAGCCATTCCATAAAACTACCCTTACCGAGACCTCACTATTTTGGTTCATTTACAAGACCTTACCATCCTTAAAACACCAAAGTCCTACCACCACAATCTCGCGAAACACCCCCGAGACAACCTCTTTAAACGCCTAAATCCAACTCCCCCTGAATCCACCCGAAACAACTACCAAATACCCACTGCCCGGCTGAAAAATGAGAACCTACTTTCAATATGTTTTTCGCGTCAACTCATTCCCTGCCAAACTCTGACCATCTTACCCTCACTTACCCCTCCTTACTTACATCAAATTGGTATCAAAGCAAGGCACTCCCGTCCCACACCTTGACGTGATGTTTTGTACAAATGTGGGCAAGTCATAAGAAGGGAACTTGTGTATCATACCATAGTGAATAATGTTGAATTCGAGGTTGTGAGAAGCAACCCAAGGCATGAAGAAAAGGATGGTGCATCCTTTCCCAACCCATTGTATAATCACGAACGTGAGGAAACACAATACGACCAATTATTTCACACGCGTGCAAAGTAAATGATAAAGTGTGCCACTTGATTATTGATGGAAGTAGTGTCAACTTGTACTCTGTGGAAATGGTGGACAAGTTAAAACTACCCACCCGCAATCATTCTCACCCGTACACTCTCCAACAACTAAACTAAGATGAAGGGATAAGAGTAATAAAACAAATTCTTTTTGACTTTTGGATTGGAATGTATGAGGATAAAATATGGTGTGACATCCTTTCTATGGATGCATGTCATATTTTGTTGGAAAGACCATGGCAACTTGACACGAAGGAACAACATGATGAAGGAAGGAATTCGTATTCCCTTCAAAGAGGTAATAAGAAGATCTGATTAGTGCCAATGTCACCTTGTGAAGTAAATGCTATAAAAGTCTGACGCGCCAAGAAGCGCGAAGCCGAGACTCTCTTACTTTATGCACAAAGGATAAAGGGAGAATATAATAAGGGGAGTGCCATCAATGTCTTAACATATAGAGAGGCACATATATTTAAAAATGTCGGCTTGAAAGAAGCCGTAGGGTATGCGGGAAATACCATGCCGAATGGATCAACAACCGAATTATCACCTAACAACAATGTTGATATTATTTGTAAGGCAGATTTTGGAAGATCCATCCCTCCCTATGATGATCCAAAGGCAAAAACCGAGTTGTGTGCTCAAGAGAGGTTTGTTCTATACCCAACCCCTATCCATGATGATGAAAAAACAAAACAAGGGTGTACCTACTTGACCAATCCATTGTATCAAGTTTAGGATATGGACGATACCTTCTTTGTCAACCCATTATATGAGAAAACAAGGATAGAAGAAGAAGCCGACATAGAATTCCCAAAGGACAACACATCTGGAATTTTACCAAGGGGAGGTAATAAACTTATTCTTGATTTATTTTCAAGATGTTCGTTGTCCACTCATCAAACTTATGGATGTGAAGAACAAAAAGAACAATTCGGCCCGGAGGATGATCAAGAATGCCCTAACTAACACGACACCTACCTTGTTGATACAAAAGCAAAATGAAGTTTGGAAGGTGCACATTAGTCCTCGATTGGTCTATAATCTCACCATGAGTTCTGAGACTCCATGGTCAAGAATGGGTACCTATTTTAATGAGTTGTGGGGAACTATAATACCATCAATGCTCATCTTGAAGAGAAGAACTCCACCAGTAGCGATCCGAATGGAGATTGAACAAGAAAGGCTCGTCAAAAACCAACAAGGTGAGTACAAATGTCTTGTAGAATCATGCGGAAGTTATGACATCTAAAGAGGCGATCCCTATGCTGTCCCTATCATGATTATGATGGTGCAAATGGAACAAAATCTTGGTGCCACCCTAATGAATGAACCACGAGCCGTGATTCCTTGTGATGAAAGGTTGGTAGGCACGCACCACAAATCATGGACTTATGACGCCTGGATGGAATAGGGAGGTTACTAGGTGAATGGTCCCTTCATATGGTTAGACAAACTTCATAAAGGATCAAGCAGAAAACAAGATCCAGACAAAAGAATTGCTACAAAGTGGTATGATCATGAGGTGTCCTCGTACTTGATCCCCGAGAATTTGAAGACAAATTCTTCCAAAGAATGATTGATGTAAATCAGCCTGCGGACTTAAACTCCCAACGTAAGTAGAGAAGAGCTTTGCTAAGAGTGCCAACAACGGCACATCATCCTACAGTTATATGCCTAACATGGCATGGAAAATGGAATAGAGTTGGAGTTGTCAATTGAAGATCTAGTAAGCCAGTTCTATTCGGCCTTTGTATGTAGGTCTTGTACGAAGACCATGTTTTCTTTTAGCTTATCTTTAATTCTTTGCTTATCTTGTTGTTCTCCTTAAGACATGGTGAAACGTGTAAATAACTCTTAGCTCCCATTAGGACATAGTTAATATACCATGTAATAAAGGGACAAAGCTGAGAGGTCCTCCAAAAAGGTGACAAGGCGATGTGAAGTTGATCAAGCCAAGGTGGCAAGGAAAAGAATGGTCTAGAAGATGAGGCTTCCAAAAAGACAATTCATGAACCAACTTGAGGACACCAAGAAGATGAAGTGTTGGTCTAAATACTCATTTATCCATTCGGCCAAGGCACACAAATGCAAGGAATGAAAGCTTCCAACACATTCTAAGAAGATGAGGTTGTTGGAAGAATCAAGTTCATGAATATTGTTACATAGGAGACAACAATTTCGTCCTATGGAAGAGGAAGGGTTGTCTGAACTCCCTTAGTCACCAAGTCAATCCAAATGCGTCCACACTAGGTGTTAGTTTGTGTCTTTTCGTTTGCTTTCTAGAATAGTCTATTTGGTACTATAAATAGAGGCCTTGGGCCATTGTTAGAGGCGGAGTTTGTTGCATATAAAACTTAGTTTTTACTCATCTTTGCTAAGTTTTTAAAATCGGGATTGATATTTTTAGTTGGTTCTCTGGGAGGACCCTTATTTCTTGTGTGAGCCAAACCCCTTATTGTAAGTTGAAGCTTGGACTGTGTGGCCTAGTTAAACCCAAACTAAGGTTCCCTTTTGTGTAAGTTTGGTTAAGACTTTGTGACTTAACTAAACCCAAGCCTAAGGAACCCTCTTTGGTGCGAGTGGACGTTAGGACTGTGTGACCCACCAAACCTAGGGTCTATCTTAAGATTTCTGACCAACCTTACTTGGTTAGTATTCGGGATTGTACTTAGAAGCCCCGGTCTAGTCCTTGTTAAATTGGTCAATCATCCTCATCTTGGTGTCATCACGGGCATTAAAAACCCCTTGTCATTATCCAAGCCATATTGACCGTACCATCCCTTCACCAAGTTGTCCATTCTTCACCCGAGCTTGCATCTTTCAACTCGTGGGCCATCCAAACTCAACCAACCATATACTAATCATCCTCACCTCCCACAACACCTCCTAAACACTCATAATAAAGGCCAACACCAGAAGCCAAGCATATTTTCCCATCCAAACCCGATAACACCAAGCCATTCCATAAAACTACCTTTACTGAGACCTCACTATTTCCGTTCATTTCCAAGACCTACCACCCTTAAAACACCAAAGTCATGCCACCACAATCTCCCGCAACACCCCGAGATAACCTCCTTAAATGCCTAAATCCAACTCCCCCTGAATCCACCCAAAACAACCACCAAATACCTACTGCTCGGCTAAAACCAACCAACCGAGAACCTACTTTCAAGTACATTTTTGCATCAACTCGTTCCCTGCCATACTCAAACCAACTTACCCTCACTTACCCCTCCATACTTACATCAGCTTCCACCTTGGATGGATCCACATGAATGCCCTCGGAAGATATTATGTCTCCTAATAATGGGATACTAGTAATCATAAAAGCACACTTCTCTAACTTTCCATACAACTTTACATCTCTTAACTTCTTAAATAAAGATTCTAAATGCGACAAGTGAGATTCCCTATCTTTACTATAAATTAAGATATCATCTAAATAAACTACAACAAATTTACCCATGAATAGTGGTAGTACCTCGTGCATGAGCCTCATGAAAGAGCTTGGGGCATAACACAATCCAAATGGCATCACAAGCCATTTTTACAAACCGTACTTGGTCTTGAAAGTCGTCTTCCATTCATCTTACTCTCATATCTTCATTTAATGGTAGACACTCCTCAAATCTATCTTGGAGATCAACTTGGCCCCACTCAATTCATCCAAAAGATCATCCAATCTCGGGATAGGAAACATGTACTTTACGGTGATGTTATTAACCACTCGACTATCAACATGCATGCGCCAAGTCCCATCATTCTTTAGCACCAACAAGGCGGGTACCGCACATAGACTAAGACTCTCTCGGACAAAGCCTTTGTCTAGTAATTCTTGCACTTGTCTTTGCAACTCCTTAGCGTCTTCCGGATTGCATCTATAGGCTAGACAATTAGGTAATGAACTTCCTGGAATAAAATCAATAGCATATTCAATACCTCTGATTTGTGGTATTCCGGGTGCAACATCATCCAGAAATACATCTTCAAATTTCTTCAATTTGTCCACCATTTCCACGGAGGCTGCATTGGTACAACTTCCTCCATCAATGATCATATTACATACCTTGTCATTTACCTTGCATCGATTGTAATATAGTTGCTCTCTTTGTGTCTCCTCCTATTCTTCAAGTTGAACATTTAACACACGTCGGAGTACTAAATTTCCACCCTCTTCCGCAAGATCAACATCTTCCTCTAGGACCTCGTTGACTTCGGGTTCCTCAAAAACAAAGGAATCCCCACAATCCTTATACTCTTCGATAGTCATTACCCGAGGGTTAGGACATTCATTTGCAAAGTGTCCTAATCCTTGACATTTAAAACACCTTTTTCTACTTCTATCTACCCCCTTTGTAACCTCTACTTTCTTTCCTTTATATTTCTCTATACTTTTTTTTGGCTATACAATGGGTTCGTAAAAAAAGTACTACCCTTTTCTTTAACATTAGTGGGCTTTACATAGGATTTTGGGGTACTTTTATTTTGTTGTTTTTCAAACTTGAGTGCTAAGTGACATACGTCTTCAAATGTGTTGTATGTTTCAACTTCGACCTTCTCTTGAATTGCCACATTCAAGCCTCCAATGAATCGTGCAATCCTTTGAGCCTCCTTTTCTTCTAAGTCACAAAGCATGGTGACTTTCTCAAACTCTCGAATGTATTCCTCAACTTTAAGAACTCCTTGATGAAGTTTGGTGAGCTTGAGGTATAGGTCTTGTTCATACTCTCTTGGCAAGAACTTCTTCTTCAAATGTTTCTTTGGTTTGTCCCAAGATTCAATCTTGGTTTTTCCATTCCTCCTCCGACTTGTTTTGAGGTTTTCATACCACACAGAAGCGAATTCCTTCAACTTCAATGTAGCAACCTTAAAACACTTGTGGTCATCATATTGCTTGTATTCGAAAATCCTCTCAATGGCCATTAACCATTCAAGAAACACTTTCGGGTCCATATTTCCTTCAAAGGTTGGAAGATCAAACTGTAGACTTCGGTCATCTTCCCTTTCATGTCTCGGATTGTCTTGGACATCTTTCCTTTCATGCCTCAGGTTGTTTTGTACAACCTCCTCCCCGGACTCGGCATCATTAATTACGGCACGCTCTGCAAACTCTCTTCTCAAGATTTGCATTTGTTCTGCAATAAGGTCACTTATGGTCCTCTGAAGTTTTTCATTTATGTTAGCCATAGCGTCAAGGCGTGGGACGGGAAAGGCTTCCTATGATACAAAACTAATGTATATAAGGAGGAAATTGTATAGTTAGGTTGGTCGGAGTTAGTTTGGGGCTGGACGGACACAATTATGGGAGTCAAATGGAGGTTGGTGGGATAGGACGATTTCCGGACAGTTTAGGTTTATAGGAGGTGTACGGGTTCCCATAGGTGGTTTGGGGATAAGGAGTTTGGAGATGATGAACTAGACATATTGTAGGTTATGTTAGTGGTTGGTATTTGGTGGTTGGATGGTGGTAAGATGGCAGAAATTGGTCGGGATAGTAAGGTACAAAGGTTGAACCCGGTGAGGACGGTGGAGTAGTTGGTTGGATTTTCGGGAGAAGTTGGTTAACGAAATTTTTGGTGTAAGTTGGGAAAGTGTTGTAATGTATTGGGGTTAAAAGGATTAGGCAGTTTGGATAATGATTGGGCACGAAACTGATAGACAAGTTCAGGTGTGGGTAAGGTGATGTAGACCGTGATGACCTTCTAATGTGTTTGTGACAAAGTAACCAGATAAAACCTTGGCTTGGGTATAGTTAGATCACAAAATTCCTAACTAGACTTACATCTAGGGTTTGGACCACAAAAGGACCAAGGGTTGGACCATAAAAGGACCAAGGTTTGGACCATAAGGACCAACTAAGATAACAACATAAAAGTTGAATAACTTAGCAATGTTTGAGAAAACTCAAATATATTTCATATAAATTCAATGTCTCCTTTCATCAACTACATACCCTATTTATACTAGTTCTAAACCTTCTACAAGAGGTAACAAAATAGACATAAAAATGCATCTAGGCCGAATGGGAAAGGGGGAGAGGTTCGGCCGATTTGAGAGAAGGGAAATGACCCAACTCTTCATGTTCTCTAGGCCACCCTTTTGTATCATCCATGTAGATAAGTGCATGAACTAGCTAGTTCAAGAATTACCTCCTTGGGGAACGTTGGAAGCTTCTCCTTCTAGATGGTTCTCGGCTTGGTCATCTTATCTTATTACATGGCATAGTAATTAAGCTATAAGGAGATATAGTAACTAAGCTAGGAATTAAAACAAGCTAAAAGGTGGTCTCGGCCAAGACCTACATAAAAGCCAAAAAAAAATATTTCCTTCTTGGATCTTCAAGTCTTGTGTTCAACTCCACTTCACACTCCACTACACATTAAGCATGTTACCATAGGACGGTTGTCAATCTTTGGTTCTCCTAGCAACACACATTAAGCATGTTACCATAGGACGGTTATCAATCTTTGGTGATCCTAGCAAATCACCTCGCGGCTCATATTGGAAACTTAAGTTCACGGCCTTCTTTTCATCAAAGGAACTCACTTCATGAATAAACAATTTTTTTTGTTGCTGTCAAAATATAAGGTGACTCATAAAATAGGAACATATCATGCTCAAACTCAAGGGCAAATTGAGGTTTCCAACCACGAATTAAAAAGAATACTTGAAAAATGGTTGGAATCTCAAGACAAGACTGGGCTATAAAATTAGATGATACGTTATGGGCATATCGAACGGCGTTCAAAATGGCAATTAGTACTACCGCATACAGATTTGTCTTTGCAAAAGCTTGTCATCTTCCTGTTGAATTAGAACATAAAATTTTTTGGTCATTAAAAGAACGAAACTTTGAAGTGAATTCTGCTGGTAAAAATAGATTATTTTTCAAGTTAATGAGTTGGAAGAACTAAGATTGGAAGCGTATGAAAATGCCAAAATTTTCAAGGAAAAAACAAAAAAATGGCATGAAAATTTAATCCGATAAAAAAGTTTTAAAATTGGAGATCATGTACATCTTTACAATAGCAGGCTCAGGCTATTTCCAGGAAATATGAAATCTAGGTGTGGACAGGTCCTTACAATGTTACAGACATTACTCCATACTGAGCAATTGAAAAAAACAAGTATAAGATAAATGATCATATTAAAATAGTATTTTGGAGGAAAGTTTGACCAACAACCATCTATCACTTTAATAGATTGATGAAATTTAGAGTTACTAAGTCGAGCTGGCAACGTTAAACTCAGAACTATGGTTCCTTAATTTCTTACCCCTAGCCATTGAGGGTGAAGCAATGGAGCCTTGTAAGTCCATCATAGATTTGGAGAATTAAATGCTTAACCAATTGATCTAGTCAATATTAGGATTACTGTACAATCAGAACATCTCATGAAGCCCTCTACAAAAATAGTCACCTACAAAGAAGCAATTTCATGGTGATCGGTATGCCTAAGTAACTGATTGGTTAACCATTTAATGATGCAACCCATATGTTGGAACATATTTATAAACATGATCCTAATAATTGTTAAGTTATTAAAGTAACTCTGTTCATTAGTCATAAAAAAATGAATTTCTTATTATGAAATTCTTTTTACTTACATATACAGTGATAGTTTTTTTTCTTTGAAAAAATATGTGAGTTTTAATAATATTAGCTTATTATATTATATTCTTAACCCAAAAAAGTTTATTATATTATATATTTGTATAGCACATGCTAGATACTTGATATAATATTAAAAAAATTATACATAAACAAGGGGCAAAAGAACCAGGCATCGCCTATATTTACATATGATTATATTGCTTTACTACCTATATGTGTGTATATATAATTTGAATATTACATTATAATATACATAATATAATACTAATATTATAAATAATAAATAAGTGTGGTTTCTTGTGGAAGAATAAAAACTGAGAAGTAGTCCCCCGGGCCATAGCTCGATGGCAAAGGAGGGGAACTTAAAATCTAGTTGGAGGACTGCAGCGTTGGTTCGAACTCTGGTGTGAGAAATTTGCTCTCTTCTGGGGTAGGACCTTGTAGGTGATATCAGTTGCTTTGTTCTCAAACCCTGGTCATTTAGGCACATTCCGCGATTTACTGATAGCAGTGCTGAGGGACCGGGACTACTATCTCCAGAAATAATCTGGCGTAAGTCAGAAAGCTGGATATCAAAAAACATAATTGAGAAGTAGCAATCAATATATCTTGTGTCAGAGAAAAAAGGTAAGAAGTTGCTACCTACTATGCTCATTCCCATGTGAAATGGCAGAGGTGTGTGTATTTTAATTTGTTTTTGGACAATGATATTTGGGCATAATTTCGTGGACAAAAAATGGGCAGAGAAAGTGAAATGTCAAAGATACCCTTAACAGTAAAAAATTAATTAAGTAAACATAGTTAAGCACGACTGTTAAGCTTAACACGCTTAGGTTAATGTAGTTAAGCACGCCGCCAGTTATGCACTGATCAAGGTTGACTTTTTCTATTAAAATATTTTATGTTTTATTTTTCCTATTCATATATCTATTAATATTTAATTTTCCCTATACGTATACATATTATACATCAATATGTATATTGTATATTAGAATTTTCCCTCTATTTTTTTACTTGACCTATAAATCTTCCTCATCTCATCACACAAACTCAGCAACCGCAAATCTATCTATTGTATTAAAAGTTTGTGTTCTTACTTAAAAAATGAACCCCAACGAAGATAATCGGGATTATCGTATTAGAATTACATTATACGAGTCCCTAGGGTTGACTTGACATCTTGATCAATGAAGATAATGAGATCAATACTGATTCAGTTGACAGTCACAATGGCGGGGAAGAAACACACATGGTTGGACAAGGTGAAGTGACTTCTGCTTATAGTGGAGAATCGGAGAAACTGTATTCTGATGAGCAAATATTAACAGGTCCAATTATAGAGGTCAGTTATTCAAATTTGTTGCATCGGTGTTTCATTTTTATAAAAAGCATGCGAAAATGAGAGAATTTTGTGTGTTGAAAAGAACACTTTCTTCTTCTTATGCTTTCTTTTGTTTATGAAAAGTCTAGAAAATCAACTAAGCAAAAATACACCAAGAGGATTTAATGCGACGCAAAAGTTAATGTCGTTAAGCAGCGAGATGGTTCATGGATGGTCACTAAGGTGTGTAGAGATCATATTCATCAATTGGGCTCTATACTATTGTGGTATATGGCTGGATACAGATCTATTAGTAAATATACGAAGAGGATTCTTGAAGCTAATGACAAAGCTGGCTTAAGACTTTGCAAGAGTGTGAGACTTTTAGAGGTTTAATCTGGTGGGCCAGAAAATATGGGTTGTACCCCAAAAGACTGTAGAAATTATATTGAACAACAAAGGAGGTTTCAAATGCTAGGAGGTGATGCAAACGCTTTATGCCAGTTCTCTTATGACATGCAGACAAAGCAGTTATGGATGGTGTTGGTAGGATTAAGGGCATCGTGTGGGTTCACTCACACTACAAATATGCATATGAGGAGTTCAGTGACAAAATATGTTTCGATACAACTTATCTTGTGAATATGTATAACATGTCATTTATTTCTTTTATTGGTATTAATCATCACAGCCAGTCTATACTTTTAGGATGTGATCTTCTTACAAGTGAGGACGCTCAACAATACAAGATTATTTTCTGTAAATGGCTAAAATCTATGAATAATGTTGCTCCAAAGGCTATCTTGATTGACCAATGTGAAGGCATTAACGTAGGTGTTAGTGAGGTGTTTGAAAACACAGTTCACAGATATTGTATTTGATACATATTCACTAAGTTGCCTATGCGTCTAAAGGTGACGGATGGTCGATATAAAGCAGTGAAGAATGAATTCAAGAGCATTTTCCTTGGTAGTATTACCACTGAAAAGTTCGAGAATAGGTGAGGTGAGTCTATTGAGAAATATGGACAAAAGGAAGTGACCGATTCAGTGAATTGTATTCAAAAAGGGGGAAATGGGCGCCAATATACCTTAATAACTACTTCCGGGTTGGGATGTTATCGAAGCAAATAAGTGAGGGAATACATGCCTTCTTCGATGGATTTAACAACAATAGAAGCACGCTGAAACAGTTTGTTCAGCAGTATCAGTTAGCATTAAGAGATGAATACGAGAAAGAATTAACTTTTGAGTATCAGTCTCGTTACACTAAAATAAGATGTGAGTCATAGTTCTCATGGGAGGTGTAGCTCCAAGATGCTTTTACCCGCAGAATGTTTAAAAAATTTTAATGTGAGTTAAAGAGGTTGTTTAATGGTGATTTAAGCCTATTAGATAATGAGACATTCGTGGATAGAGTGGAGAAGTACGGCATAATAGATACCTCAATTAAAAATATTTTTTATGAGAATCAATTTGTCTTCAGGGTTAAACACACTCTAGACGATGAACATTTTGAGTGCGTTTCAAATCCTTTGAATCAAGAGGGATTGTTTGTTGCCATATACTTAAGGTGATGGCACATAAGAAGACCAAACTGTTCAACGAGAGGTATGTTTGACAAGGTGGACAAAAAATATTGTTCGACACCACCTGAAAAAATTCTTTTTTTGGAGGTTACCTCATATGACGGATGAGTACAATAAGTATAAGGAGTTAATGAGGTATTTTGATAAGGCATGTAATATTACACTGGACAGTGACATTATGGCCAGGACAAGATTATTAGATTTGCTTAATGATCTTTCTAATTTTAATCACGATATAATACAAGAGGTTACACAAAATGGGGTGAACTTATCAGGACGTAGTGGAAATGATCATATACCAAATCCTACACCAAATCCTTTATAAAATGGACCATCACCAAATTTTGTGGACCCTAAAGTGTATCGTTCATGTGGAAGGCCAAAGGAAACACGCTATAAACTACCAATTAAAGTCTTATATAGTTCTTTCAGAGGGAGGGGTGTGCGATACAATGCTAGTAGGCGTGGAGGCAGGGCTATAGATAATGAAGATGAACATCACAAGATGGAGGAAGAGGCAGAGGTACAAAGCAATTGCCCATCGGTTCGACCAGAGCAACAAATAAGGTACAGTTTTGCATTAATCACCTTAATTTAATTAACGTCATTGGATTACTTGTCTTAACTTTGAACTTGGTCTAACTCATATTGCAGCAAAGTGATGATGAAATATCATAAGATGGAGGAAGAGAAAGAGGCAGAGGTGCAAGGGGACGGCGCAACCCGTCAAGATCAAGAAATGAGGTACTGCTTTGCATACTCAATTTAACTTAATTAATGTTATTGGATTTACTTGGATTAAGTTTGAACTATCCCGAATTCCAAATTCAGGAAATTGATGATGGAATGTCACAACATGTGGGATTGCCTGATCTTATCACGACCCCTTTTAAGAAATAGTGGTGGCACCTACACTTTTCCATTGGTAGGTGAACCACTTCTCATATAAACAATATTAATGAATAAATAAATGTGGAAATAACTAGATACTTATAAATCTTGTCTATTGTAACATAAAAAATGCGGAACATAAGTCTGAAGATCAAAATGCAACCCCCAAATGATCTGGTCAATAATACAAGAGCTCTAACTGTCAATACATAAGTCAAATTGAGAAAGAACATAGTCTAAGTGTCTGAACATGTCTCTCGAATGAAAATGAAAGACAAGGAATGATAGAAGCATTTCAGGACACGCCGGAAGGTAGCATTCTCACCCTGAATACTGATAATCAACCAGCTCAGACTCAAACTCAAACTCGAGGTTCCGATCTAGTATAAAGAGTTGTATCTACATCCAAAAAGAATACAACCAGTGTAGTATGAGTACACAACGTACCCGCGTAAGCATCAAAGGCCGACAATGACGAAAGATACGCAAATGGAAATAAATATCAAGTTGACCCAAGTAATCTTATACTAGAGAGTTCAATAATCTATGTAAGCCACATTGTTCACATAAAGTTCACAGAGTCAAAAGGTCACCTTATTCACATAAGAGTTCAATCACAGTCTAGCACCATTCAGTTCATATTACACATAAGGACCTCACACTCATTACCCACCCATCAGTAAACTCGGCATAAATCATGTTCATACTGTCACCACCTACCCAAGCTATCAAATCATCAATAGAACATGTTGACTTTAATACAAAACAACTCATCACAATCCTTTTCATGGGATATGTCGATTAGCCTAATCACAACACATTAGTGTTTTATTCCCCTAACACATCTGAGCTGATTATGGTTCTATACAAGTAAGGGTGGGACACATGTTATACACTTAACATTCTCATTATACTTTAAGTAGAAATCTATGTCTTTTATCCTTGATTAGGAAAGAGAATAACACATATAAAATATACAAGTCATTAACTACCACAACAGCCTTCCGATTAGTTATCTCTAGACTCACAATCAAATGATATTATCAATTATCCAGCAAACAAGACTCATCCAGTCCTATATGATTAACATGATAGTTTTGTCAATAAGATCCACTGACCACCACATAATCCCATAACGAGTACTCAAACTCATAAAGATATAACCGTACGAATCCAATACACATAGACAAGTCAAACATAGCGACCTATTCGGTCAATACGATCAATCCAAATTCATATAATCAGGGTACCACTCAAATTCCAATAACCAGTTCATATCACGTTACTAATACCATAATAACCAATGCATGGTGAATGTATGATGTGAATGCAATGTATATGCCAGGTACCTTTATCCTCCAGTATACATGTGTTTAAGTTTCTATTATGAAATTCACACTCATGGGGGACTCGCAAAGTCCATATACTCCTCCAAAATTTCTCATTAGAGCCCAGCTCTTGGTTGTAATAATTGTTGCATGCGTGCAACCCATTCCCCCACGTATCATCACCATCCGGAATTTCCCATCGAATCACAGCTCTGTGGTTGTAGTATCATCATCGATCAATATTATCAATCTCATTAGTGTTCTTACCTTCTCGGTCTCTTGGACAAACAATATTTTCATACCACTCCCATATCAATATCATCAGAACCATGAGTGTATGTATGCAAATGACAATTCAAGGCAAAAAATCATAATGTAATGAGATGCAACCAAATATAGAGATGCAATATCACATGCTTCCATTAATTCAATAACACATATAATCCAAGTAGAAATCAGGATATCATATCAAAGCATGTGTGATGAATAAACATATCAACAGCGAATATGGCGACGAACCCATATAATGGCGACAAGTCCATATAATGGCGACGAGCCCATATAATGGCGACGAGCCCATATAATGGCGACAAGTCCATATAATGGCGACGAGCCCATATAATGGCGACAAGCCTAATCAATCAATAGTCGGAACGAGCATAAGGTTGGTTCCCCAAATCACTCATCATCATAGTTCAATACATGTACCCATTCAAACGTTCATCACAACCATTTGAGTAGGACCCCCAAACACACCTAATACCCATCAATATTTATATCAATTTACTTACTTCTATCAGAGTCTAGTGAAAGTAAATAGCCTACCTCTGGGCCGAATAGGAACTTCGAACAGTCCAATATAAAGCTTACACCACATACAAGGACATAATCCTTAACAAAGCAAGACTCTCAAAGCCAACCCAGGCCCATGTCGTCAAGTCTCAAACTTTAATACTCATAAAGCAAGAACATATACTAGGTAATCATATCCTTAAGTTAATTCAAACCTATACTCGTTTGGACCTTCAATTGAACAATATACAAACAACCCTGATTTGGAAACCCTAGAATTTTTTCCCAAATCAAAAGAGTTTCTATAACCAAATTAACCTCCACAACATGAATATCTATCGTAACCCATCACCAATTTGCAATATTAAAGCAATCTAGTCCATAAAACACTCCTAAATCAATGAGTTAACTCTCTTAATCACAATTGAAAGTCATAATTCATTTACCCCATTTCACATGCATACTTAATCACCATTAAAGGACTTAGAATCATGAAATCAAAACACAAAGGATGGAAATCTTACCCCCAAATGAAGAGAGCACTCTTAATCTTCAAGTTTTCCCCTCATTTGGCTGTAGGTTCGAAAATAACTATTTTGGGAAATGTGACTCGACCTAGAAATTTAATATATCACTTGATCCAGCGATTCTGCCCCATCGGAGTTGACCCTGCTAGAGTGGTCTCGCTCCCGCATAAATTGTCCTCGTTGAGGCGGTATCCCTTGACATCTCACTTAAGTGTCGAAGCAGAAGCAAACCCAGATTCGCAGAGGCGCATCTGCCCCTACGGAAGTCACATCTGCCAAAGTGGAAACTCAACAATTACCCAAACCCCACTTCTGCAAGACAACCTCATCCCGAGGCGGATACATAGGAGCGAACAACAGTACCACCGAGCCGAAATCTTCCACCAAACACCCGAAACACTCTTGAGACTCCTCGGACACAAACTAGACATGCTCTCCTAAGGTAAATTGTGCTACGAACTGATTTGTACCCTCAGACTTCCCATTTAACCGAGCTAAGACATTCTTTTCTAAAGAATCATATGGAATAACCAAATAGCCAAATTTCACAAGTAGTAGCACAAAATATATCTGATTACCTCAGGAAGCAAACCAATGACTCGACTAAGTCATAAATGACCCTCCGGAGCTATCAAAAGCGAAGGAACCTGGAAACAAACCCATAGTCAATCGCTCAGCTTCTTTCTTTAATGAAGGTGCATTCCCCCTGAGTGAGACCATTCCTTTTCTACTCACAATTCAACCTTGAGTCAAACTATCTAACTTTAAGGTTCTAGTTTTGGGTTTTTTATTCAACGCTCATATAAATGGACCTCGGGATCCCTGCCACCCATCCCCGTGCTCCACAAACCCCATATAAAGTCTACGAGAAGCATAAAATAATCAAATAAGGATGTTTAGATAAAAATCACCGAACGGGTACATCAGATACCAATTAAACAAATGTTCATCCTCGAACGGAGAGGTAGAAAGTACGGAATCTAATGAGTAACCGAGGAATCCCCATTATAGCCTCAAGAAGCCCGAATAGACAAGACTTATTCTTGAAGTATCGCTTGTTCACTGTATCTGTCATGACTACCTTTAACTGTGCCCCAAACCCAATGTTTCATTCCTTTATATCAGAAATCTCTTCCACGGCTAATCCTCGAATGTAAGCACTAACTACGCTCAAATTTTCGTATATTATCATAACCATAACTCTATACGCATTCGATTGAATCCACCAATAACATCTCAATCTTTATCATACTTTAGAAACACATAAACACACCACAATTCCAAGTTGTGGCTTCCTTTCTCCAGAAAAGATTCATTGTTATATCTAAAAACACTTTAAGTAATTCCATTCCGAAACTGATCTAATCCAAGGCTGATTGTGCATATTTCATTCTCAAATATCTGAATCACCATACTAATAAGCACATCTACCGATTACCTTGTCGTGCCCCAATCTGTCAAAATTCAACTGATCACCCTAAGACTTCACGTAACCATTTATACCTCCTCAATACGTACCAAGTACCCGTGTAAATCATTAAAACTATATGAATCATTGTCATCCGAGAATATGATCAATCCTACTTGCCAACTTCAATGAGAATCGGTAACACTGTCATACCTCCATTTCGAGTCGAATTCTATCGAACCCAAATCGGTAGTTTACTAGACTACCATAAGTCCTTCAGTCAATATGCACATAGGCCACCGACCTTAATTGAACAATTCTAACCCAAAAATAAATGTTCAATTCTAAATCATCAGTAGTCTTCTGAACTGATTCCAAGCATAACTGATAGGCTTCCCATAACTTGTGGTGACCTCTCAAATATCTTTTCTCCTGAAAATCAAACATGTACGACCACTCACGACTCCAGAGCTGGAATTTATCCAAGTCATCAATTGTGTACTGAAGAACTATACCTCATGATTGTGATCTCCATGTTTCTTAACTTATACACGATACGCAAACCTAATAGAACCCCATAAACTCTTAAACACATTGAATCCCTTTGTACTTCCTCTCAACTCACCAACAACTTCAAACACTTCTATGCAAAGTCTGCAGTCTCATTTACTACACCTCCACCCAGTGAGTCTCTAATAGTAAGATCTCACTATCCTTTATCAAATCAGAGGGCATCAAATCCTATAACCCTCACTCTTTTCAAAATACTAACATATCAGCCTTACGATTTATGCACTTACCGTGCGCAGTTACTTCCATGTCTTTAATACCTAAGATACTCTTCATTGTCATTAATTAACAATGTTCACACAGTATACCACCAATTGTCGATCACGAACCCCATAGAACATTTGTCATGACACTTAGCCGATTACCATAGACATACTCCTCCGAGCGTACTAAGCAATTTCACCCGACTTGAAAGATGCAATGATCATCCCCACATAATTCACAACTAACCCAAGAGTTTCCATTTTTGAATCCAAATTCTCCCCTTCTCGAAGAGATACCTTACTCGTTCCAAATTATCTTAATTTCTCAATTTACACCTTTCATTCAAATCATAACACCACTAACGACTGATCACTACTCAAACCTGCACCAGGGTATATTGAAATATCATAGGCCTCTTAAAATAACTGAACCAATCCTGGAAAAAGTAGGACACTGCATACCCATCACAATGAATTTCCGTCACCTCACTCAAACCTTTAAATTGGAAGCTCCTCCCAAAATCTGGCACATCTCATGTACCATCATATATAACATTTCTCGACTATAAAAGGTATCGACCCACTCTGGTTACTTTGACCGACAAATCATTTAGTACATAACGATAGCATGAACCATCATTGAACTGGTCCATAATCCAAACATTGGTCCTTAATTACCGAACATGTACTCATGCTAACATTCTCACATAGTTTCATCGAAGCACCCTTGTTGAAGAACCCTTGACCAAACTGATCCGGCTTCTATATTGGTTCATAAGTTCGCTAACCCAATCAATGATACCCAAAGCTTTTCACAACTAGTATTAGACCAAACCGTCATCAATTTATTATTGTATATATCCCCATTGGTCAACACCTTATTTGAGAGTCTTATACGATGTTTGCCTACGAAGAACCAACCCTTACCTTATTTTGCCAAACCATAACACATCCAGCTAATCGTGCACTCCCCATCCTTCGGTCAGCTCTAACGTCATTATGCCAGTAATTATAGAACCTTCTCAACTATTAATCATTTACATACCATGCCCACAAATCTTATCCAAGAACTAGGTGCAACACCCGATAATTCCATAAATAGAACTTCACACTTGTCTATCACTAGAGTCATTCCTATTAGTCGATCACTAGTTCCAATTAGCCTACGACGTAGTCCAACATACCAACTCCTATACAATCTCTTACACATACTCTATACTAAACCATTGCAAAATAACTTACAAATCAACAACCTCTCGGTTTCATCCATCCCTTTTTATCACTAAATTCAAATGCCAAATGACCCTACGAACACACTCCTTATTTAGAGAAATGTAACTGTCTATTTCTATAAGCTTCACTCATCACAAGTAACCTTGCCACCTAGCCTAAAACATATAGCCATTTACCGAATGAACCCACAATCATTAGATATCACTCTGCTACCACAATTCTGTCAAGTCGAAGCCAACTAAATATTTTATAACTTATACGACGTCCACCCTCATACACCTTGCAACTCATCCTAACGAGCACGTCATGTACTAATTTTTTCCTTCTTATAACGGAGATTGATTTATCCAATTACACTTTTTTGTGCCTTTGTATTCCCATTTCCATTTCCCCAAGATATACCAAACTGAGGGGTCTCTAACATAACCCCAATCATCTGTACCTTCAATCATAACTGAGGACTAAACTTGATCATGCATCCATGTCATGGTAAACAAGACTCATCCAGTCCTCTATGAATAACATAATAGTTTTGTCAATAAGATCCACTGACCACCACATAATCCCACAACGAGTACTCAGACTCATAAAGATATAACCGTACGAATCCAATGTGCAGATACAAGCCAAACATGGCGACCTATCCGGTCAATATGATCAATCCAAGTCTATATAATCAGGGTATCACTCAAGTTCTAATAACCAGTTCATATCATGTTACCAATACAACAATAACCAATGCATGTTGAATGTATGATGTGAATGCAATGCATACGACATGTACCTTTATCCTCCAGTATACAGGCATTCAAGTTTTTATTATGAAATGCACACCCATGGGGGACCCGCAAAGTCCATATACTCCTCTAAAATTTCTCATTGGAGCCCATCGCTTGGCTGTAATAACTGTTGTAGGCGTGCAACCCGTTCCCCAGCGTATCATCACCATCCAAAATTTCCCATCATATCCCAGCTTTGTGGCTATAGTATCACCATCAATCAATATTATCAATCTCATAAGTGTTCTTACCTTCCCGGTCTCTTAGACCAACAATATTTTCATACCACTCCCATATCAATATCATTAGAACCATGAGTGTATGTATGCAAATGACAATTCAAGGCAAGAAGTCATAATGTAATGAGATGCAACAAAATATAAAGATGAAATGTCACATGCTTCCATCAATTCAATAACACATATAATCCAAGTACAAAATTAGGATATCATATTGAAAGTATGTGTGATGAATAAACATATCAATAGCAAATATGGCGACGATCCCACATAATGGCGACTCCCCAAATCACCCATCATCACAGTTCAACATCGCTACCCACTCTAACGTACATCACAACTATTTGAGTAGGACCTCCAAACACGCCCAATACCCCCTCAATATTCATCTTAATTTACGTACTCCTGTCAGAGTCTAATGAAAGTAAACTGTAGCCTACATTTGGGTCGAACAGGAGCTTCAAACAGTCCAATATCTATGCTAATCTTGCCATTATGTTATGCCTCATGATAATCGGAGTCTAATCACGCATATATTATTCATTAATATAAATCCTACACTGCATACAATGACCTTCTCATCACCGTTCCACATCTGATCGTTAATCATTTCCTTAAGTTAATTCAAAATATATACTCGTTTGGACCTTCAATTGAACAATATACAAATAACCACAATTTGGAAACCCTAGAATTTTCTCCTAAATCAAAAGAGTTTCTAAAACCAAATTAACCTCCATAACATGAATATATATCATAACCCATCACCAATTCGCAATATTAAAGCAATCTAGTCCATAAAACACACATAAATCAATGAGTTAACTCTCTTAATCACAATTGGAAGTCATAATTCATTTACCCCATTTCACATGCATGCTTAATCACCATTAAAAAACTTAGAATCATGACATCAAAACAAAAAGGATGGAAATCTTACCCCAAATGAAGAGTCCACTCTTAATCTTCAAGATTTTCCCCTCTTACGGCTCTAGGTTAGAGAATAACTATTTTTGGAAATGTGACTCGACCTAGAAATTCGATATACAACCTGATCCAGTGATTCTGCCCCAGCTGAGTTGACCCCACTAGCGAGGCCTCGCTCCCGCTTAAATCATCCTCGTTGAGGCGGTGTTACTTGATACCTTATTTCAGCACATAAGCGAACCAGGATCTACAGAGGCACACCCGCCCCTGCGGAATTCTCATTTGCCAAAGAGAAAACTCAACAATTACCCAAACCCCACTTCTGCGAGCCAACCTCTCGCCGAGGCGGACAAGCAAGAGAAAATAATAGTATCGCCGAGGCAGACACCGGACACCAACTGAAATGAAACCAACTCAATCTTCTACCAAACACCCGAAATAGTCCCGAGACCCCCCGGATACAAACTAGACATGCTCTCCCAAGCTAAATAGTGCTAAAAACACACTCGTACCCTCGGATTTCTGATTTAACCTAACTAAGACATTTTTTTCTAAAGAATCGTCTGGAATAACCGAATAGCCAAATTTCACAAATAGTACCACAAAATACACCGGTTGCTTCGGGAAGCAAACCAATGACTTGACTTAGTCATAAATGACCCTACGGAGCTACCAGAAGTGACGAAACCTGGAAATGAACCCATCTATTCACAAGTTATCCTTGAGTCAAACTATCCAACTCTAAAGTTCTAATTTTGGGGTTTTCATCCGAAACTCATATAATGGACCTCGGGATCCATGCCACCCATCCATGTGCACCACGAACCACAAACAAAGTCTGTAGGAAGGGTAAAATAATCAAATAAGGGTCTTTAACTAAAAATGACTGAATGAGTCATTACATAGCTGAATCTCGACAGCCAATAAGACTCACTCTTTTTTAATACTAATTTTGTTTAGAAGGAATACTTGAAAGAATGATTTTTGATCATATATTACCGTTCTTGAGGGTTATTGTTCTCAATTGTATTCTACATTCCTATGCTTGATGGATGTTGTTCAATTTTCAGTATATGAAGGGAGTTGATAAATTTAAAAATTATAAAATATCGTTGGTTGATGCGTCAGATGTGCTGTTCGAATGATCAAACAAAACAAATCACATAAGCGAGGGCATGGTTGACCCATCAATTAACTTGTATGACGGATCAACCAAAATAATTAGCATGATTGACTGCATGGTTGACGAATCGGTAAGTATTGTGAGAAGATCAAACAAGACAAAACTCATGAGCGAGGGCATGGCTGACCCATCATGAAATGTTTTAGGAAGGTTCAACCATATAATAAAAAGGACATACCAATAAGCTTCAACATTGATGTTGTTTAAGATAAACAAAATAAAGAAGTTATGACATTTGATTACATAGCATGAATATACCACTACAAACCCATAAATTGTAAGAACTTCATTTGCACTTACTAAACAGGCGTAGCAACAATCAACAACACATTTCATTGCATCCACCCCAAGACTAACAAGGACGCTTCAAGGGGATCATTTCCAACCTTGCAACATCTGCATTAAGGCGATCAAGCAACACATCTTGGCGCTGTCTGACTTTAAATATTATCCCTCAAAGGTGGTCATACGTGTATTAATGTCTTCCAGCCCTTCATATAGATGAATGTTTAAATAATAAACACTATTTGACACATAACTCATGCGGCGCATAAACAATGTGTTGGTGTCATTAAAACGTGTGAGGATATTTTTTTGGTGACGGAGAACACGCTCCATATTTGTTTTGAGCACACAGGTCTTCAAGCACCCCTAGCCAATGGCCTTCAAGCCTTGGTATAGGTATATTTCTTGCTAGTCCGCAGACTCACTCAATGCTTTCATGGATTCAATAACACAATTAATAGGGTTGTTGTAAGTCCGTTTAAATGCATCTACACATAAGGTCGGTTGTTGATAAGGTTGTTTAGATGCATCTATGAGGTCCCTTAAATCCAGATTTATCCTCATTTTTTTCAATTAAAATTATATAAGGTATAAAGACACAATGTCCCTTAAATCCAAAAATATTTATTTATTGGTTGACCCATAATTAGATACAAAATGAAGGTTCAACCATTTAATATCAAGTTACTATCAAAACATTAAGGAGATAAATAATACTAGCAATACAAATATATAGGAACATATGATTGCATAGTTTCCCCTTATGAATATTAACAATCAAATTACATAAGGGGGTGGGGGTTTCCAAAAGCACCAACAAAAACAAGCACATCTACCATAAGTCTATACTAGAACAAACACTAACTAGGAAAACAACAACAAACAGCCTAAAACAGTGGTTATGAAGTAGGGGGAAAAGTGACATATTGATCAACATGATTATGAAACGAGTCCAGAACACCACAGATCATTCTCTCCAGTCTCCGCGCCACAGCTTCTAGTCAGTCACTCAACTGTTGCTTACGTTCCAGGAGATCTCTACACTACACGTCTATTATATTCACCCGTTCATTAAGATCATCAAAGCGGTCATCGATGCCCTCCAACATTTTGTTAGTGTGCCTAAGAATTATCTCCATTTTTTTCCTATGGAATCAAATAAGAAAATTTTTATGGATACAACGAGTAAGAAATAACAATGAAGTTAGTATAAAAGGAACAGTGAAGGAAAAAATGAAGTGCAATACCTGTTTGAGAAGAGCTTCAACAGACCCTAGAGCACGAGTATAAAGAGAGAGAGTCTGTGGACAAAGAAAATGAGAACAAGCCCACTAGAAATAGATAGAAAATATGTAACCGACAACTTAAATGATGCAGCCGATCACTAATAAGAAGCCTTTTAGTTTTTTTAATTGACAAGATAGTTAATTATTGAGGTAAGTAATAATTATCAGGAAATTTTTAAATAATACTAATAAAATATTTTGGTAGAAAATATATTATTTAAAAGATCCAAGTGTCCATACTAAATCAGACAATTCATTAATTAACATTAAATTTCCTCAGTTATCATGACCCAAATTACGGGCGTCGTGGTGGCACCTACACAATCTCCCGGGTAGGCGAACCAATCCCAAACAACTATATAAGAAGGTTAAAGAAATGCGGAAGTGAACGGAATACAATATATAAAAATACCAATATTTCTATTAAAATCCATTTATAACAAATCCTCACAATACAACTGTTTTCCCCCAAAACCTGGTCTGACTTATACAAGGACTCTAAGAATATAATAGTGAATGAAATATAGGATGACACCGACCCGAATAAAGGAGGGCGGCTCACATGAGATGGAAACTAAGCCCACCAAAATGAATGGTCTACCTCGACTTTTCGTGCTCCAAACTGCAACCTGATGAACCTAGTACTTGCATCTACGTAAAAGATGCAACAAGCGTAGCATGAGTACACAAACGTACCCCCATAGAAATCATAGGCCGCCAAAGACAAAAGATATACAAAGAGAGATAAATACCACGTTGACACCAAAGAATCCTACCTTAACAGTTTAGTAAGACAAATAGTCATAGTGTCCACATAACAATTCATAAAATCAACAAGTTGTTGTGTCCATGCAAGGATACCCATACCCATGTAAACCTCACTAATCACAAAGACTGACCAACCGATATAAACACCTAATTCACATAAAGGTCCATGGAACCACTCAAACGACATAAAAGTACATTAATCACTGATAACACCTGACTCACAAGTCATCTATTTAATCCCATAACTCTTGTTTGACCTCGCATGCCCGATTAGACAGCACATTCGATAAGTTGATACTCAGTTCATTAAACCATTACCCTAAAACATGTCACAGTACACCATATGTTTGAATATACTTCTTTAACACCTTATTATAATCGATCCCTACCCTCGAGTTCGACCATATACGATTACATGCGAGACATGCAATAGTTCATTAGACTCTATTCTAATATCCTAAGCAATTTCCATTACCTTACCCCTTTTTATCAAAGAAGAAGCCCCACATACAAAGACGTACAAGCAAAGACTACATCATGCTAACTAAACAACCATGCCAACAATCCCTCACCAGACTCATTATCAAGTAACTCAATTAACCTTAAGGTCATCCCTACGTAACAATCTAACAACAAGTTCTTGAATTCACAAGTTATAATAACATGACCCAAACACACGAAGATTCAATCCAAGTATGGCAATGACTCAGTCCAATAAGAGCAAATCAACCAATTCATTTCATCTCAGCAATAATAAATTCCAAAGTCCATTCCAATACTAACCAAGCAACAGATAATCAATGAAATGATGTATGTATGTATGATACAGATGCAATACAATTCCAGGTACCTTTTTCATTTCCAGTATACAAGCATTCAAATTTTGTGAACTGCGCACCCGTGGGGGACCCGTGAAGTCCATATACGCCTCTAGAATTTCAAAACGGAGCCCAGCTCTTGGCTGAATAACTATTGCATGCATGCAACCCCATTCGGCGCGTATCATTATCATCTCAATGTTTCCATAATCTCGTAAGTGTGCGTACATTTCCAGTCTCTTGGACCGATAGCATCTCTATACACTCTCATATCAATATCTACAACCATGAGTGTATGAATGCAAATGACAATACAAGGCAAGAATTCATGATGTGATGAGATACAACTACGTATATAGATGAACATTACATGCTTTCAAGAATTCAATAGCATTTCAAACAGTACATTCAAGATATCATACCGAAAAAATGTATGATTAATAAACATAGCGATACAAATATACCGACGAGCCCACATAATGGTGACAAGACCAATCAATCGGTAATCGAAATTAGCTTAATTCCCCAAATTACCAATCATCACAGTTCAACATTGGTACCCACTCAAACGTTCATCACAACCGTTTGAGTGAGACCCTCAAACATTCCCAATACCCCTCAATATTTATATCAATTTATGTACTTCTATCGGAGTCTAGTGAAAGTAAACCATAGCCTACCTTGTTGCCAAGCGGGAGACGTGAATCTCTCATCCATGAAGTCCTTCTGATCGGTATCGGATAGTGGTAACCCAAAAAAGCACATAAATGTCCTAGTTTATCATTCATACAATTGTCATACAAGGAATATTGCTATGGAAATAAATGCTACCCGGCCCCGAGCCCATAAGGGTAAAATGGATTCTTTGTTAAGAAGTCAATCCATCAAGTCTAATAATATCGAGTCAAACGCTTTGGTAATTTATTAACCAAGGTCTCTAGTTTGATAATTTCATGCAAAGGATCTCTTTTACCTTAATCATTCTTTTCTTCATTAACTAGTAGTTAGAGAGTTACTAGAGGGTTCATCTTTCAAGATACAATTTTACTAGGTGAAATCCTTAACAAGTCATATATCTATAGCAATAAAGTCTCAATCTTGATGAGTTTTTATTCAGGAATTCATATTGGGACATTTACAAGCCCTAATCATGCTCCTACCCCGTAAACAAATTGAAAAGCCTGACAAGAAAATATAAATCAACTACTAATCTCTATTAATGAATTTAGAATTTAACCAAGGGTGTAGATGGATTGGACCCCTCAAAGTGAGGTCTCTAGTCAGCTTCTAGCTCCTATAGTTCACCTGTCAAATGGGAGAGATGAGTCTTAAGAGAATCTGGAACTGTCGTGGCCACCACTGTGGACCATCTTCCGCCAATGCGACCACACCTTGGTAGAAAGATGTCTGCCAGTACGGACCCATTAAACCCTACGACCATGCGCATGTGCGAAGGAAAGGCTGCAAGCGCGGCTCCGCACTTGCGATGCATTTCCGCCGGAGCGGACTTACTCAAATTCTTGTACCATTGCATCTCTAGACTGGCCTCGCTGAGGCGGTCCCGCAAGTGCGGATGATTAAATGCCCAGGCAGATTTTCGCTGACCCGCAATGCATTCTCTACCACTTAGACGTAGCTTATAGTTATATTATGACTTGTCGGACTATCTAACTTACCATTTAGCATATAATTATAGTCAAGAATTTGCCTAATTCAATAATTGCCGAAAAACATAAACATACAGTGCGGTACCAGGATGTTTCGTACACCCTGAAACATTCCCAATGGTGAATTTAGAGTTGATAGTAGTGCAGAAATTACTTGGAACAAGGCATAAGGACAAAATGTCAAACGGGTCATTACAGCAGATACCAATTAAATAAACGTTCGTCCTCGAATGGCGAAAAAGAGAGTAAAAGGGCTGGCCGAAACACATGTCTTTGGGATTCCACAAAGCCCGGGAAATAAAATTGGGAAGCGTCACTTAACTAGACAATGAGTAATTGTGTTAGAAAGATATCATCGATGCTCGATGTTACGGAACATTCGCAGGCATACTACATTTTTCATAACGTAATCCATTCAATATCCATGTAGAATTTTCACGTTCAACTAAGCCGAGCAAACATATTTTAAACAGTCGACAGGACGCACTTTATTCCACACGATTTACACATACAAGGTAACGTCGATCCTACTAATGCCTGATTACAAATTCTATACTCCACATGGTACCAGGTTAAGCACAGCGCATCTGTGGACTAACTTGTAGATGTAGGATTTCAACACATGCAGTAAATCGAACAATTAAAGGAAGACAATCATTCAGCTACGCAGAGGCCAAAAAAAATACACGCAGTGGCGACTTCGCAGAAGCGGCTAACTTTTCGCCGGAGCAGCTGAAGTTTCACAGTTAAGTTCTCGCAGAGGCGCTGATTATCCCCGCCAAAGTGGTTTCGCTGAAGCGGCAAATTCTTGTAGTAGTGGCGTCGGTGTATGAGTTCAGGAATAAGAAAAGGGCAGAATTCAAAACACTCCAAGAACTCCCCCAAACTTCCCCTCCACAACTGGTTAACCCCCCTTTCACTTCCCACACTCCCAAATTTCGCACCACCCCTAAAACTTCACACCACTCCCTCTAGTCACTCCTATCCCCCCAGCACCCTAATGCAGCTCGAAGGATGCCAAGTCACCGTGATCTTCCTCCACGACCAAATACCCAGTGAGCTATCCTACCACCTTTTGGATTTCTCATGTCTCTGGGTGTAAGGGTGTTGTTGTTGTCGGTTAGTATGTAGAGAATGTAGTTTGTGTGGTTTTGAACATGGTGTATGCTTCACACTAGTTTGGGGTGGGGTTTAGAATTTTTTGGGGTTTAGTGTAATAATATCCCGTAAATCAGTCATAAAATATTAGCATAATAGATTCTAGGAAGAAATAAAGGGGTTTGAGTACAATTCCAGCCTCAAACTTGAACAAAAATGGAAGATCCAACTGGGTTTGGGGTTCTTGAGGATGATGGTACGGCTTTCTATAACTGCGGAAAATTTTCGCAGGAGCGGCCCGGCCACTAAGCGAAAAAAAGAGCACAGATGCGAATCTCCTAATTTTGCTGACCTCCGTAGAGGCGGAACAATTGCTCGTAGGTGCGGATTTGCCTCTACGACTACGATTCCATAGGGTCAGGCTAGGCAGGGGTCTTCATTAAACAGTAGCTTGCAAACAGACCTATATGCATTCCTTCATTTGATCTTTCTCCTATGATATCTGGATAATGATTTGAAGTATGATTACATTATTGAGATTAACTTCTTCCTTCCCTCTCTTCCAGGTATTTCAAGAATCAATGGCTCACCTCGAGGATGAGATTGTGGAGAAAAACCAAGAAAGCAATGATGATGCATCAAATGAGGATTATGACAGCCACAAATTTATGTCCGCTAATTGCAAGCATCAGTATTATCGGGACTTAGTGAATAAGAAACTCATTCCCGAAAGGGGCGTGGACTTGAGTAAGGTGCCTGAGTTTCTTCAATGATTCTATAAGCGGCTGGAGTCCACCAAATGGATGTGCTTCACTCCCAAGCCATGCCAGGCTAATGAGCAAGGGGTCCGTGAATTTTATGCTAACTTGATATGGGCCGACTTCAACAATCCACAATTAAGGATTAGGGGCAGATTGGTAAGGTTTGGGTCTGAGGAGATAAATAAGCTTTATGGGCTAGAAAATGACTCATCGGATCTGATGCGGGCCAGAGACACGTGCTTAGATGACTAGTTAATTTCTCAAGTGTGTCCCCTGGGTACAAAGAATTCTTGGGCAAACAAGAAGAAAGGGTGGAATCTACAGATTTTACAGTTGAGGCCAAAATATGGTAGTACATTATAAACTCACGAGTGTCCCCTTATAGCAATAGGACGGACTATACTCACCACCGAGCATTGATGGTTACCTGTCTGATGGGCGGCATTCCGGTGAACGTGAGCTACCATGTCTGGCGGGAGTTGCAGGAGTATATTGCTCAGGATAGCCAGAGCTTGATCTTTCCTTCCATGATTACCGAGTTGTGCTGGAGGGTTGGGGTGGTGGAGGACCCTACTGATCACATGGTCGATCCTATCATACCAATTCATCCATTGAGTGTCACTGAGGTTGGCAGTGTCGTGATGTCTAATTCTAAGAAGAGGAAGGTAGATACTAGTACAGGGGAGTCTTCTTCGTAGCATGAGGGTCTTTAGGGAGCTATGACTTTGCAATTGCAGTCTATCTGGGAGTTGGTGTCTTAACTCCCTACCGGTCCTGAAGATGTTGGTGGTTCAGTCAGGCTTCCCAGGGATAACGTGGCCAAGCATATAGGGGCCCAGATAGAGTTAGCTCATACTAACAAGAAGTTTATCGAGTCGGTGGGTGAATTGGATTAGTCTTACCGTGATATGGCTAAGGCACATGTGGAGCTTCGGGAGAGTTATAAGAAAGAGCAAAAAAAGAACAAGTCAGCTCACTAGCTCTTGGTGAAGGTCTGGAGAGGGCTCAAGGCTATCTACTCTTGTGTTAACCCGAAGAAGAAGATTCCTGTCAAGGCTGCTGATGACAATGAGAGGTACTCCTTCATGTCTGCAGATGATAATGTTGATTTGGACGAATATACCGATGATGATGAGACGCAGAGTTCGTCACATGTTTCTTGATCTTCTCTTAAGTTCTGTTGGTTTCCAAGATAATTTATTTTCATGTTATTTCTAGGTTGTAACATTTAAACGATGCTACTATTTTCCTTTCTCGCTTGTTCGGATGCTTGACTTTTGATGCCCTTACCGAGCCTTGCTATGCTAGGATTTTGCCCTCGTCGGGCTTTATATTTTGCACGATTCGTGATAGAATATGATGTGGATTATTGTTTAGAATGCTGAAAACAGGGGAGAAATAAGCCATTGGTTCTGCCCAATTGTTCCGCAGAGGCAACCCACTTTTCGCAGGTGCAGCTCCGCTTCTGCATGACTTAGCTCGCACTGGCGAGCCTTTTACTAGGGACACATATCTGCTACAGTGGAGAAATGTCCACAGACGCGCTTCTTCTCTAGCAGACCTTAGCCGCAGAGGCGATACCAGAATAGGATTCAGATTTCCATATCTATGGCCCACCTAATGTCGGTGCGGCTTCACATATACGGGAAAACCTCATAGATGCAAAGTGCCTAGAAACATAATAGAACTGTAAACTTGGGCCCTACTCAAAATTTACTCGATACTCTTCGGCGCGATTTCGATACGCATTCCACTCTAATAGACTGTCAAGATTAGATACAAATTAGAATTGACCAGATACTAATTTGGATGAAGTAGCATGGAGGAATGAAAGAAGGAAAGATTTCTTAAATGTCTTATAGCCTCTCGTGGATGGGTACGGACATCATCATACCTATCCGTGAGACTCCACCAAACACTGTCCATGTACTCGTGAGACCAGTGAACCTAGAGCTCTGATACCAACTTTGTCATGACCCAAATCACGAGCATCGTGGTGGAACCTACACAATCCCCCAGTAGGCGAACCAATCCCAAACAACTATACAAGAAGGTTAAAGAAATGCAGAAGTGAACAGAATACAATAAATAAAAATACCAATATTTCCATTTAAACCCCATTTATAACAAATACTCACAATACAAACTTGTTCCCCCAAAACTTGGTCTGACTTATACAAGGACTTTAAGAATATAACAGTGAATGAAAGATAGGACAACACCGCCCTGAATAAATGAGGACGGCTCACATGAGATGGAAACCAAGGCCACCATAATGAATGGTCTACCTCGACTTTTCATGATCCAAACTGCAACATGATGAACCTAGTACGTGCATCCAAGTAAATTATGCAGCAAGCATAGCACGAGTGCACAAACGTACCCCCGTAGAGTTCATAGGCCGACAAAGATAGAAGATATGCAAGGAGAGATAAATATCAAGTTGACACCAAATAATCCTACCCTAATAGTTTAGTAAGCCAAATAGTCACAATGTCCACATAACAGTTCATAGAATCAACAAGTCATTGTGTCCATGCAATGATATTCATACCCATGTAAACCTCACTAACCACAAGGACTGACCAGCTGATATAAACACCCAATTCACATAAGGGTCCATGGAACTACTCAAACCACATAAAAGTACATTAATCACAGATATCATGTGATTCACAAGTCGTCCATTGAGCCCCATAACTCTTGTTTAATCTTGCACACTCGATTAGACAACACATACGGTAAGTTGACACTCAGTTCATTAAATAATTACCCTAAAACATATCAAAGTACACCCTAGGTTTGAAGATACTTCTTTAGCACCTTATTTTTCCCGGTCCTTACCCTCGAGTTTGACCATATACGATTACATGAAAGACACTCAATAGTTCGTTAGACTCTATTCCAATATCCTAAGCAATTTCCATTACCTTACCCTTTTTTAACAAGGAAGAATCCCCCACATACAAAGACATACAAGCAAAGAGTACACCACAATGACTCAGCATCCATGCCAACTATCCCTCACCAGACCCATTATCAAGTAAGTCAATTAACCTTAAGGTCATCCCTATGCAACAACCTAACAGCAAGTTCTTGAATTCGCAAGTTATAATAACAGGACCTAAACACACGAAGATTCAAACCAAGAATGACAACGACCCAATCCAATAAGACCAAATCAACCAATTTATTTCATCACAGTAATAACAAAATTCCAAAGTCCATTCCAACACTAACCAAGCAACAGATAACCAATGAAATGATGTATGTATGATATGGATGCAATACAATGACATGTACCTTTTCATCTCTAGTATACATGCGTTAAATTTTGTGAACTACACACCTATGGGGGACTCGCAAAGTCCGTATACTCCTCTGGAATTTCTCAACGGAGTCCAGCTCTTGACTGAATAATTGTTGCAGGCATGCAACCCCATTCCCCATGAATCATCATCATCTCATGTTTCCATAATCTCATAAGTGTTCTTACCTTTTCAGTTTTTTGGACCCAGAACATCTCCATATCACTTTCATATCAATATGCACAGAACCATGAGTGTATGAATGCAAATGAAAATATAATGCAAGAATTTATGACGTAATAAAATGCAACCAAGTATAGAGATGACATCACATACTTTTAAGAATTCAATAGCATATAAAACAAGTACATTCAAGATATCATTCTAAAAGCATGTGCGATGAATAAACATAGCGATAACAAATATGGCGATGTGCCCACATAATGGAAATAGGCCTAATCAATCAACAGTCAGAATCAGCTTAAGGTCGATTCCTCAAATCACCCATTACACAGTTCAACATTGGTACCCACTCAAATGTTCATCACAACCATTTGAGTGGGACCCTCAAATACGCCCAATACGCCTATGGTGATGATCCCACATAATGGAAATAGGCCTAATCAATCAACAGTCAGAATCAGCTTAAGGTTGATTCCCCCAAATCACCCATTATCACAGTTCAACATCGGTACCCACTCAAATGTTCATCATAACCATTTTGAGTGGGACCCTCAAATATGCCCAATACCCTTCAATATTTATATCAATTTATGTTCTTCTATTGTATCAAGTGAAAGTAAATTGTTGCCTACCTCGTTAACAAACGGGCATCGCGAATCTCTCATCCACGAAGTCTTTCCAATCGATATCAGATGGTGGTAACCCAAACAAGCGCATAAATATCCTAGTTTATTATTCATACAATTGTCATATAAGGAATATTTCTATGGAAATGAATGCTACTGGGACCCGAGCCCACAAGGGTAAAAGGGATGTTTTGTTAAAGAGTCGATTCATCAAGTCTAAAAATATTCGAGTGAAAAGCTTAGGTAATTTATTAACCAAGGTCTCTAGTTTGATATTTTCATACAAAGGGTCTCTTTTACCTTGATCATTCTTTTTTTCATCAACTAGTAGTTAGATAGACAATAAAGGGTTCATTTTCAAGCTACAATTTTACTAGGTAAAATCCTTAACAAGTCATATATCTATAGCAATAACGTCTCCATTTTGATGAGTTTTTAATCAACAATCCATATTGGGACATTTACAAGCCATAGTCATGCTCCTACCGGATGTTAATCAGCCCGCGGACTTAACCAAAGCTGAGAAGAGCTTTCCTAAGGTTTCCAACAATGGCACGTCATTCTACACTTATATGTCTAACATGGCATGGAAAATGGAATAGAGTTGGAGTTGTGACATGAAGATTTATAGTCTTGTATTTTCGGCCTTCTTGTTTGGTCTTGGCCGAGACTATGTATATTCTTTTAGCTTGTCTTTTATTCTTAGCTTAGTTGCTAGCTTAGGAAATAGTGTGATGTGTAATTTGGACACAATTAATAAGTCACAAAGGTGACTAGGCCGAGAGTATACCATGGCAAGGATAAATGATGACTTGGCCGACAAGATCTCAAGGACAACAACCATCTAGAACAAACAGCTTCCAAGAGGACATCTCAACCACATATTTGACCACATTAAAGGCTCCAAATTTGGCCAAGAGATGACCAAAAGGTGGTCGAATTGATCATCAAAACAAATACCAAGAATGGAAGCTTCCAACACATTCTAAAAAGATGAGTTTGTTGGAAGAATTAAGTTCATGAATATGGTTAAATGGGAGACCACAATTTCAGCCTGGGGAAGAGGAAGGGTTGGCCGAACTCCATTGATCACCAAGTCAATTCAAATGTGTCCACACTAGGTGTTAGTTTGTGTCTTTTCATTTGCTTTCTAGAATAGTCTATTTTGTACTATAAATAGAGGCCTTATGCCATTGTAAAAGGCAAAGTTGATTGATATATAAAAGTGAATTTTTACTCAATAGATAATTGTATTCACTTGTGTGTGTCTACTTTTAGTCGGTCCTTATGTGGGCCTTGGTTTTTGTGTGAGCCAAACCCCTTGGTGTAAGTTTAGCTAAGACTTGTGTGACTTAGTTGAACCCAAGCTAAGGTCCCTTGGTGTAAGTCTTGATTAGAACTATGTGACCTAATCAACACCCAAACTCTATGAACTCCCTTAGTGGTAAGCGAACGTTGGAACTGTGTGGACCAACCTAGCCTAAGCTTCGGGTTAATAGAAGGGCTTCCGACCACCATCACTTGGCTAGTTCATGGACTTGTACTTAGCAACCCCGATCTTGACCTTGTGGAATTGGTAAACATCTCCTTAGTGTTGACTCAGGCAGTAAAATCCCCATGTATTTATCATTGGGTTCATCTACTGCACTTCACTACAACCACAACAACCAAACACTTGGCCATAACCGAACCAACCAACACTTGGTTTGTACTCGGATTTGCACCTAGCATCTCGTGGTCATTCCTCATCCAAACCACTTCAAACCTTTCACCACCACACTCTAAAATACATCCCTAACATCCCCTATAACGGCCACTGACTGAAACCACACATAAACAACTGTCCAATCCCGAAAACACCCAAATAGTCCACTACAAACACCAACTGAGAACCTCACTGTTTCAGATTGTTCTGTCACCATGCCACTACCAAATCACCAAGTACCGATCACCATCATGACCTTTAACCCACCCGTGACAACCTCACAAAACGCCTTGAGCTGATTCCCACCACAACTACCCAAAATAGCCTCTCATACACCACATTGTCGGCCTAGCTGAGAACCCGAGACCCCCACTTGGTGTCTTATTTTTGCGTCAACTTGTTCCCTCCCAAACTCAGCCTCACTTACTCTCACTTACCCCTCCGTACTTACATCAAATTGGTATCAGATCAATGCGCTCTCGTCCCACGCCTTGACGTGATGGCCATCATGAGAAAAGAGTATTGGTGAATCGTGTGTGATGTTTTATACCAACATCAACTAGCCATAAGAATTGAACTTGCGAAGCATGCCGTAAGTAAAAATGCCAAGTCAAGGGTTGTACAAAAAAGCCCGAGACATGCAAATAAAGGTAACCCAATGGCCTATGCCTAGTCCACCATTGTTAAAGCAAAAAGTGGTACCTCTTCAACTAACCCCTTGAATAGCCGTGGAAGTATAACGAAAGATACAAGGATGGAAGAGTGTAGTACCTCTTTTACTCACCTATTGTATAATCAAATAATTGAAAAAGGAAATACATGGAATAAAATAGAGGTTACAAAAAGGGAAGACAAAAATAGAAAGAAGTGCTTTCAATGCCGAGAAGTAGGGAACTTTGCTAATGAATGTTCCATTCCCCAAGTCTTGACTATGGTGGAAGATGTCGACCTTGAAAGAGAGTATCGAGAGAGTGGGTTCCCCCTTGATATTAAGGAACCCATACCACTTGAAGAACAAGAAAAGTTAGCCAAGAGGAATGACCGAAACTGCCTTAGCTCCAACACGATACCTCTCTTGGTGGTGCCGAAACAAAAGGAAGTATGGGAAGTGCACATTGGTCACTGATTAGTCTACAACCACGTCATGAGGTCCGAATCTCCATAGTCAAGGATGAGTACGTATGTGAGAGAATTATGTGGAGCCAAAATATCTTCAATGCTCGGATTTAAAAGAAGATATCCACCAATGAAGACTCGAGAGGAAGTTGATCAAGAAAAGGGCGGATGTCTTGTAATGTCACTCGGAAGTTATGACATCCAAAGTAGTGATCCATATACTACCCCTATCATGGTCATCATGGTACAAGTTGAGAAAGAGCTTGGTGCCAACCTAATGAAATAACCCCGAGCTGTGATGAAAGGTTGGGAGGCAAGCACCACAAACCATGGTCTTATGATGACTTGATTAAATGGGAAGGCTATTTGAGAGATGGTCCCTTCAAGTTATTGGCTAAGTTCCGAAGTGACTTATGTGAGACAGATTTTTTGAGTGACGGACTAGGTCCAACATGTTATGTTCCTAAGATGCCTTCATACTTGAACCATCCAAATTTGAGGACAAATTCTTTCCAAGAAGGGGAGAATGATATAAATCAGCCCGCGGACTTAAACTCTCAACCAAAGCCGAGAAAAGCTTTACTAATGTTGCCAACAATGGCACGTCATTCCACACTTATATGCCTAACATGGCATGGAAAATGGAATGGAGTTGGAGTTGTGACATGAAGATTTAAAACGTCTTGTATTTTCAGCCTTCTTGTTTAGTCTTGGCCGAGACCATGTATATTCTTTTAGCTTGTCTTTTATTCTTAGTTTAGTTTCTAGCTTAGGACATAGTGTGCTATGTAATTGGGACACAATTAATAAGTCACAAAGGTGACTAGGCCGAGAGTACACCATGGCAAGGACAAAGGATGACTTGGCCGACAAAATGGCAAGGACAACAACCATCTAGAACAAACAGATTTCAAGAGGACATCTCAACCACATATTTGACTACATTAAAGGCTCCAAATTCAGCCAAGAGAGGACCAAGAGGTGGTCGAATTGATCATCAAAACAAATACCAAGAATGGAAACTTCCAACACATTCTAAAAAGATGAGTTTGTTGGAAGAATTAAGTTCATGAATATGGTTAAATGGGAGACCACAATTTCAGCCTGGGGAAGAGGAAGGGTTGGCCGAACTCCATTGATCACCAAGTCAATTCAAATGTGTCCACACTAGGTGTTAGTTTGTGTCTTTTCATTTGCTTTCTAGAATAGTCTATTTTGTACTATAAATAGAGGCCTTATGCCATTGTAAAAGGCAAAGTTGATTGATATATAAAAGTGAATTTTTACTCAATAGATAATTGTATTCACTTGTGTGTGTCTACTTTTAGTCGGTCCTTATGTGGGCCTTGGTTTTTGTGTGAGCCAAACCCCTTGGTGTAAGTTTAGCTAAGACTTGTGTGACTTAGTTGAACCCAAGCTAAGGTCCCTTGGTGTAAGTCTTGATTATAACTATGTGACCTAATCAACACCCAAACTCTATGAACTGCCTTAGTGGTAAGCGAACGTTGGAACTGTGTGGACTAACCTAGCCAAAGCTTCGGGTTACTAGAAGGGCTTCCGACCACCCTCACTTAGCTAGTTCACGGGCTTGTAATTAGCAACCCCGGTCTTGACCTTGTGGAATTGGTCACCATCTCCTTGGTATCGACTCGGGCAGTAAAATCCCCGTGTATCTATCATTGGGATCATCGACCGCATTTCACTACAACCACAACAACAAAACACTTAGCCAAAACCGAACCAACCAACACCTGGTTTGTACTCGGGTTTGCACCTAGGATCTCATGGTCATTCCTCATCCAAAACACTTCACTCCTTTCACCATCACACTCCAAAATACGTCCCTAACATCCCCTCTAACGTCCACTGACCAAAACCACACTTAAATAACCGTCCAATCCCGACAATACCCAAACAGTCTACTACAAACAATAACCGAGAACCTTACTATTTTAGATTGTTCCATCGCCCTGCCACTACCAAACCACCAAGTCCCGATCACCATCCTTACCCTCAACCCACCCGTGACAACCTCATAAAATGCCTTGATCCAATTCCCACCAAAACAGCCTCACATACACCATACTGCTGGCCTAGCCGAAAACCCGAGACCCCCACTTGGTGTCTTGTTTTCGGGTCAACTTGTTCCCTGCCAAACTCAACCCCATTTACCCTTACTTACCCATCTGTACTTACATCACTACCCCATGAACAAATTAAAAACCTTGACAAGAAAATATAAACTAACTACTAATCTCTATTAATGGGTTTACCCAAGGTTGTAGAGGGATTGGACCCCTCAAAGTGAGGTCTCTATTCAGCTCTCATAGTTCACTTGCCAAATGGGGTCTTTGAAATGGGGGATATGAGTCTTAAAAGAATCTGGAACTATTATGGCCACCACTGCAGACCATCTTCTAACAATGTGACCATGCCTTGGAGGAAATATGTTCGCTAGTACGAACCCATTAAACCTTACGATCATGCGCAAGTGCGAATGAGAAGCCAGAGGTGTGGCTCCACTCTTATGATGTATTTCTGTAGGGGAAGACTTACCAAAATTCCTATACCACTGCATTTGCAGACTGACCTTATTGAGGCGGTCCTATAAGTGCAGGTGATTAAATGCCCAGGTAGATTTGTTCAAACCCGCAACACATTTTCTCCACCATTTAGGCGTAGCTTATAGTACTATCATGACATGTCGGTCCATTTAACTTACCATTTAGCATATAATTACAATCAATAATTCATTTTATCAGTAATCGTCGGAAAACATGAACCTATAGTTTGGTACTAGGATGTTTCGGCCACCTTAAAACGTTACCAATGGTGAGATAAGAGTTGATAGTAGTGCGAAAATTGCTTGGAACAAGGCAAAAAGACAAAACGATCAAATAGGTCATTACATCAATAAAAGAACATAATACTTGGATGTTACAAATTACATACTACTAAGGATGATGAAAAAAACTAAATAATGTCCTTCAAAATCCCGGACGCAGTTGAGGTATGTGGATCAGTCTTGATCTAGATCTTATAGTTAGAGAAGATTCTCTCCAACCTAGTAGTAACACATTCCAACCTCAGCATCATTAACTCTTGGCTCGGGGATACCTGATCCACATTGCAAGTGAGTGTGGCAAGGTCAATACGAAGCTCTTGAATCTGCGTAACAAAGTTATGCAATTGCATGTTGATGGTGTAGATGTGCATTTATCTTTGAGGTGACACCAATTGTGGTATGGGTTGAGACATTGTATACCTTCAAAATGACTACAAAATGATAATTAGCATAAGATTACTAAGGATAATACAACTATGAAAGACAATGTCTATTACTACACGTTAACCTTTGATTTAAAAAGACCTTCTATCAATACTGAGAAGAAAAAATTATGCTGAGACTTGGAAGATCTAGTTATGATGATTATATACAGTGGCAGCGTAGCATAGGGCTGTGTATTTAGCATCGGAAACTTTCAATCATAATTGAAATCGATTAACAAAATCACGCCTAGCCAATAAACATCGGCTTCGTGCTTGGGACTCGCGTCGCTCTATATGCTTGGGTACTAATACTCATGAAAATATTTCAAGTGCTAAATTTCCCCCACAAATAAATTAGTTTCCCTCCTATCAGATTCTAGGGTTAACCTTCCCTCTAATCCAACATCATTTTTAATCTTTCATTTAAAGTGTCATGTGTAACATATTGTGAAAAACATGTATTAATAACATGTACATATATATGATTACAAGTGTTAATTACTCCCTTAAATAAGTAATCTGTCAACTTATCTCATAAAAAACTATTGTAGTGGTGATTATAGTTAACATTTAATTGATTTCATAATGAAATCATCTAAATTATGAAATAATTTGTGATGTTGAATAAATCATCATGAAACACTTAGTGTGACGTAGTTATACCACCAAAAAGTTAATAATATTATAGTGTTGAACTCTTAATTCTCTAAGTTTTCTAATAACAAATTGTCTTAGTTGACCATCAGATGTGACGATTTGATGGATCAACTAAAATGTACCGATTACATCAGGGGTTGGATTAAGTCTCACATTGATGCTCACAACATATTATTTTAGTGTTTATAATTACTAACTATCAATGTTGGGTTCATTGATGGAGATTTGGGTGGTCTCATTGGCCACTGAGATGGCTTGACAAAGCATTAATGGGGGGGGGGGAGCTCTGGGGATTAACCCAAATCCTTTATAATTGGTTTTAGTTGTGTAAACTTATAGTGTTATTGATCTTTTTAACATTTAAATATCATTTTTCAAAAAAATAAACTTATGTGAGACCTTGTGATTCGAACAATCAACCCGTTGGTCGCATAGATTGAATAAAAATTGATGTGCTGGAATAGATACATCTACCTATTTGTCTTAATCTAATTATATTTGTATTAGTCCAATTACATTTGTCTCTTGAGAGTGAAGATGAAAATAACCCGATCATTTGATGTGTGTATGACTGACTCATACATCAATTATGATGATTTGGTATGTTACTATGGCCTTAAAGCTAATTCATTATAATTTTTCACTAACATCCATCATTCTTTTTTTATTTATTAATAACAATTTGAAATATTTCCGTAGTATATTCCTAAAAGGATATATGAACATCTTCATCCAACAACCAAGACTGTAATTCTCAAATGTCGTGGAAAAACTGGGTTGCAACTTTGGTTGTTAGTCATGATCGAAGAAGACTCAAGGATGATTGAAATTTTTTTTGATGACAATAAAATCAAAAGAGGGTGTGTCCTTAAATTTGAATTGCTTGAAGTAATACCAGATGTTGTTGTGTTCAATATCAAAGTGAAATAAGATGGAACATCTCATTGTCCGATTGAGCTTGAGTAGTCTTTATGAGTTTTGTGTTGATATTGCTAATATAAACTATTTTATGAAATTTCTATTGTATTTTGAAATGTTAGATTATTGTCAGATTTCGATCTTTCAACTACTTTATTCACACAAGTTTCAACCAAGTTAAATTTGGATAAATTTTGGTTGGCATCCAAAGGTTGTGCTTGTTACCGCTGGGAAGGAATAAGTCCCACATCAATTCGAAAATGAGAACAGGTGGTCACATAGTTGACTCGTTACCACTCGACTGGGATAGTCACATATGTCTAGTCGTGTTAGTCCACATGTATTTGTCCATTACCTTTTATAGTGGCAGACCAAATAATTTATTATATAAATAAATAAATGATTCAAATAAACCCATAATACATACCACTAAAGGACCTTAGATGATTTTATACAATTGTATGTGAAAAGATTTGTGACTTGGTGAAACGTATTATCCCACAAGGCACAAGCTACAATACCACAACAAGTTCATCCACCGTAGGAGTTAGTTAACTAAATGAGGAAATGTGGTTGAGTAGTAAATTTATTGTTAAAACTCAACCAAAATAACGTGGTTGTACATGTTATCATATGTTATATCTTGTTATGTGGTACCACCCAAAAAGTGATTATTATAGTCTAAATCTTTTATTTTCTTCTTTTTCCTATGGTTCATTTAGATGACCATCAGATGAATCAACTAGACAGATCAACCAAGTTAATTTGGTTGGCACTAAAGAAAAAGAATAAATATAAGTTAGAAATTATAAAAAAAGGTTTATTCCCACTGCTATATTAAAATATTAAAGTGTTTGATTTTAAATCCATTCATATTCCATTCCCAATTTGGAACACGACGTTCTCTCTTCCTTCTGTGGTTTCTCTACCCGCTAAAACACCAAAGTTGAATCTACTATGGCGAGACCAAAGTTAAAAAATAATGTACCAGGAAAAGGTGACGAGGACTGAAATAAAATGGTGTGGTCGTAGCACAGAACTAGCACCAGTAGAAAACACTCCAGAACCAACACCAGTAGAAAACCCTCCAGAACTACTAGTAAAATGATGCATAACGCGATTTGTAAGAAAAATGAGGACATGAAGACCACCGGTAACTCTTCTAAAAGCTTAGAAAAAGTCAATCAAGAGTCGTAGAATCCTGATATTGGATAGAAATTGAGTAAATGGGGCAATAATGATAATGAAAAGGGAAAAAGAAAGAGGAAAGTAAAGGATCATGCACCGGTGGAAATCCGTTCAAGAACCATATCTAGAAAAATGTCGAAGTTATACCTTTAGTTAAAACTATTGAATGTGTAGAGAATGTAGATGCTGATGACGAGGCTGAGATTGAACAGGAATATGAAAAATCCGATGACAGGGATGAAAGTGACAATGAAATAGAAGAATCTAATGGGGGTGCCGATCACATGAATGATGGTATAAAGGAAGGAGATGGAGTGGATGTAGGTTAAAAGGATGGAGATGAATTGAATATATGTGAAGATGACAAGGCTGATGGTGAGAAACATGGAGATGGAGTGGATGTAGGTGAAGATGACAAGACTGATAGTGAAATGGATGGAGATAAATTAGATGTAGGTGAAGAAGACAAGGTTGATGGTGGGAAAGATGGAGATGAAGTGGATGTAGGTGAAGATAACAAGGCTGATGGTGAAAGGGATGGAGATGAAGTGGATGTAGGTGAATAAGACAAGGATGATGGTGAGAAAGATGGAGATCACTCGAATGCAAGCTCCCATGAGAATGTTGATAGTGTAAACGAAGCAGAGGAAGTGAATGAAGGCCCTACTAAACAAAATGAGAGTGAAAATGAGCAAGAGGGATTAAATAGTTTCTCTATTAGCCAATCTGAGAGTTAATTGGGAGGATATAAATCAGGAGGAGAGTCTGTTGCCCACTCCAAGAGTAGGAAAAGAGACCACGCAGAGGGAAGAAATCGCCATTGAGGTATGTCTGGGTATCCGTAAATATTTTTTCCCCATGATTTTATGAGTCTTGATTACTTTGTTGGTTATCCTATCATATGTATTTGTTGTCTAAATTGCTTTTTTGGAAATTTACAGCTGAAATGGTCAATAAGTGTTCAATTTTTACTGGTTAAAATGGGGTTTGTGGCTTTCTATATATCTTCACTTCTTAAAGAACATAATTGAAATAACAATATAATTAAGTTTTTTGGGTACTCAACGTGTAAAGGATGATATTGTCGATGAAGAGGATCTACATAACCCCTCAATACCTGACTGTGTGAAGGCGATCGACATATACTCCTATGGATTCAAGATAGTTTTGGATGAATATGGGTGGCCCCAGCTAAGATGGCCCAAAGATATTCTAAGAATAAGTTAGAAGAGTTCAGGAACACGTTATTGGAAAAGAATATTACGCCTGATTTTGAGGAGACGTGCTTTGGTCCTTTCCTGAAAATGAGCAAAGATTGGAGTTTAAACAAAGAATTAATTCACAATCTTCTCATCCATAGAATAACAAAATGTGACAAGAAGCATGAGGTATGGTTCATTGTCTACGACAAGCCAATTTGTTTAGGCTTAAACGAATTTGCTATCACGAATGGACTTCGTTGCTCTATCGAACTGTCCCCAGAAGAGAAAGATGTTGTCCTAAATCTTCCTAGTGTTGTTGCACTTCTGAAAAAAATCCTAGGTAAAATGACAAGCTTACAAGCAGAAAATCTTCTCTTTAAAATAATGTCTTCAAAACTAAATTCAATGGAGAAGCTAAATATGAACTTGGTGTACTTTGTTCATACCATAATCATGTGTCGCGTCAATATCAAGGACATTGACCATAGCATGATAAAGATGGTCGACGATTTAGAATTTTTTTAGAATTATCCATGGGGCAAAAAAGAGTTTCTAATGGATGTCCTGCAAAAGGTCATAAAGCAACTAGTACTGAATAAACACACTGGCAAGAGGGAATACCGTTATAATTTTCTCAATTTCTCATATGCCTTCATGGCAACACTTTAACCTATTTTTTTCCTTTTTTTGTGTATTTCAATTGGCAAGTTAGTGATTTAATGATTGTAATTTTTTAATGTCAGTGTTGGATATATGAAGTTATACTTTCAATTGGACATCGTATCACCGAATCAACTGAGTCATCCCTCCCCATGATGTTTAAATGGCAGAAGAAGAAAAAACTATGTCTCTATGGCAACAGGTTAATCCATTTGGATCTTGTATAAGTCACCATGAAGATGTGAGCTAATTTGTCCATTTTGATTTATTTTAGTGGTTTAGTTTGCTTCTATACTCGTTAACGCATTTTTTATGTGCGCTATAGACGGAGGTGCATCATTTCCTTGTACCTACTCATTTAGAGACATATCAATCGTTCATGAGAGACTTTGTTCCACTTGGCAAAGATTTTTTAGACAAAAGAATTGATAAACTGAGAAAATAATTGGAATGGGAGACAATAGTAACAAGATTAGAAGTTGTTGGAGTTCAAGGTGGTGATACTGTTGTTTTTTGTGGAGGCTCAGGAGATGGAGTTGGTACATTTGGTTCTATTGATGTAGAGGGGGTATCAGCAGTAGGTGTTGGTAGCTCAAGACATACAACTGATTGCAGTCATTGTGTCCATGATTCACCTACCTTAAATAAGGTGCTAGAAGATGTGGCAAATATCCGAGTGGCAAATGATACTATGCTTCAAAGACTAGAGCATCATGGAAAGAGTAATGTGAAAGAAGGAGGTATACATGAATAAAGACTTAAGGGTTCAGCAGATCAAAATGTGAAGAATCTTGGTCTCTACAAACCTGTGGATATTAAGAAGAAGCAGTCTTACCTTAGATGGATCAGCAGTAGGTCAGAAGAAGAGCACATTGATTATACTGTGAACATGGACTTTAGATGGTTCAAGTACATCAGCAAATCTGGCTCCTGGTTAGGAGATGAGGTAAGTTAACTTCTTATTAGTCATCTAAACATAATATTTGATGCATACATACTTTGTTTTGCAAAATTTGATGCATATATTTGGTGATAGGAATATTTTATTTTTTGTGCAGCACATTACTGAAATAATGGCGTTGATGTTGAGTCGTAGCATAGATTATCCTCAATAGTATAATCCATCAGATGTCATTATGGATGTATTTTTTTGTAGTTCCTTGGAGGCAATATATGATGAAATTATGGTTAACAGTGCGGTAGCATAGAGAAGTATTGAAGATGAGACGAAGGAGTATAAATTCAATGATCAGATCCTGGACTATGTGATAGGTGATCATCCGCACTCATTTAGTATGTCTTGGGTAAGGGCTAAGAGAGAGCTCTATGTATAGAATGTGGAAAATAATCAATACTGCACCCTCATTCTCATCATTATTGATGCCACGATTAAGGTTTACCACTACACCAAGAGAGTAAACCCAAGTGAAAAGGTTTATGATCTAATAAAACCCATTCAGAAGTTGTTTCCAAAGTTGCTCAAAGACTCCGGCAAGTTCAACCATTTGTCCCCAGACAAACTAACAAAAATGTGAAAGGTTAAGCATGTTAAGGGTCTCCCATAGAACAAACCTCGTTGAATCATGTGGTATCTATTTGTTTAAGTTCATAAAATTCATTATGGCTGGCCAAAGCATGGATGGTTTACGCGCAAACAAGATTCACGACTGTATTGAACCACCAATCATATGACGAGCAATGTGTCTGTAGTTCTTGTACTTGGTGCTTAAGATTGCTGGTTGTATTGGCCTTGCTATGTTTTTATAATGGCTTCATTTTGTGATTAATACAACAAGAACATGAACATGTAATTCGAGGGGAATTATTCTCGCAAACAATTGTGGTTATTCCTTAGGAAATGATAGTGTTTTACTGCCTATACCTATAATATAATAAGAGTTATATATGGAGAAAATAATTTTGTGGTAGAACTATAGCATAACATAGTAAAATTGATAATTGTTCAATGCTAACCAAATATCTAACTTGGTTGACCAATCGAATGCATTCATCTGATAGTTCAATTAAATGTCATATTAGGCCCCTGTTAAGACTATTCACTTAGTTGATCCATTAAATGCATTCATATGATGGTTGGCAGCCTACTCTTGACTTCTATTATATCCCTGGTGATCGTTGTAAGCTTCAAGGGCTTCCTCATACGCTTTGTACGAATTGAAATGGTTTCGACTAAACCCTTTAACCATTGATTCACACTCGTGCCATATCATGTATATACTGGGTACCCTACCACGAAATACAACATAAAACTTCTAAGCCATTTTTTAGAAAATAATGGAAGGTACAGAAGAAGAAGAAGAAGAAGATGCCATAAAGTGAGATCTAAATAAAATATGGTCTAATGATTCGGCGCCTCTCCCGATTGCTTGAAGATAGGCGCGCTATACGATAAAGGTCGAAGATGCGTTGTTAGGTGCTCCATTTTATTTGGTCAAAAAACTCTTGAGTCAACTTTGACACTAGAGCTGATCGTACATCCGATTTTTTTCAGGGGGAAGAGAAGAGCTCTAGGTCAAGATCATAGCTAGTTTTCATGGGCCTTCGATTTGCCCCAGCCTTTCCCCCGGGCAAGATGCCGAATATTTATAACGCTCTGAAAACTTTTTAGCATTTGGAATGCTCTTATGTGTAGGATCCAATTCCAGTATAAAGAGCTTCTTCCGGCCTGGAGAGTGAAGTGGCTTGCTTGACTAGAAATTCGTAGTCGCTACGCTCCTAACTAGCAACAGGAACACATAGCTATTAATGCCTTAGCAACACATAGTTATTAACCACTTGCTTGGCAAAGTGGGCTCATCATTTGTATCTCAATTAAATGGGCTAGCCCAATGCATTTGGGTCATTTTAATTAAATTTATATTTATTGAACTCAAATAATTAACCAAATTATATTAACCCATAATTTATTTATTTCGACTAATATAACTCGAATATAATTCAAAATTCTTGTTAACTTAAATTCAACAAAATTTAGTTATCTACCAATGCCCCTACTCGAAGACTTATCGGAATTTTGATATGTAAAATTTAATTGACGAGGCTTGAAGTACTTACACTTAAGCTCTTGAGCCAATTACAATCGGTTTGTCATCTCACAATTAGAATTATGAAAGAATAAAGACCTTCCATCACAACAATCCTAATTTTGTGCCGACATCAAATAATTAATGCTTCCACGTGGGGATAGAGATATACTCACAATTGCTAGTAAGATGTACCATGAAAGAGTCCACTGATTCCCAAAAGCCAATGTGTAGTCAAATTTCACTAACTTGGGAATTAAATTCTCAAACTTCACGCAGGCTATGATGGAGGGTTCGCTTTCAGTCGGATTTGGGATTTGAACTTACATTTAAAGAACTTTCTAACCGCTGAACTTATCATATATCAGAATTTGAGTCCACGACACAAATAATTTGACTCCATCTGCAAAGATACATCCGCTGCCTCAATGGCTCTATAAAAGGAGCTCATGCGATTATAATTTGTCTGCAAATTTCGGCTTAACCGAGGGATGTCTCGAGAAACCGAACTAGCTCTTTGTTCCGCCAAACAATTGGCTGCTTTACACTCAGGATACATGGAGCAATTATGCTTAATGCCTGCTGAAATTATCGTCGCAAATTGGTTCAAAACTGGCATGTATAATGTTTTATTTGATTTGCACATCATGCAGCCACAAATTTGACTTCGGCATCGAGGCAACATGTTTGAGCTTCCATTTTCTGAAGACTGCATAAATTACAGTCACGTGACATCACACTTGCTTGAGGATATCATACAAGCTCGCGAAAGAAGTTCCTTGCTAACTTTTTTTTTTTGTTGAATCGAACCAGCAAAGATGTGAGATATTTCTATTCCCTTCTTCTTGCAACCTCGAGAGGTATATTCTCTCTTCCTTTGAGCTTTTGTTTGTCGTAGTTCCTTTTTTTTGTAGGCGAGAAAAATGACACCGAAGAAGAATAAGTTCTCCTCAAGCAACGATATACTCAGTCCGAAATTATACTCATCCTGGCACAATGTTACTTCATACAAGTCAAGAAACATTACTATGTTAAAGATGATTCATTACTTGCACGAGACGTCCCAGGATAAGAACTACTCCGTTCGAGGCAAATAATTTATTACTCCATCCCAGGCGAAGAATTTACATCACCATCACCTTAAGATTTACAAGTTGACCTTTTTTTAATGACAAATCCGCGAAAAGGCAAGCTTAAGGTGAAAAGAGACAGAAACTGTGCACTTAAAACTGAAAGTTTAGGAATCTCTTTTAAGGACTAAACTCCACTTAAAGGCCCGTTTAAGGTGCAAAGGGACAAAAAAATTCTACCTTTAAGACTGAAAATTTAGGAATCCGTTTAAGGATCAAACTCCATGAAAAGGCCAGCTTAAGGTGCAAAGGGACAAAAATTGTCCACATTAAGACTGAAAACTTAGGGATCCGTTTAAGGACCAAACTCCGTGAAAAGGCTAGCTTAAGGTGCAAAGGGACAAAAATTGTCCACCTTAAGACTGAAAATTTAGGAGGCCTCAATTTCAAGAATTGGTAGATTTGATAGCTTCGACTTGAACACTTGAAGGACTTTAGACTTTTTTTAAAGGCCGAGCAGACAAGACGACTCCAATTAGTAGACTTGAAGGACTTTGAATATTTCAATTTGAAGACTTGATAGATTTGAAGACTTCAACTTGCTGATTTGACAACTTGCCAAGAAATTACAATCATCCATCATAGAAATTCATTTTCCATAGAGATTATGCCCCTATTGAACCGTCAGTATTTGGTGAATGTCCAAATTCCAACGAAAGAATAGTTGTCGATCTGATCTGCATATGCCTAGTCAGGTGCCTTGTCTTTCATCATAATTGACTTGAAGAACATAGTGATGTATTTTATTTTTTTGAGTTCTAACTTTTGCCTAAGCCACCTCTTGCGAGATTTTCAACCTAGCGGACACTTTCTTTTTAGGGTTGTGCACAGTTTATACTCTTGTGGGACAGAAGTGACATGCAGTTTATGCTTGTATGTCAAGGAAATTTTAACTTGAAGATTTAGCTCTAATTTAAAGAGCTTTTCAACTTGAAGATTTGTTTGAATTTGAGGAACTTTGCAATTTGAAGATTTAGCTTGAATTTGAGGAGATTTGCGACTTGAAGATTTAGTTTGAGTTTGATGAGCTTTACGATTTGAAGACTCAACTCGATTTTGAGGAGCTTATAGTTTCAAGATTTAGCTCGAATTTGAGGAACTTCGCGATTTGAAAATTTAGCTCGTAATTTGATGAGCTTTGTAACTTGAAGATTTAGCTCGGATTTGAGAAGCTTCGCAATTTTAAGATTTAGCTCGAATTTGAGGAGCATCGCGATTTGAGAATTTAGCTCGTAATTTAATGAGCTTCTTGACTTGAAGATTTAGCTCAAAAGAACTTCGCGACTTGAAGATTTGTCTCAAATTTGAGGAGATTTGCAATTTGAATATTTAGCTCGAACTTGAGATGCTTTGCGAGTTGAAGATTTAGCTTGAATTTAAAGAGCTTCACGATTTGAAGACAGCTCGATTTTGAGGAGCTTTGCCATTTCAAGATTTAGCTCGAATTTGATGAGCTTTGAAATTTGAAATTTTGGCTTGTAATTTGATGAGCTTCGTGACTTGAAGATTTTGCTCGAATTTGAGGAGTTTTGTGATATGTAGTTTCAACTTGTGCTTTAAGGAGCGTTATTATTTGAAGTATAGGCTTGTGCGTCGGGGAGCATTGCAACTTGTAGTTTAGGCTCGTGCGATGAGTAGCATTATAACTTGAAGTTTAGGCTCCTACGATGATGAGCATTATAACTTGCAGTTTAGGCTCGTGCGATGAGGAGCATTGCAACTTGCAGTTTAAGCTCGTACGATGAGAAGCATTGTAGCATAAATGGACTCTTCGGTTTCATCTTCAGATTCAAACTTGCCCCCACTATGGAGTTCTTCTATATATTCATCTTCATGAGGCTCACAGACAGGAAACCATTGATATACACTTGTAACTATGCTCAATTCCATATCATGCGCACGGGTGGCCAACTCTTCAAATGTATTGGGCTTTATTCCTTGCAATATGTAGTGAAGACCCCAATTCATGCCTTGAATAAACATTTCAATGCTAAAAGTTTAACTAAGGCGATCTTTGCAATTGAGGCTCAAGCTCCTCCAACGATTGATGAAGTTAATAACAAGCTCATTGACATGTTGGAAGGCATTTGTAAGTTCAATCATACTAACGATACACCTTGTGCTATAAAAATGATTGAGGAATTCTTCCTCCAGTTGCTCCCCACTATCTATAGAACCGGGTTCAAGATCTGTGTACCAATCGAAAGTATTTTCTTTGAGAGATCGGACGAATTGCTTGAAGAGATAATCAACATAAGTCCCAGCATCGTTGCAAGTCTCGACGAAGTGCGCTATATATGTTGTTTGGGATTTTCTTTACCATCAAATTGTTGGAACTTGAGAGGTTGATAGCCAACATGCATCTTCAGATTATCAATCCTTTGCGTGTATGTATTTGTATAAGTGAGAGAAGATTTGGATGGCAGTTCAAATTTATCTTCGATTTCCCCCACGATGAAGTCCTTCAATTGATCAATAGGAATCAGACCTTCAGTAGAGACTTGGATATCTTTGATCATTGCGATCTGCTTTATGGGGTGCTCTCCTTTCTCTTGAATTTTAGGAATCATTATAGTTTCTTGACTTGATTCTCTCTCAACCATACTCTCCATCTTATTTGTCAGCTTGAAAAATTTAGCATCTTGTTCTTGCACGTTCTTTGTCAAGCCTTCAACTGCTTTAGTCAAACTTGCAAGTTGTTTTTCTATAGTGAAAGCTTCAATCATCATTGTTTGCACGACCATCATGGAGGATGAAGAATGATATCAATCAGTACTTGAATAGATCTTAGATTGGAACGTCTTGATAGGAAATTGGAGCATATTCAGTGTTTAAGACATCACCATCTTCTTGCATGAAGGGATTGTTGGACTTGCAATAGCGTTCTTGTGGAAGATTAAGTTGAGCCAAAGTTCTTTCGACCACCTCAACAGTATTATTCCCTTATTTTATCATGGGGGAAGAGGATATCATTTCTTTTGGAGAAGATGAACCAGAAACATGAGTTGACTTAGACGGTACTTGCAACACTTGTCGTCCTAGCATTTTGATTTTGCTACTTTTGATTTGGTCAATAATCTCCATGATAGCTTCCAATCCACTTTTAGAATAAGCAACCGCAATAACATCGAATTTGGGATTAATCTTCATTTAAGTCATTTGAATGTTCTTCAACGTTCAAAAGAAGAGATGAAGGTAGAGATTGTCCCACTGGGTGTGACAGAATTTGTAGACAATAAAATTCACGTTGAGAAAATAATAATCAACAAAAGAAAATATCGCAACATTCATAGTGTTTGATTTCAAATATGAGTGTTGCAATCTCTATGAATCCTCTGATTCTTCCTTTCTATAATAAATTCAAGGGCTTTTGAGCTTGATTTTGAACCTGATGGATTAGATCTTGACTTGTACTTGGATTCAAGGGCTTGAAGCTTGATCTTAAATCTGGTGGTCTTGATCTTGCACTTGTACTTGGATTCAAGGGATTGAAGCTTGATCTTGAATCTTCGTCTTGATCTCTAGAATTTGTAGAGAAATGCTTGAGTGCTTGAATATTTGTAGCTTGTAGAGAAATCGGCGGCGTTTGATCCACGAGCTCTCTCTGGCTTCTTGTTAGAATTCTTCCTCCTATTCTGAATTATGAGACCCCTATTTATAGTTATAGGAAGGAGGAGTTGTGATAAGGATAGACTCCTTTTGGCCAATAAGATTTAAGTTGACATGGCGATTTTTGATTGGTCGAAACACGTCACTTGTACACATGGCGCATCTTCATTGGCCTTTGATTTGACTAGGCATGCTGCATCATTTTAACATGCGGTATGATCGTATTGGCTCTTTCATTTGACTTGGGCTGCCACGTTATTTGACATGTGGCGCCAATTTGGGCCTTTAGAATAAGATGACATCTTGGACTTGGCAAAGTGGGCTCAGCATTTATAGCCCAATGCATTTGGACCATTTTAATTAAATCCATATATATTGGACTCAAATAATTAACCAAATTATATTAGCCCATAATTTATTTATTTGGACTAATATATCTTGAATATAATCCAAAATTCTTGTGAATTTAAATTCAAAAAAAAATCCATTATCTACACTCATATATTTTAATATAAAAATATAATATTTTAATATAAAAATATAATATTTTAAAATAAACCATGAATAATTTATATCCTATTCTCACACTTTTTAACAAATCTTGCAGAAAATAAAATACATGGAAAAAGAGAAACAAAAAAGAAATTAAAAGCCACAAAAGAAGGATGCATCTGTGACAACTTCATCAGAGACTACACGAAGTCTAAGAGATACAAAATTATGGCAAATTCTCATCAAGATTTCATGATAAATTGTCATGTCAAATTCTCATCAACGTATCATGAGACATTGCCATGTCAAAATCTCATCAAGGCCATATAATATATTATATTCAAATTCTCACTAAGGCCTCGCAGGAATTCTCCTATAAATAGGCACATGTTTGTAGAAGGAAAGGCATCTCATTTTGTATCCAAATTCCTATCTAGTTTCTTAAGTTTCTGAAGAAGAGTTGAGTTAATCTTGGTTTCTTTTTTTAGTCTTTTTCTTGTAATAAAAATATTCTTTGTCTTTCTACTTCATAATGGAGTAATTTTTTTTTTTGGATAGTTGATAAAGCTAGATAATTATAATACTATTTCAGTTTCAATACATCTTGGCTTGAAACTTTCTATTCACATTTCATACTGTGCAGGAATGATGATTTTTTAAATCATTATTATCACATTTATATATTTTGTAATTCTCACGGAGCAAAATTAATATATAATAACTGATGAATATAATATTAGAGTGAGTAATTTTTAATAAGATTATTGTTTCAGGTCTGTAATCTTGTTTGCCTCAATTTTAATTCTCGCGGAGGAATTATTGTGGGCAAGATTATTGATTTTTAGGAAAAATATTCTCACGAAGTTTTTACTACCCTGGTGCACAATTCGATCAAGATATTTCGTTTTAATCGTCACTAGTTTTTAATCAATTAATTAGCATAATCTCACAGAGTGTTAATTAATTATTTATATCTTAGTGTGAAAATATAATTGTATTAGCAATAAGCAATTATTCTTTAGAAAAAATACGTGTAGAAATTGAAATTTTATTATAATAATATATCAAGTGAATTCAACGATTTCCGTCTCTTTTTAGACATAAATCTTTCCTAAAGTGGTTCGTTTTAATTTAAGTAATTTATAATTCCAAACTCACCTTTCATCAATTTTATTCTCTTAAATAGTAGTCAACATATTACAAGTTTGTAGCCTAGGTTGTCCAATCTATGTGAGACGATATCATAAACTATACTATAATTCAATAGAGTACGAACAGAAAATTCTATACATATTGGCCTCATCAACTAATCGATTTGAATCGCCATGATTAATTTCACTAATACGAATCTTCAGATTTCCTACTCGACTATTCAAGTTAATCTAACGCCTACATTCCTATGAGATTAGAAGTAACAAGAATACATTCATAATTCTTGAAAAATAATTAAGCACAACGTTTAAAAATAAATTTGGAGGAGGGGGGGGGGGCATTTTGGCCAATTTTAGTCGTTGGCCAATAGCCAATTAAAAAGTGATTGTTGGATAATGATTAGTTTTGACAAAATTTTAATTTTATTTAATCAAGTGGGCCTGGAGGACCGAGACGGTTCGATCCTTGAGGGGTACAATAACAGTTCTTAGTGGCTCGGTCCACAGACTAATCAATTGGATTGTCTAATTCCCGCCTTAGCATCTTGGATCAGGTCGATATCGATATTATGATGAGCCGATCCGGTAGTAGGCAAAACCAACCCACTTGATACCCATATTCCTAAGTGAGGCTTGGTTTGTTTTTTTGTTCAAAAATCTGCTATTTTATGCGTGTTTAAAAATAAATTTTTTCATACCTAAAAAATACGTAATGAACATTTGTTGACTAACAATCGTCGAACTTAGTATTGAGTTATTTTGAGAATAATATCAAAATGGTCCTAAATGTATGGGCTTTGGCTATAATTAGTCTGAATGTATAAACGTGATAGAAATGACAGTTAATGTCTTTCAAAAAGTGATCAGTCCTAAGATATATAAGTAAAGATAATAAATTGAGGATGTTTGGCATCATCCTTCATACACGACCTTTTATCTTAATAGAAGACATTTTAGGATTTCCTCCGTACTCCATTCACTGCCGACCTAAAGGTAAGGCAATCAAGCAATGGCTTTAGGCCCCCAGATTTTGGGGGGCCCATGTTCACTAATAGTTGTACAAAAGATGAGCTTTTAAAGCAAAAAGGTACATTTTTTAAATTAAAAGTGGAAAAGAAAACTCAAAAAAGATTTGAACAATTCGAAGCATATGAAAATATTCTGGTTTTTTATTTAGTGATAAATTCACTTTGATATTAATAGTTTAGACTTATTGTTTTAGTTAAATGTTAAGGAAAATCGCACGAGTAGACGATATCACTCTAGTCGATATGCTCAATGAAATAAAAAGGCTTGATTTAAAAAAAAGAAAAAAGATATTGCTTGTAAAATAATATTAACAGTTCATGTAACTTGTATACAATGATAGAAGTTCTTTCGCATTAAAGTGGATAAAATCTTACCTAAGACAAAGAAATATCTTAAGAGAGACTAAATAAATTAGCTATATTATCAATTGAAAAAGAATCACCATTGAAAATCAATTTTTTTTTAAAAAAACTATTAGTAATAACTGTGTACCTCACAAAGCTAGGAAGATAAATTTCATACGAAAATATATTCAAATTTTTTTCTAAAATAAAATTAGTGCCTCTCATCAAGGTTTGAATTTATGCCACCAACTTTGTTAGGCCGCCCCTAAACTCCATTGTATATATTCACTATAAATTATAATTTTCTTCAAGCTCTACCTCTGCATCAAAAGTTTTCGTTTGGTTCTTTCAAGTTAGGATTAAGGATTTTGATGTGGATTCTGAAATCGGATTGAACGATATAGATGGACGAATTATATTATCACACGTGGCAAAGAGGATAAGTTAGATCCAGCTCAGCCACAAGTGTCGTCGGAGGCTCTTGCGTTGCACCGGAGGCATTATAAGATCACTAGTACCGGAAAGCATAGTATGAAGAGACGTATTCATAATAACTGAGATTAAGATAATAAAGCATGGTAAATTATTTTAAATGGGAGTGCTAGTATAACCGCCATGAAACCACCACGCTAGAACGTGGCGTCTGATCTCTGCCCGATCAGCTAAGTCATCTCGTACCTTGCTAGGGTACGAGATATGAACATGACATGAATGGATCCAATAACCCACAACTGGTAACATGAAAGAATCGTCCTAACTGGGCGGAGTGATCATTATCTTATGTTGGCATACGTAGTTTTAGGTATTAAAATTTCTCGGTAATCTGTGCAATTCCCAAAACATGAACATGGATATAGTTGACTTAGAAGCTCATGGATTTCATAAACATGACTGGTAAATATGGTTTGTAGATATAATATAACATGCATATAGTTTTCATAAGACATGAAAAATCATAGAGAAGTCATGAAGTAAAACAATTCGTATTTCATGCTTGAAACTCATGGAATCGATATGATGAGCGTTCATGGATTACGGACGGATTCATGATATATCATGAATATAATTAACGAAAACATGATATAGGCATGGTATATAGTTGTACATGTATTTAGGGTCATCATGAACTTGAGAAATACCCTAAACTTATGGAATTTCATATTTTTATGGATGAACGTGACATGGTTAAGAACAATAACATTCCCACACGTGGATAGAAGTCCTATATACCTTAATCACTCCTAGTCTTGTAATAAAGTCTGAATTTTGATGAAGAATTCCCAAAAATCTGACCTTTAAACCTTGAGATGTGTTTTCTTGAAAACCCTAGGTTAGTAATCTATGATTTCTCTTAGAACCTGAGTATAATTTATTAGAATCATGTGGAAACATATGGAAAGGACTTACCTTGAGCTATGAGGATGATGGAAGGAGAAGAACATCATGTTAGGGCTTGGGAGAATGAAGAATGAAATAAAAAGTCTGAAAACGTAGTTTATATATTGTTCAATTGTTGGGCCGATTTCACGGTCCGTGAAAGTGGCCGTGAATTGGTTCCACTGAGTCAATTTTACCTTGCCCTTTCTATGGTCTAAAAGACGGTCCATAGAATACTCCACGGTACAAGTCACGATCCGTGAAACGTATAAAGACTGTGAAACCCACCGTGAATTAGAAACAGAGAGTTGGGTTTCTGGAGTATGTTTTACGGTGCAATTAACAGTCTGTTAAAGCTTTTACGGTCCGTATAACTTGGCATAAAAATGAAGAACGCTGATTTCGATGAATTTTCAATTCCAACATTTCCCAATTTGGTTTTTAACCCTTGAATCATAAATAAGGCCTAGTTTAAAGGTACAATGTGTTATAGTTCCATCCTACTAGAGCACTCAATCAGTTCGTTTTCCATGTTGGCCAACATATTAAAACACATGAGGGAGCTCGGAAAGTGAAAATTAGAAAGACGGACATCTTTCGCATTGCATAAGGAGAATCTTTTGGATTTTCATGCGATAACTTGGGAAGATGTGCATAACATGTACGAGTTAAAGATCTGGGTGGAAGATGACTTGTTGAGGACTCCAGTCGGAGTATCCCCTGAAGGTCGGATAAGGGAGAAGGGTCGGAACGTAGTTCTTCAAAAAACTGCTTCCAGGCTTACCCTGCTCACATAACATATAGAGGTGGCCAAGGATACCATTCTCTAGAGAAACCTAATGCGAACGTAAAAGGAGATCATGGCATGAATATTTGAGACTTGCAGAACTGGGATAAAAGCAACTCTTTCGATTCGTCTTCGAAGGGATCAGAATATCCGAAGCTTTCTGACTACAACTTTAGTATTGACAAAGCTACGATGGTGGTCATTTCTGATGTCTCGACCCCGAAACCCCTCCGATCTGATCCTAATTCTAGGGATCAGACTGGGTGGTGTGATTTACATGGCACGCACGGGCACAAGACAACATATTGCAGGCATCTCCTAGAAGAAGTAGCATGGATGCTCAACAGAAGGCACATGTGAGAGTTCTTAAGCGAAAGGACTAGGAACAATTATGAATGAGGTGTTCCGGCAGAAGGAAATGTTGTTCCGGACACTCCTCTGCATGTTATAAATATGATCTTTAAGGGATAAATGATTGTTGGTACGTCCTTCACGACTACCAAGAAAATGAATATCTCGATAATATGAGAAAAATGATTTCGAGAGATACTAGATGAAAACATCATCACCTTAACTAATGAAGATGCAGCTGGCGTCATCTTTTTGTACAACGACGCCTTAGTAATCACCTTACCCATTGATTATTTTCAAGTAAAATGTGTGTTGGTTAATCCAGGATTCAGCTAATATCACACATTGGAAAGTGGTGAGGGAAATGAAAATGACGGATAAAATCATACGGCTTCAAGAACGCTCATTGGCTTTAACATGGCGAGTGAAACTACAAAGGGCAAAATTGATTTAACGGTGGAAGCCAGAGGAGTCGTGAAAGAAACCAAGTTTTACGTCATAGATGGTGACATATGGTACAATGCAATATTTGGGAGGCCCTGACTCTATGATATGAAGGCAGTTCCTTCGACTCTACATTTATTGGCCAAATTCTCGACTCTAGAAGGAATCAGACAAATTAGGGGAGAGGAACCGGCAACAAAATAGATGTTTGCCATCGAAGAACCGGAGGCAGTCAGTGATGGTAAATAGCAAACAAGAATCGAAGACAGTCCCGGATGTAGATCATCAGACTTTATTTGAAGTACTTGAGCAAATGGATCCGGAGAGCGAGCTTCCAGATAAACATAAGGTTCCGAGGTACTTTCAGGTGCCAGACGATTCTGATGCCACTAAATCAACGGCAGAGAAACTCGAGCAGATCGCTCTACATACAGAAATACCAGAAAGAAAGATATACCTGGGTGCGGGGTTAACCCTGGAGCTCAGGGAAGTTAGTAATTGATATATTAAAGATAATAGTGATTGTTTTTCCTGGTCCCACAAAGATATGACAGGTATTCCTCCAGAGATTGTGACTCACAAGTTGAGTCTAGATCTCAGTTTCCCTCATGTGCGACACAAAAACGGTTGAGGTCTGCAATATATTTATCAAAGAAGATGTATCTAGATTGCTTAATATGGATCTATTCGGGAGTCAAATACCTGAATTGGTTAGCAAATGTAGGCGTAGTACCTAAAAGGGAAACAAATTTAGAATGTGTATAGATTTTAAGGATCTTAATAAGGTGTGCCAAAACGATTAGTTCCCGCTCCTAAACATAGATCAAATAATCGATGATATAGCCGAGCATGAGGTTATGAGTTTTCTTGATGAGTACTCCGGGTATAATCAGATCAGGATGCACTCAGAGGACCAAGAGAAAACGCCTTTCCTCACTTATTTTGGAACTTATTGTTACAATGTAATGCCTTTTGGGTTAAAAAATATTTGAGCCACTTATCAAAGGCTTGTAAATAAGATGTTTGAAAAATAAATCGGCAAAACAATGGAAGTTTACATTAATGACATGCTTGTTAAGAGTCTTCATGCAGAGGACCATTTGAGCCATTTGCAGGAAACATTCGAAATTCTAACGAAATTCAACATGAAGCTCAACCTGAGGAAATGTGCTTTCGAGGTAGGTTCCGAAAAGTTCTTGGGTTACTTGGTCTCTCAAAGGGGGATTGAGGTGAACCCCAATAAAATTAAAGTCATTGAAGACATCCCAATTACTTGACAACGTAAAGGCGGTGGAATGGTTGACCGGTCAAATAGCAGGACTCAACAGTTTCATATCCAGATCATCAGAAAAGTGTCATAAGTTATTTTCGCTTCTCAAAAAGAAGAATGACTTCGAACGAAGGCCGGAAAGTCAATAGGCGCTTCGCGACTTAAAAGCTTACTTATACAGTCCTCTTCTAATGTTAAAGTCGGAGGACATAAAATAACTCTTAGTGTATTTGGATGTTTCAGAAGTAGCGATAAGTGTTGTTTTAGTATGGGAGGAAAAAGGTATGCAATTTCAGTTTGTTATGTAACTAGAATTATGTCAGGGGCCGAAACGCAGTACCCACTTCTAGAAAGGTTGGCTTTTTCCTTAGTGTTGGCATCACGAAATCTCCGGTCATACTTTCAGTGCCAACCTATTGCCATAGTAACCACGTTTTCCTTATGAAACTTACTTCACAAACCCAAACTTTTGGGACGACTAGCTAAATGAGTGGTAGAATTAAGTGAATTCGACATAGAATATAAGCCTCAACAGCGGTTAAATATCAGGTCTTGGCAGACTTAGTTGTTGATTTCAGTAGGGAAGTGACTCCACAAGTGAAAAAAGAAGCCGCCTTAGTCTAAGGGACTACCCCCGGGTTTTGGATGTTTCATACAGATGGGGCATCTTATGTTAAGGGAACTGGTTTAGGAATAGTTTTACATACTTCTACTGGAGAAACTTTGAGGAAAGCGATTCATAATGTGCCTTTAACTAACAATGAGGTTAAGTACGACGCTTTCATTGCAGGTCTTGAGTTAGCCTGGGATTAGGTTCTTAGATAATCGAGGTAAATTGTGACTCCTTGCTAGTGGTAAATCAGGTCCATGGTGTGTTTGAAGCTAAGGAAGAGAGCATGTCATGGTACCTCAAAAAATTTCTAAAGTTGCTCTCCAAGTTTCAGGAATGGACGATGGTGCACATACACATGGAAGAAAATGTAGAAGCCGATGCACTTGCCAATTTGGGCACATCAACGGAGTCAGAAGGATCGAAAGCTGAATCAGTAGTTCAGCTGATGCACTAGGCATTAAATCCTACATGATATGACAAGGTGAATTCGACAAGCCTGGTGTGGGATTAGAGAAATGAGCTCGTAGATTACCTCAAACACGGAAAGTTACCAAAGGACCGAACGCATTCAAATACTTAACAACCAAGGCTTCCTAGTACTGCATCATCGATGGAATATATCAAAGGTACTACTATGGCCCTAACACGTTGCGTAGGTCTCAAGAAAGTTGATTACGTGATTAGGGAAGTCCATGAGGGTATCTGCAGAAATTATTTAGGAGCAGATTCATTGATGAGAAAACTGATGAGGGCTGGATATTATTGGCCCCAAATTGAAGAGGATACGAAGACATTCGTACGAAGATGAGACAAGTGACAGTGCTATGCTCATGCTCAGATACTACACCAACCAGGGGAAGAATTGCATCCGGTTTTGTCCCCATGGCCATTTATGAAATGGAGAATGGACATAGTCGAGTATCTGCCTTCTTCCCCATGACAAGTACAATTTGTATTATTTATGACTGATTACTTTTCTAAATGGGTGAAGCAGCAACCTATCAGAAGGTCTGAGAGAAGGAGGTGATGGACTTCGTTTGGCAGCATATCATCTGTTGTTTTGGTATCTCGAAGGAAATAAATTGTGATAATGGTCGTCTATTCATTGAGGATAAGCTCACCAAGTTTTTCGAGGATTTGAACATCAAAGGGATCACCTCTTCTCCTTATCATCCCAGTGCGAACGGTCAGGCAGAGTCAACAAACAAGACTATAATCTAAAATCTAAAGAAGAAATTAGAGGAAGCCAAATGATCGTGGCCTTCTAAATTACCCCAGGTCCTATGGGCGTATAGAACCATGAAAAAATCAAGTACAAGGGAAATACCTTTTTAACTCGTATATGGAGTAGAGGCGTTGATCTCAATTGAAGTGGGGACTCCGAGCCTACAGTAGCTCTGGTCAGATGAACAAGCCAATTCAGAGGTGATGCTGGTTCAATTGGATTTGCTTGAATAACATCGGGACCTTGCATACATCCAGATGATGGCACAAAAGCAACTATGGAACGATACTACAATCGTCATACCAACCTTCGAAATTTTAAAATCCGGGGACTTAGTACTCCGGAAGGTGACCTACAACACACGGGATGCAAATGTAGCCAAGCTAGTTTAAATTGGGAAGGACCATAAAAAGTTATTGGGATTACCGATAAAGGATCATAGAAATTAGAAGACTATGAAGTGAAATAGCTTCCAAACAATTGGAATGTCAGTCATTTGAAGAAGTATTATGCATAACAAGGAAAATGTGTGTTGCACCTTTTTTTTTTCTTCGGCCAGTTTTTATCTAAATTGGATTTTTCCCACAAGGTTTTTAATGAGGCAACACCATAAAGCATATTGAGATGTTTTTTTTTTGCTTCAGCGTGTTATCCGGTGCTTGGGTCTTCAGTTCTGTACACCCAAATATTGGCGGGGGCTATATATACCCATCACCCGGATTAGGCGCGATTATTGAGAAAGAAAGACATTTTACAACATATTAGCATTTTCCCTCAAAAATGGATAGGGGAAGACCCAATGTCCTTCTTTTCACAAAAGTAAATGGGCCCATGAGAAGACTTAGTTTTTCCTCTTTTGAAGGAACTTGTAATCATCGAAACCATAGAAGATAGTATCGGTAAAAGCTTCAATGCAAAAGCATACTAGCACCAGGGACTGCCCGGAGTGATGGAACATTTACATATGTAATCGGACTGACCACACTAGATGACAACTGGATTATTCTTATATTTCTTTTACATTTGTAAGTAAAATGAATCAATAAAATTTCCCTTTCACGATAAATTCTTGTCATTGAAAGCAAAGTTAAGTTAAATAAGAAGGATGTTATTTGAAGCATTCGAAAAGGAGCGGAGAGCCCATTGCACCTTGTTTTTCTGGCCTATCTTCTTTCTAGTTGCAAGCTCCCTCCTGTAGTCCTTGGACTATCGATAAGTCATTCTTTCTTTTTCTCTTGATTCTTTTCTGATCGAGATGTATAGATCATGTCCATGGATTAACGAAATTTGCAAAAGCTCTATTTGTCTCTACCATTCTATGAGTCTCTTCTTTTTGGCGTAGACTAGACAAGCGGTACACTGAACACCAACCCAATCTCGACGAAAAAAAAAGGAAAAGCAAGTACATCCTTAATGACCTCTATTCCTGATGTGAACGACCGCTTTCTTGAAACTAATTCATAGGCACTTTCCATTAGTTAGACTTCACACATTATATAAAGGGCCTGGGCTAGAGGACGGTGTGGCTCAAGACACAATGAATGGCTAAGGAAAGTCACCAGCTTAGGTGGAAAATGCACTTCCCTATTGAATTGTATTTGCGGGGCTTCTTGCCTCGCTATCTGTCTTGTCCATCTGAATGATGGAATCAAACCTTACAAACACATATTTTTCCTTTTGGGAGGATACTCCAAGTAGTGGGTGCCTCGACCCGCCTACTCGTGTCTTGTATGGATATGCAGGAAGGGGTGCTCCTAGGTGTGTCTAGGGGTTGTGTTTGTTCGCGAGAAAGGATCCCTCGTCAAGTAAGTTTGGGGGGGTATGGACACACTTGCATGAATTTGGGTAATGGCTACAAGGGAGAAATCGAAAGAAAATTGTACCTAACCAGGGATGGACGTAAACTCATAAGCTACCGAAGGTAGGGATAATCGTCCAAGACATATTGTGAAAGAAAAAGGCAAGACAATGCCCTCCATTAAAAAAAGCAGTCAATCGAGGGAATCAAAAAATGGAATGGTCTAAGAAAAGAAGAAGTTCATAATAAAGGAAGCAAAAAGTTGTGTCATTATGAACAAGAGACGTCCTCTTCTAAAGCACCATAAAAATAAGGGGCCTCTCTTATTCAAAACCTTAAGAAATAAAAGGTTGAAATTCGACTGCTTGAGCATTCAGATAAAAGTTAACTGGTGACTAAATTTAGCCAGACTTAATAATATAAAAGGCTACGAAGGCCCGAGGAAAAATAAACATCTTTGCAAGCAAAGAGTAATTTGACAAATAATCCCCACTTCAATTTATTTCCAGGTTTCTAACTTAGAAAGTGACAATTGACAAAGTCAATTTAACTGGCGTATGTTTTCACTTGAAGTAAGGTTAGAAAGAACTACAAGTCTTTCTTGTTATAAATTGCCTAAAGCAAATGGATATCAACACTTATATTTGAAGTCATAAAAAACATTTTTCTCTGTGGAGGAAGCACATTTATGGTACAGAAATAAAACTTAATAAAGCAAAAGGTTTGTACTAATGAACAAAAAATAGCAAAGTCTCGAAAAGTATATTTCATTAACCATTATAAAACGTATGGGGCTAAAAGTGACCTGGAAAGGGAACTGTGAACCTGCACGAAAGGGATCAATATACTCGTCCCATGGTCCACCGAGTGTGTTTCTTTACAGAACAAAATTATAAAATTGCGCGAAAAGAATCGACATATTCGTCTCATGGTCCATCGAAGATATTTGAAAGCAAAAAACAAAGTTATTGAGCATGCGAAAGGGATCGGTCTACCTGATCCCATGGTCCACCAAGGTTGAATCACAAAAAGTCTTAATAGAATAACAGTTACAGTTGAGAGGGAACTTGTAACATCCCGGAATTTTGACAATGATTTGAGCACCTAAGCGTAATAAGTAGACTCGGGACTCGGGAATTTTATATTGTATTTACGTATGCTAATAAAGAGATTAGTATATAAAAGGATTAAACCCCGAAATAATTTTGGACGTAACAAGTGTGACAACGTAGAGTGAAAATAAATTTGATGTGTGCATAAAGAGATTATGGATTAGTGTCATATTACAAAGTTATGATATTGAGTATATGAAGGTCTTATAAGTTATCAAGGTTTAAGTGAATTGAGATCACTAAAATAATTATGTGTGTGATTGATAAACTATACGAAGGCAAGTCACTTAATTAATATTAAGTGGAGGGGATAAGATTGGTGGGGGCGTATTATGTGTGGCCAAGGGAAATGAGCAGCAAGTGACTCGTAACCTATACCTTCTCATTTTAATGACACATTAGAGTAGAAATGTTATTTTTAGGAAAACGTGTAGGTAGACCCCACCTTCTATTAGGGATAGTAACCCTTGAGAAATCACTTTATCAAGACAATTTCTGGAGAATGTATACAACAACTTTACTTCATTTCCATTCATTAATAGTTAGTGCTACTAGATAGGAGACTACAATTCACTTCCTTCAAAAGTAAGAATTCCAAACCCCTTCTGCATAAAACCAAACCAAAACATTTTACTTGGTTTTGGAAAAATCGAAAAAAACGTACGAAGTAGCAGTAACATTTTCCAATTAACCCACCAATATTTACTATAGCTCACCTGGAATTAAAGTTGCTTTCTCCCTAGATAATTGAAGCAGTGATAATATTTAGGCAAGCAGAAACCGTTGTGTCTTCTTTAGTGTTATAGTTCCTCGTTTTTTTTTTGAAGCTCGGGGAAGTATGGACTGATTTTGTTGTGGTTACTGAAGGGGCGGTATCCGAGATATGTTAAGACAAATTATTTTTTTCTTTTGGCATGTTCCATGTAACGAAATATAACAGTGATATTGCTCCATAATTTATTCTGCTCCTAGTAGTTAAGAATATTCGTGTTATTGATTCCTATGCTAAAAGCATGTCTAAATATGTTTCTAAATCCTTACTGAGGTATACGGAAGAGATGTTGATTTTCCAATGTTAGCCGAAGGTATAAAGTTATTATGTCATCCGTTGAGATTGAAATATTGTGTTATCATTCATGCATTTTTATTTGCATTGCATTCATATATTATCCTGGACCACTTGTGATATGCACACTATTATATGGTAAATATTATATATATATATATATATATATATATATATATATATATATATATATATATATATATATATATATATATATATATATGTATGGGGAATGGGAGAAGGGAAATGTGTTATATACGCACACCACCTGCAGCTGGTACAGACTATCACTAAAGAGCCCGAAGAGGCCAATATGATGTGATGATGTGATGCCCTTGTGTGGCGATATAACTTGATGCCCACAGAGGCGATTATGAGAGGATTCCTATGTGGACATTAGTATACCGCATTTGCATAATGCATACATTCATTAACCATTATATGGGATGATGCCCACAGAGGCTGTTATGGTAAGGAAGATGCCCGATGAGGCTAATGTAAATGGAAACCGCATTGTGCATAACATTCAGGCATATGTGTTAGGGCCCTCAGAGGCATTTACTGCTGGTCAACTGTTTCTGTTTCAGTTGTTGTTATATCTCTGTTATGCTATTATTCATGTCTGACATACTCAGTACATCAATCGTACTGACGTCCCTTTTGTCGAGGGACGCTGCGTTTCATGGCCGTAGGTTCAGTTAAAGAGGGTGACGATTCACGCTAGTAGGTTGCTGGTTCAGCTGATATTGGAGCACTCTATTTGTTTCAGAGTTGCAGTCTGGTCGTGGTACAATATTTTTGCATACGCATATGGGTATGGCGGGGTCTTGTCCCGTCCTTGTGATATCATGTCTTCTTTAGAGGCTTGTAGATAGGTGTCCTGTGGTTATTTGTCATGTGTGGCCTTGCCAATCTTGGTATGGGTATGTATATATGAAAATTGGATTTCTGGATAAGATTTTCTAAAATGTTTTTCGGCTTAGTCCGTATGCAATTGTGATTAGAAGTTGGTTGTACTATTAGCGGTACCGGCGGGTGGGGTCCGGGTGCCCGTCGCGGCCCTCCGATTTGGGTCGTGACAGAGCTATACAAGAGGAACATCATCAGTGTCCTTATTTTCTAGGTCATTCCCTTCGGTGTCATGCAGATTCTCCAATGCTAACTCAACCGCTTCGAGATCAGTTTCAGCATTAAGAAGTGTCGTAGGGATGTCCATTCACCGGTGCTAGCTTCTTTGAGGGTGTACTTGTGCGTCTTCAAGACGGACATATCTCGTCGGAGTTTCCATTTAGCGCGAAGACCTTTTTGAGGATTTTCAGCATTGACAAACTGGTCCCGTACAGTAGCCAGGTCTGCCTCTAACTTAGCAGTTATGCTCTGCAAATTTATGTATGTGGAGGTGAGGACTTGCAAGAAATTCTCTCAGTCCCTTAGAGAGTCAGTAGCATCTTCCAGGCGCAATCGGAGCGAGGCTTGAAGGGAATTTGAATCCCAAATTTCATCTCGAAGTCTTTCCACGTCGGCTTGAAGGCACTGGTTATTTAAGGACATCATTTCTTTGCCACGTGAGGGGATTAATGTTTTGGTCATTTCCATAGTGGAAGTGGCCACATGACCCTTAAGAAAAAGGGCATGTTAGAGAATCCTTGGAGTTTCAAAGTCAGTTATATAAAAATTAAACTAAATCCGGGGGTACCTCAAGAAATAAATCGTCCAGGTGAGCGAGTGAAGCTTCTAGCTAGCATTTGCAAATTTAGGACGGGGTGAAGAGGCTGATGTACTAACATCTGTACCGGTAGAGGTTATGGCGCTGCCTTTGGAAGGTTGAAACTCTAGAGCAACATGCCCTTACTTAGGGACCTCGTTCAAAGAAGTTCCAGCACCTTAGGGATCCCCACAGTCATCTTTAGTTTTCTCTCTCTCATCGTCGTCGTCAATGTGATGAACACCGTGCTTTATTTCCTTCTAGGATTCGACAAACCTGCGATGGGTTCTCACTCTCGAGCTTATTCCTTGGGGAATCACAATTGCATCCTCCTGGAGCCTCCGCTTATGACTGTGGGGAGCTGTTCGAACTATATTTTTCAAAGCAACAACACGAGTTGGCACTTTTTGGGAAGCTGATTTTCTCACGGGGAGTCCTAAAGGAAATAAAAAATGGATTATGTGAAAGTCAGAGTTTGTTTTATTTACTAATGATTTTTTGGTTCCTTACCAAGGCTTTTCCCCTTCCACCACTCAGAGTTCAACCACCCATTCAAAGATCCTGACTATCAACTCCGGTTCAACGGGGCAGCTACAAGGAATACACACACACACACACACACACACACACATATATATATATAAGTAACCAATTTTGTCAGGAGAACTTACGAGTAGTGTTCCATGCTTCAGGGAAAGGTTCGGACGAGGGTTGGTGCACTTGGTCAGTCTGAATCATCATAAACCTGGTCAACCATCCACCATCATAATTATATTTGGAGTTAATTAAACTCTGGCTCCTTTGGGAATATAGGTGAATCATCCCCCCCTCTCCGCCGGAATAGCCCAGGACAGTAAAGGTGAATAAGGTGGTCGATGATGGAAGGAACATCAGCACGGTTGGCCAACAACTGGATACAATACAATATCCCCCAAATTTGAGGGGCCACTTGGCCTAGGTACTCCTGATAGCTTCGACAGATAGTGAGGGGATTGGAAATCGAAAACCAATAGTGAAGGGGTAGGTGTGAACCATGGAGAAACCTTCAACATGGTGATTCATCCTGGCATCAGGACCAACTATATATCCTAACATCAATCTCATGATCAAAGTCGCAATTCTCGCTAACTTAGGGAACGTTATCAGTAGTGATCAATGAACTAACTTCCTCCCTAATATTTAAAGTCAGGAGGAAAAATGTCGATTGCAAGAGAACCTAAGTCAATCTCTTGACTGGTGGGAGAAATGAAAACTTTTCCTGATTGACGATGTGGGGTGGATTTGTCGTCGTTGGATTTCTCCCCAGAGGAATGGGCAGAAAAAAGGAAAGATATGAACGACGGCATGATTTTTGTAGAATGGCAAGAAGGAGAGATGGATATTAAAATGAGTATTTGAAGAATCTTATGCTAAAGGGAAGGAAAATATGAATGAATATTTGATGAAGATTGTGGCCTTATATATAAGAAAAAAATAGAGGCAATGATCGGGAAACGAGAAGACGCAACTCATCATGATTGTGCAACTTTATGTAAATCAGAAGTTGTTGGATGGTTCTCGTCATTTCAGACGAATTAAATAGGGTTGCAATGTTTAATATCTTAAACCAATTCATCACGACGTTTTGGTTTCCCGTCATTAAGATTCATCGGATTGTGCACAGAATTCAAATCCACTTTCCGGACGCATGTGGGAATTTGCCCGGAAAGTGCGGGAACCATTTGTATGGCGTAAAATTCATATCGTATAGCTAGACGAATTATATTATCATATGTGGCAAAGATGATGAGTCAGATCCAGCTCAGTCACAAGTGCCCCAGAAGCTTTTGTGTTGCACCGGAGGCGTTATAAGATCACTAGTATTGGGAAGTAGAGTATGAAGAGATGTATTCAATCACCACGGATGACTATTACAAAAATGGCTTTGCACCTCCCATAGGGCATTAATGTCACTAATGATCACCTTTATTGTACGTTATTATCGTAGCATTAATATGTAATGCTAATAGGGGCATAATTCATGGAAAGTGAACCCTTAAGTCCAAGTATAAATAGGGCTAATCATTTCATTGTATAAAAGGAGATATACTACACAATTGATACTTACACTATTTTCTAGTTCTTATCTTAATTTAGCATTCCAATATCACAACTAGCTCAAAGCTTCTCCAATACTATTCTAATCCTTTACTTTCAGTTATATTCTGTTTATATTAGTTTCAATTATTAATTATCTCGCTATCTTGGTCACTTAAGATCTAAGTATTCTTGATCATATATACTTATTTTTGCATAAAATAACGATTGTCATTACTTATTACTTATATGAGTTAGGATCAAACTTACCTTTTCGAAATACATCAAGAACCATTTTGATCATTTTCTCCGTTATTTCAGGTTTAAACAACTAATCTCGGGTACATCTTTGCAAAGTTCACTAATCCGGAATAAACAAAAGTGCTAGCAATTTGTAGACGGCGAAGCGCCCGACCCTGTGTTCCTTATAAACACAAGTAGACAACCGCTTTTGGTGTTTTCCCGTTTTCCTCATTTGGTCTGAAAAGATGCAGGTATGAAGAAATTCCTGAGTTCAATTCTTTCTAGTTCAGATCACACACACACATCTCTGTTCCAAGTTGAAAAACCAAATTTCTTCCAAAACCCTAAAGTCTGTTTCTTCCACCGGGAACCCTAAATATTTACCGTTTCCTCGTTGGTGCTTTTGTCGTTTTTGTGAAGTAGATCATAAAGCTAACATGTATATATATATATATATATATATATATTTGGATATAGGCGAGTGACAGGTTCAATATCAACTCCCAGCTTGAACATTTGCAAGCTAAATATGTTGGAACTGGACATGCCGACTTGACTAGATTGTTAGTTTCCTTTATTTTCTATATATCTTCTTTTATCTATATACAATCGCCTTTTGTATAAAAAAACTAATTATTATTATGATAATAACTGGTCGAAAATTAACTATTTCTTTTGGTGTAGTGAATGGGCAGTAAACATTCAACGTGATAGCTACGCGTCGTATGTCGGCCACTATCCAATGTTGGCTTATTTTGCCATCGCAGAAAATGAATCCATTGGAAGGGAACGCTACAATTTTATGCAGGTTTGCATTTTATAGTGTTTCTGGTTTTGTGTTTTTGCTGTGGTTTCTTGGTTCTTACTGTTGAGTTTTATGTTTGAATCAACTGAGCATTTTTTAGTGCTTTGTTATCCTTTCTTATCCAGTTAAGTAGAGTGTAGTAATTTCGTAGAAAATAAATGCCCCTTTTTTGCGCCTAATTCTGTTCTAAACAAATCTATACTAAGTGATTATGATGTAGTTTCGAGCTGCCATATTGCAGTCTAATGTGTTATAAAAGGGCGGTCTGGTGCACAAATCATTCCATGTTAGCAGGCTCGGAAGGGCCACACCCCAAGGGGTGTGATGTATACAGCTTACCCTAATGCAAGTATTAGTTATTGCTTCCGTGCCATATTGTAGTCTAATATGTTACCTACCACTAAAGACCAGCTATTAACCAAGCATCATCCATTTGTTGTTCGATAAACCGATTTTTGTTTCATATAAATTGAATTCTATTTCTGAAGTCAATCAGTGAACAATGCATCTTTTGCCAAAACCTCAAAAGAAGGATTTCTCTGATAGAAGTAAATGGGGATATGATGAAGTGATCAATGGATTTTGTCAATCTTGGGTGTGTTTTGGTTGGCTTTCCAGATGTGATTGAACATACTGTTGGAGTTGATGATGCTGGAACATTGATTAGTACTAAGTGCATATGCTTAGCAATTATCACTGTTTTCACTGAGTTTTGGTTTCAGTGGTTCATGATGTTATGTTAACTGACTGACAGTAGTATCATAAACAAACGACAAGGCCTATGGGCCTTTAGTCAAAAAGTGGGAAGTTAAACACACTTCTGTGAGGTGCAGTGCTATTTACCATAAATACAAAAATGACCTAACATATCTGAACTTAGTACTTTTAACATTAAAGTGCAGTACAAGTTAGTAATTCAATATCCAATATACAATAATGACATTATTAATCTGATGACTCAGATTAGGTATCTTCTAATTAAAACAAGGTCACTGAAAGTTTCCTTCAATTGCAAACTTGATTTTCATCTTCTGTTAATCAACCACAAAAATAATCAGTTTGCGTGTTCAATCTCATCTGTTTTCTTTGGTAACTATGGAGTAGGAGAGAAAAGGAAAAGTGAAACCCAGAAGTAGCAGATGAAGAAAAGAGACATTGAAAGTAGTAAGTCAATGTTTGTTCAAAAGAAAATGAAGAACTAAGTGAGACTGCTTCTTGTTGGGATCGCCTCACTATCTGAAGTTCACAATTCTGGGAGGTGCATCGCATCATGCATTATGTGATAACCCCACGATTTGCATTGTTTGGTCACTTTAAGCAAGGGGTGATGACGTTTAGTAACATTTGTTCTTCTGTCTTTGTTTCTAAAGATTTATCCTCCAATTTGATGAGTTCCCCTTTCTAAAGTACTTTCTGAGAACAGCCAAACGGTCCATCAGTTCGAATTTGAAGGGCTAATGTTTTAAAAAATCTAAATTAGATGGAACTAGAAGAGGAGTCTGCCTTCCTGCTCACTGTTAAGCTCCTTTTGGACTCTGTTAATATTTAAATGGCATACCTAATTGTTAGTAGATGGATTCTATCCAGAGAGTGAGGTCAACGGTTCCAGATTTTTGAGCTTTGAGCTTAAACCGAAAGATTAGAAGAAATACTAGCTAAATAAACAAGGTGTGATTTCACGGACCTTCCTGTAAAGACCACTTGTCATAGAGGTTAGTCGAATTGCCAATGCCAGGCAGAGAGTTTATACAACAAGCATTTGTAGAAATTAAGAGGGTTCTATATTGTAAAACATCCATGAAAGGGTCAAAGGGTGCCAAAATGTTGTTATAGGTAGATTTCGATCATTGTAGTCCATTAAAGCTTTCTTTTCTAGTGAATAGGTGGATTATTCAGATTTTTGTCTCTTGATAATTCTTATAAATTGCAAGGGAAATAGTTGGATGATTTGGAGAATAGTGTAGACATTATGGTTCGAGGAAAAACAAATATATTATAGCTTAGACCTAAACAATAGTAGAAGTGCTTGATAACACCGTACGAGGGGTAGAAAGTTCCGGTGTTGTTCCAGCTGATGGCATATATAGCACCAAGCTTCTAAAATCAATTTATTTTGAAAATTGATTAATTAAATGGAGGAAATGGAGGCTTGCGTCCAAAGTTGTGTGATAAGAAGGTGCCACCAAAACTTAAATGCAAGTTCTACAGAGGTCGTTAGACCGACTATGTTGTATGGGCGGAGTATTGGTCAGTCAAGAACTCTCACGTTCAGAAGATGAAAGTTGCAGAAATGAGGATGTTGTGATGGATATGTGGACATACTAGGAGAGATATGATTAGGAATGAAGATATTCGGGACAAGGTGGGAGTGGCCTCGGTGGAGGTCAAGACGGGGGAAGCGAGGCTGAGATGGTTAGGGCATATGAAGAGGAGATGCACGGATGCCCCAGTGCAGAGGTGTGAAAGGTTGGCTATGAATGGGTTCAAGAGAGGTAGAGGTAGGCCAAAGAAGTATTGGGGATTGTTGACGCCGTTCCAGCTCACCAAGGACATAACCTTAGATAGGAGGTTATGGACGACATAGATTAGGGTGGAAGGTTAGTAGGTAATTGAGTGTGTCTCGCCTACCCTTTCATACTAGTAGTCTTATTATTGTCTTGTAGTTTCTTGTCCTTTAATTTCTGCTACTATCTGTTGTTTCTTGTTTCTTGTACTTTGACTATCTTACTTATCCGGCCCTTCCCCGGACCCCTCGCATATCTTGAGCTTAGTGCACCGGGCTGCCCATTTTTATTGCTCCTACTTTTCAAACTGTTTTATCATGGCTTTTTCACTCGTTATTTCCTTTTTCAGTCTACTTTTAAGTGTTTGTCCTTATGCCGAGGGTCTATCGGAAACACCTCTCTACCTCTCAAGGTAGGGGTAAGGTCTGCGTATACTCTACCCTTCTCAGATCCCATTTTTTGGGATTTTGTTGGGTTGTTATTTTCTAAAAAAAGTATTTTTGGTGAAAAGAAGTGTGTTTGGATAATTACTTTGAAAACACTTTTGAGCAGCAATTAGTGTTGGGCCAAGCTTTTAGAAAATGCTTCTTAAGTGTATTTTCTCAAAAGTGCTTTTGGGGAGAAACTACTTTTTTCGGTTTCTCAAAAATGGGTTTTGCTTCTATTCAAAAACACTTCTTTTAAAAGCTTGGCCAAACACCTCACCTTTGAAATAAAAACACTTTTGGCCTTGGAGAAACTTGGCCAAACAACCTAATAATTTTGGTGTTTCTTATGCCTTTGAGATAGAGGAACCGAATGGCACTAGTTCAAGCAATTTTGTGGCTTTAAAAAGTACACGAGATTCCATCTAGTTTTAGGAAAAAAACATGTAGATTGTGAAGGTGGACTTGCTAAGATCCTTAAACGCAGCAAGGATTTGCTCTGGCAATTTAATCAATCATATGCTAACTTACATTGGATGCCTATGAAGTTATAGTCGGGTTGAAAGCCTCTATTAGTCAGTGATTGCCCATTTACTTGAAGATGTTCCTGCACTAGTTTAGGTCTCACTGCCTTGGTACATTCTCGCTACACGCAGGACTAGAGCTGGATCAGGCCTACTTCTTTCATCAAGGCTGGGGCACATACAGAGGCGGATGCAACCTTATAACCCCGGGTGGGTACTTTCAGTGTGAAGTATAAATTTGTGTAAAAACTCACTAAGATTGCAACAAATTTTAGGTCTAAACTGATAATTTTTATAATATGATAGGTTCAATGCAGTTTATATTCGGGATCGCCTCTGGGCACATACCTTTTTATTAATTTACCCACTGGGACACCAGCGAGACATTGCCACTTTTACTTCAAGGAGAAAATGCTCTAGTGACCAAGACTTGTTCAAGGCTAGTAAGAGTATACCTGAAGCATAAGGAAGAATCTTAAAAGGTCAGCCCATATCTGGCTTACTCAAATGTGCATGTTTCAACTTATTCTTTAATAATGCACACTTTGCAAAATTGTCGAATTTACTGCTCCCAATGTTTGAAAAGAATTGACAGAGCACAGAGTAGGAAAATTACTACGTCCAATAGAGTGTATCTTAACATCAAATCTTAAATTATAAGAAATTTAGAAACTACATAGAAAATAATATAATTACAACTTTTATGATTGAAATGAAGGGGAGCCTTGGAGTAACTGGTAAAGTTGCTCCCATGTGACTAGGAGGTTACGTGTTCAAGCCGTGGAAACAGCCTCTTGCAGAAATACAAGGTAATACTACGTATAATAGACCCTTGTGGTCTGGCCCTTCCCCGGACCCCGCGCATAGCGGGAGCTTAGTTCACCAGGCTACCCTGCGTTTTATTATTGAAATATAAGAAATATTTGAAAACATATGTAGAAAGGAAAAACTGATTTACTCTCCTGAGTGTTAAAAAATGTTTGACCTATCCACAAAATATTACTCCCTTTGTAACATTTTATATGACTTCCTTTCCTTTTTAATTGGTTCCAAGAAGAATTAGACCTTTTTATATTTTGGAAACTCTTTAACTTTAGACTTTTCAAGTTACCTTAATGCATGCTTTTATAGTCATAGAAATATCAAGAACAAGTTCTAAGGGTACTATTTGAAGGTGCCAAAAGTCATTATTTTTTTAACTTTGTTTCTAGTCAAACACCATCATATAAAATGAAATGGAGGGAGTATATAAAATGGGATTAAGGAGTTCTATTTCTCCTAGAAACTTTAGTTGTGAGTGCACCCAAAACCATTCTTCGGGAGTTTTGAATGTTTTTTTTAGAAGGTAACATATGGGAGTTTTGAATGTTTAATGTCTTAAATTGCTTTAGACCAATCAAATTTTTTCATCAATAAGTGGATAAATGCATGTTCATAGCACGAGTTCATAATGAATATACGTTTTTTTTGGAAAATGTATATATATCATTGATGTAAGCCAGTGAAGACCCCGGGGAAAGTATATAAGATCTTTACAGAGTGTAAAGAACTAAGAAAATTATTCGTGGCATCCGGCACTAAAATATTGATTGATGCCATGTTGCATCAAGAGTTTAGCAAATATACATTTGTGCTTACAATTAATTGTGTTCTTCAGAAACTCTAGCATTTCTTTCCTTGTGACCCACCAGAACAAGAAGGATAATGCTCTACATTTTGGAGGAGGATTTGGACAAACCCTCTTTTGCCATGTAAACAAAAATTCCAAATTTATAACATAATAAGTAAAGCAAGCACCAATGCTACACTATTTGAGGGAGTGAAAGGCTAAACAAAACTACCTTTAGTCAAGTGATGAGTGAAGAATCAAAGTGAATAGGAAGGAACTAGACTTCAACAGAAATATGATAGAAGTAAGCCTTGTATTATAATCTGTTATGTGGTATATTTTCTATGCATCATCTTATCAACAGTGTTGGTTATGCAGCATACCTCTTCAGTATGCTATGTTTTAAAGGGTAATAAAACTTTTCGCTAGAGTTGTGGTGAGCAGACAAATGGAAGGTAATATGATTTTTTTGTGACTAGATAAGGTGGCAATTACTTCTTGATGAGAAATTTTCTGCAAGACAATAACCTTCCTTCTTGTGTTTTTAAATATTGCTGTACCTTCAATTGTTTTTATGAATTTAAAGGTAAGATCTGAAGAGTGGTGAAAATGCTGCGGTTATAGTTAGGTTTTAACCTCCAGTTGTAATTTATAATGGTAACTCTTGTTAAGCTCAGTAGAGTCATTGGGTACTGCCGCTAAGTTAAATATTAGTGAGCGGTGAATCAAGCAGCAATATTTCCAAGTTAGAAATCTGGAATGCCAACCACGGGGTTTATGAATGCTATTGCTGTTATCTTACCTGTTTGAAGGCAGGATGTTTCAAATTTGTTTTCCCATCTGTTTCACCCCCCATTCCCCCCCCCCCCCCCCACCAAAAAGAAGAAAATAAAGGTAAATAAATTGAGGGCTAGTTGACAACCTGTCATATTCTCATCCATTTTGCACAAGATAGGGCAATAAAAGTATTGCATCTCTTTATCTCTGGTGTGGATGTATTATGTCATTGATTTTGGTGCCGAGCTGCTACTCATTACTCCTGGCTTCTGTGTTTGTGCAGAAAATGCTTTTACCTTGCGGTCTTCCACATGAAAGGGAAGTTGATTAGGAGTTGCAATGACTGTGGATGTGTAAGTCTTCTGTGCAGGTCACAACCTGGCAGCAAATGATCCTTTCAAATGTTACCTGTATAACAGAAGATACATTTGACATGTGTTTGTCTATTCAAATGCCGAACAGTGGTTCTGAAACCTAAACAGTTGCAATATATTTCTGGTCAGTGCTTATAGTATAAGTCAACCAAGGAGTATCTCTCTCTAACTTCTAAAGTTTACATACAGATGTTAAAAGGCACCCCTCTATATTGAATACTTTATTTTTTCTTTTATCTTTTCATTCTCAGTAGTTTTGTGACACTCCCCTGTGTATTGAAATCTTGGATAGGAACCTTTGGAGGTTGAAGATTAGGGTACAAGGGTAGTAGATAGCCGAGTGTTGTAACATCTTTATGTGGGAGAGACAGGGGCCTAGTCTTCTCTTCCCCTTTTCTCCTTATTAGTAATATTCTTATTTAGTACTTGCGTAGTATCTTCTTTTCGTTTTTATTGTCATCTGTTGCTTCTTTGGGTTGTGTCCATCTTGCAACTTTGCTACTATTATTTTTTTCTTTATAACCGGTCTTGATCTTGCTTTATTTGCTTTGTATTTGCTATTGTACTGTCATATTTTTTCTTGCAACCCTACTTCGATTACTTTTTCTTTTGAGTTGAGGATTTATTGGAAACAATCTTTCTATCCCACAAAGATAGGGGTAAGGTTTGCATATATTCTACTCTCCACTTGTGGAATTATATTGGATATGTTGTTTCTGTATAAGAGCTTGTTATTAATGATAATATGAGAAGTTTAAAGTAAAAAGAAATTTAGAATAGAAAAGTGTCATTCTTTTTTAATACTAACGAGAGAAAAGAGTCGTAAAAAATAGATCTATAGCTGGTTAGGCCAAACTTTTAAATATATTAATTTTGAAAAATATTTTTTTGTTAGAAGTGTTTTAGAAAAAGTACTTTTGGATAATAATAGTTTATGTTTCGTTAATCAATTTGTAAAGTATTTTTATGATATTAGATCAACACTTTGTGTGATCAATGTTTTAAAAGTGTTTTTATTACATTAACTCTCTAAAATAAGCATTTCTTTTTAAAAAGAAAATATTTTTTATTTTTAGAAGCTTGGGCATATAGTTTGTTTTAGTATATGACTTAGCATTTTGAAATAGTGAGAATAGAGAAAAGTATAGGTAATAATAGATTCAATATTCTTTTTTTTTTGGATGGACATAAGCCAGTAATTAGAGGTAAAGTAGAGAGGAGAAGGCCTTTGGTGAATTAGAAAAGAAAATTTGGTACCGTATGCTAAGTTGGAGCACTAAATATCGTAAAATGTTCAAGTTTACGAACTTGACACACCGTAGCTCATATCCACATTTCAGACTACAAATTTGCAGCCACAATCGGAAAAATCTTACATTAAAATAACTTTAATTTTCAAATTCGATCTCTTTCTTCTGAAGGTTTTATCCAATTATTTTACCAATATTTCTCAAAGATTCTCCCCGAAGTCAAATTATCACAACTATACCAGTCTGAATATGGCACAACCAGTATGAAGAAGAGAATCATATGGGGAAAAATTGGCCACCAAAAACAACAACAAGATAACACACACCGGAAAAATGAGCCAGAAGAAAAAAACTGCAAAATCGAAAAATGATGCAGCATGACATTTAAGAGAACTGAATAGCAGGAGAAGTGGGATACCCCGAAAAGTAATGGTTGGCATGAGAGACCTGAATTTCTCTGTATATTTACTTATTCTGCTTCAATTTTATTCTTTTTATTTATTGCAATGGTATTTGTGTTGTTACTGATAGAGAATAAATAAATATTCTCCATATATTCTTTAATTATTATTCTAGTGTAATTATGTAAAGTAGATATCATTTTTGTAATTGTAAACACCTATATATATTGCATTAATGAGAAGTCTCCAACTAATGAGAATTATACTATTCTACATGGTATCGGAAGTCAAATCCTAAAATTTCTCTCCCCTAAAATTTTCCCTACTTTGGCCGATTACACAGCCGCACAATAGGTGCTTCGGCTTCTCATTGTTGGTACAACCACTGCTATTGTCGGCTACTTCCATCTCAACATATTTCTCTTTCTTCTTTTTTGGTCTCTTGAGTGGCAATTCGGTTCCCTTCACAAAAGCCGACAAACCCCCCCCCCCCATGGCTTCTCTTAATTCCTCCTCCTCCACCCACGACGTCACACATCCTCCTCCCCCCCCTCATCTCCTAACACCTTTAATCCGACTTTTGCCGTGACGAATATCAAAAACTTTATCACTTTGGTTCTTGATCAAGAGGATGGACAATACTCATTGTGGGTAGAACAATTTTAAATTCATGCATATGCATACAACGTGCTTGATCACATTGATGCCACCTACCCCGTCCATCCGACATCGATAACTCGATGTGGAAAAGGCTCGACGCAATCGTCAAACAATGGATATATGACACCATATCCAAGGACTTATTTCATACTATCATGAAGACATGTGTTTCGGCTCATGAACTATGGACAAGGCTAGAGGAAATATTTCAGGACAACAAACATACACGTGCCGTGTATCTGGAGGAACAATTTAACAACACCCGTCTTGAGAATTTTGCTAACATGTCAGACTATTGTAAACAACTCAAACTAGTGGCCGATCAATTGTCTAATGTTGGCAATCCGATTTTTGAAACAAAGATGGTTTGCAACTCATTACTGGTTTACCGAAAGGTGAGTATGATACACTTGCCACGATTATCCAACAAGACAATCTCCTCCCTAGCTTCAACAAGGCTCAGCCACAATTGCTATTGGAGGAAACTAGACGAGTCAAACAAGACGAGCATAATCCACAAGCATTGATAGTCAACGTACTGCCCTTCGGACCACCGCTACACAAGGACCACCCACCCCACCGGGGTGGCCGAGGAGGAAGTAGGGGACGTGGCCGCAGAAACGGGCTTGGCAGAAGAGGAAAGGGCTGCGGAGGATGACCCAATTCCACTAGCCCAACACAACAGACCCATATTACATCGGCTCCACAACAACAGCAACCTTCCGACTTACTCACTCCTACCGAATTGGCCCAAGCCTACAGCACCATGAACCTCCAGCAGCCCGACAACGCATGATACATGGATACAGGTGCCACATCCCACCTCACTCGCGACTCTGGTAATCTCCCTCACCTGTTTAATTTGAACAATCCTCAATTTATTGTGGTCGGCAATGTCAATCGCATTCCAATTCAAGGTTATGGCACCACTCAAACACAACCGCCTCACCCACCCTTTACCTTAAAAAATGTCCTATATGCTCATAACATCATTAAAACTTAATCTCTGTTAGGAAGTTTGCTACTGACAATTTTGTATCCATTGAATTTGACCCTTTAGGTTTTTCTGTGAAGGACCTACATACGGGGACAACTCTTACGAGATGCAATAGTGTAGGGGACCTATATCATTTCTCATTCACTTCCGCTACAAGTGTCAATCCACCAACCTCTCTACCTGCAATCTCTCCATCCACTTGGCACAGTAGACTCGGGCACCCGGGAGCACAAGCTTTTAATTTTCTTAGAAGTTAGAATTTCATATAATGTAATAACGGGAAATTTACCCCTGCTTGCTACTCTTGTCATGCGGATTTATGGACATCTCCCATTACTAGCAAACTAGGTCACAAATATTATTTGGCGCTCTTAGATGATCACTCTCACTTTCTTTGGGTGTATCCTCTAAAATGTAAGTCCCAAGTCTACACAATTTTTCTTGAATTTCAAGAATATGTTAAAACCTAATTTGAAAAGACCATCAAAATGTTTCAATGTGATAACAGCCGTGAGTTTGACAACCTTCCCTTTCACAAATTTGATGGGGACCACGACGTGGTGTTTCAATTTTCTTGTCCCCATACCTCACTTCAAAATGGTAAAGCCGAAAGAATCTTACGCACCATCAACAATAAGATCCGCAATATGATCTTCCTTGCTTCCATCCCCATTGTTTTTGGGTATACACCTTACACATGATGGCATACCTCCTCAATATATTACCAACACGAACTCTTCAAAATGAAACTCCAACCGAAATTCTCTTCCGTTGGATCCCCTCTTATGATCACCTTTGAATTTTTAGTTGTCTATGCTACCCCAATCTCGCCTCCACAGGCCCTCACGAATTAGCACCTAGAACTACCCCTTCCATTTTCTTAAGTTTTCCGTCAAACTATAGGGGGTACTTATGCTATGATTTGTCCACAAATAAAATCCTAGACTCTCGTCATGTTACATTCTAGGAGAACGTTTTCCCATTTGCAAACGTCCAAAACTTTCAAGTCACTAATTACAGCTTCCTTGATGATCCAGACACTTCCCCCTCATTAGAAACACAATACATCATGGCACCCATACCGTCCGCCACACGCCAAGCCCTCATCATCGCCCCAACCCCTGCTACTGCGTTTCATCGCCTCTAACCCCACATCGCCCATCCGTGTCACCGACCCCACTGCCTTACCCCACTATTCGTGACCCAACCACCCTACTACCCATAACCACCCCACTACTCGTGATCCAATTAGTCTTGCTTCTGACCCACCGTATGGAAACCTGTGCCCAACACGGGATTTTCAAACTGAAAGTCCACTTTAACCTATCCACTTAGACTATCTCACATATACCTAAAACTCAAAATTATCCAAGCTTGACCGGAATTGGAATGCGGCCATGCGTGAGGAATTTAATGCGCTTACCACACAACGCACTTAGGATCTTGTTCCGAGACCAGAGGGGGTGAATGTGATTTGTTGCATGTGGATATATCTTCACAAATTCAGGGATAATGGTGAGCTTGAACTCCATAAGGAGAGACTTGTGGCAAATGGCATGGGGTAACAAGAAGGAGTTCATTGTGGTGAGACCTTCAGTACAGTGTTCAAACCAGCCACCATTCACACTGTTTTGAGCATAGCTATGGGAAAGAACTGACTGATTCATCAACTTGATGTGAAAAATGCGTTCTTACATGGGATTTGAAAGAAACCGTCTATATGCATCAACCGCCTGACTTTATGCATCCAGAGGCTCCTCAGTATGTCTGTTATCTTCGAAAGTCACTCTATGACTTTAAACAAGCCTTCAGGGCTTGGTATGAGCGCTTTGCTACTTACATCATGCAGATCGGAATTGTGTGCAGCAAAAATGATAATTTACTTTTTATTTTACATCGAGGTAATGATGCTGCATACCGTTTGCTCTATGTGAATAATATTGCTCTGACTGCCTCGTCTGATGTGTTGAAACACGAGATCATTACCCTGCTCAAATTCAAATTTGCTTTGACAAACTTGGGTAAGTTGAGTTATTTTTTTGGGATTTCAATGACCAGATCCGAAAAGGCAATATTCTTGTATGAGCATAAGTATGTCGAAGAAATTGTTTACATGACTAAAATGGCAAACTGCAAGATCATGCCCACTCCAGTCGACTCAAAGTCGAAACTCAGTGCCGATGACGGGGATCCGGTGCTCGATCCTTCTCTCTATAGGAGTCTTGCTGGTGCACTTCAGTATCTTACCTTCACTAGGCCTGATATTGCATATGCCGTTCAGCAGGTGTGTTTGTTCATGCATGCTCCCAGGGAGCCTCACTTTACCACTCTTAAACATATCATTAGGTATGTTAAGGGTACTCTTGACTACAGATTACATCTTTATCCATCTGCACCAACCAGGTTGATATCGTATACGGACGCCGATTGGGGCAGTTGTCCAAACACACGTCGATCTACTTCTGGATACTGTGTATTTTTTTGTGATATTCTCATCTCATGGTCTGCCAAACGGCAAATCACGCTTTCTCGTTCGAGTGCAGAAGCAGAATATAGAAGCGTTGCGAACGTTGTTGCCGAGATCTGTTGGGTCAGAAATCTTCTTCTAGAGCTTCATTGTCCCTTACGTAAGGCATCTCTTGTCTACTGTGATAACATAACTGATGTTTACTTGTCTCATAACCTGATTCAGCATCATTGAACCAAACATATTGAGATGAATATTCATTTTGTTCGTGAGAAGGTTGTCATGGGCCATGTTCGGGTGTTACATGTCCCTTTTTCCTATCAGTACGCATATATATTTACTAAGGGACTTCCTCGACAGTTGTTCCTTGACTTCAAATCCAGTCTGAGCATTCGGCCTCCTCCCGCTCCAACTGAGAGGGTGTGATACAGTATAAATAAATATTCTTCATATATTCTGTAATTATTATTCTAGTGTAATTATGTAAAGTAGAGATCCTTCTCCAATTAAGTTTTATAATTATAAACACATATATATATTTCATTAATGAGAAGCCTCCAACTAAATAAAATTACACTATTCTACGGTTACAATGAAATGATTTGCGGCAATAGTGTTTTTGTGATGGTGATGTGTGAATGATGTATGAAAATGAAAAAATGGGTGTGTGGGGAGATCTGTCACAATATAATAAGATGACTTCATTAAATAATTGATTAGCCATGTCAACTTATTTTATTATAATTTAATTCTTTATGAAGTTGAAGTGGATGGCTATTTGGTCTACACACGAATATATATTACGTAATTAAATTTGATGTTCTGCTATTTTAAAGAATGTCAAATTTCTAAATTTGCCCCTAATACTTTGTGTATCGATCCGCACATTTTGAGCCTCACCTGGTATAAACTATAAAAGGAAATAGTAGCGTAACAATTATTTCTATCCCGATTATGTGTACTTTTCGTTTAAATTCAAATTGTGTAATTTTTTACCGATAATTTAAAATATTCTTTTTTTCATCCTATTAATATGAAAAATATTGTAATTTATAGTACTAGTCACATAAATTTTGAATAACTAAAATTCAACTATAAAATATTGAGTTGATTTAATCAATTTAAAATCGAAGATTAATTAAAATTGACTCTCAAAAATTAAAAAGTGTCACATAAATTGAAACGGAAAGAGTACAATTTTTAGCAAAATTAGGAATTTGAGCTCGCGTATTTAGATCCAAATCGATTGATTCAGTACGTGTGCCAATTGTTTTAGTCAGAAAGCCAGGACTACCGAGTGTCAATAATAAAATGACGGACAATATTTTATTGATAAAATCCATGAATCTCTAAACGCTCTCTACAATTTTCACAATTTCTCATGTTCTCTCTTGTTATTAAAATAGCTAGCATCACTTCTATTTATAATAGGATAAATCTACTTTAATTCTAAACAGAAAAACCTATTTCTATATTAATTTGACTATAAATCTTAACTAGACATGAATTAAAATATCAAATCATAACCAATTTTGAATTCCTACAACTTTGAATTATTATTTTCAATATTATTCCGTAATTCAAAGTTGTATATCTAATTTTTGATGCACTTGTAACCATCTTCCAATTTTATTGAAGCACTTGTCTTCAACCCCGTTGATGTACTTGTTACCAACACCAAATTTTATTGAAGCACTTGTTGTGCGCTCCGTTTTTTAACCCGGCGTCGGCACCCGGCCGAATCCCCTGTGCGTTTAAAATTAAAAAGCTTCTAAAGCTTGTTTTTGGAGTCGCCGCCTAATTTATTTTACGGTGAATTAGGGCACCTAAATATTAGCATGAATGCTGCAAAATAACTCTGATTTATGATCTATGAAATTATGAGATTCTGGATAAGGGTTCTTTATTATCCTAAAGGGATGGGATTATGCATCATTTAAGATCTGCTACCTTGCGGTTGTCCGTTCAAATAAAACGCAAACCTTATTTTTTAGGATTTAAAAAAAGTGAGTAAAAGATGGCCAAATTATTTCGAAAGAGATTAAAACATGCATAACGAGCCTAAAATAAAATAACTAGCGGCTGAGTTTGGAACATGCATGGCGGCCCTAAACGAATAAAGCTAGCGAGGGGTTTCCAAATTAACCGAGCCTAAGAAATAAACTAACGGCAGTTAAACTATCCTATTCATTCATCTATTCGCGGCCTAATTATTCTAAGCATTCTAATGACAATATAGAATTAAATAATTATTACAATCCGAATAATAATGAAAGATAGATTAGACGAATAATAAAGGCAGCGACTAGGGCGGATGACGATATCATCGCGCCCTATTTGTTTTGAAGGTCCGAGGCCGGAGAATGCAAGTAACATAGACGCGGGTCTTCATTTGGCAAAGTTACGATGAGTCTCGTAACGAGACTCTTTTCTGGGTAGCGAACCGAGGCGTCATCTCGAATCGTCGATTCCGCTCGGAAATATGTTTTAGAATTCTGATTTTTTTAGTATCGAATTCTGATTTTTCAATCAGAAAAACAAAATTGAATTCTGTTTCTAGAAATCCGATCCGAACCGGTACCGACCCTACCCGACAGTGACATGACCCGACCGGAATCAAATCAAATCCAAATCGAGCGACAAATATGAGGAATGAAATAGAATTTTCAGATTGCAAAATTAAAGGCTAAAAGTAGTATTTTCGGATTCGGAAATCTAAGAACAAAAGGGGTATTTCGAATTTGGGAATTAAGAAACAAAAGGGATGATTCATAACCACAATTAAGAACAATCAAACTTGAATTTATAGTCTTTAAACCAAAACTAAAAATCTGATTTTTTAACCGATTTCTACCAGAGCCGTATTTGACCCGACCCGACCCGGAATCCAAAAAAGTGAAGAATAGCAAAAATTCAGATTCTTCAACACCCAAAACAAACCATTTTTGTATCTTTTTCAAAATTTAGAACACAAATTTGGAATTCTAGATATGAATTTCGGACCCCCAAATACCAAAAAAAATCAACTTATATTTCGGACCCCTTTTTAAAATGAAGAACACATGCAAAGATGAAACAAATAACCTGAAGAGGATTTTAGATTTTTCAAAATTTAAAAACTTAGATTTTCAGACCTCCAAAAGCCCCCGATTTTTCAGATTTTGGCTTCCCCAAAACTCGACCCCGAAACAGTGAACAAAGGGGGGGAGCGGCGGGGGTTATAGATGTATTTTTCCCCCAACGTTCAGAATTGAATTTTGAAAATAAAAGGGGAAAATCTGATTTTAAAACGGATTTTAGGGGAAGAGTAGGTGTGAAGTGAAGAGGTAGGGTGTGGCGTTGTCAGGTGGCGGTGTCAGGGGGTTGGTGGTGGCAGTGGTGTAGGTCGGCGTGGGGGTTAGGGGTATGGGGCTGGTCGACGGCTTGGGAGAGAGAGGAGTGTTAGGTTTTGGGATTAGGTTTTTAGGGGTGTATTAGGTTTAGGGAAAAAAATGGGGGAGGGGTGAAAATGGGTGGGTTGGGCCGAGATGGCCGATTGGGACGAGGAAATGGGGGGTTGGGCCGGTTCGGTTGGGCTATTTTGGATGAAGTGGGGTTGTGGAATTGGGTTGATTTTAGTGTGTTGGGTAGAATCTTTTGGGTTTAAGGAAAAAAGGGTTGTGGTTTAAAATATAAAGGGGTTTAAAAATGCTTTTTGTAAAAATGTAAATTATAAAGTCAAAAATAACGATGTGATAATAATAAAAACATAACATTGTGAAATGCTTAAGGCATAATTTAAATGAAAAAATGTAATGTCATTTTGCAAAAAATAAAAAATAACATAGAATATTATGGTAAAAACTATGATTATGATATTAAAAAGAAAATGATAGTAAATATATATATATATATATATATATATATATATATGTATATGTATATATATATATATATATGTATATGTATATATATATATATATATATATATATATATGTATATGTATATATATATGTATATGTATATGTATATGTATATATATATATATATATGTATATGTATACATGTATAAATAAAAATTGCAAATAAACAATCGGAAAAGAGGGATAAAATTGGGTGTCAACATATGCCCTTCTTTGGCCGGAGACGATGTAAGAGTTTTCGGACAAAGAAGTTGACTGGGTAGCCAATTTTGTCCTGATCATCGAGACTTGAAGGAAGATTAGGGATACACGGGTGGAAATAGAATCCTGAAGGGGAGAGAAGTTGCAAAAGATGGTGCAGATTCGAGAAATATTGCCCCAGTGTCGGGTTATGAGGATAGTGGTTGCAGGTGTGACAACATATTGGGAAAGAGCGAACGACGTTCAAAGTAGGCCACTGACCAAAATTGTCTCGGTTCGTTGTAAGAGATAGTTCCACGTTGTGCTGAAAGCTCCCGCCGATTTAAACTCTTGCGGACTAGAGCTAAGATAAAAATTAGTGCATAACTGTTGCATACAATGGGTATATGAGAATACAACTTTGTAAGTTGAAATGACGTCGTTGCTTAGACGTTGTGCAGATGACGCCGTTAGTGGGCGCTTGATTGAAATTAAAATACCCGCATTAGGAGGTGGGCACCTAATTAAAACAAAATACTCGTATTAGAAGGTGGGCGCCTGATTGAAAAATAAAATACTCGCATCAGAAGGTGGGCACCTGATTGAAATTAAAATATCTGCATTAGGAGGTGGGCGCCTGATTAAAATAAAATATCCGCATTAGGAGGTGGGCGCCTGATTTAAATTAAAATACCCGCATTAGGAGGTGGGCGCCTGATTTAAATTAAATAGCAGCATTAGGAGGTGGGCGCCTGATTGAAATTAAAATACCCGTGTTAGGAGGTGGGCGCCTGATTGAAATTAAAATACCCGCGTTAGGAAGTGGGCGCCTGATTGAAATTAAAATACACGCGTTAGGAAGTGGGCACATGATTTAAATTAAAATATCCGCATTAGGAGATGGGCGCCTGATTTAAATTAAAATACATGCATTAGGAGGTGGGCGCCTGATTTAAATTAAAATACCCGCATTAGGAGGTGGGCGCCTGATTTGACGTCGTTGTATTGACGTGATGCAAAGATATCGTTGTTGCTCCGACAAAATGTAAAAAAGACGCCACGGCATAGACGAATTGTAATGACATCGTTGTATTGATGTAATGCATCGTGACCCTGAGGCCGAAATGCTATGTCAAAGTTCTCGCAAACTCAATCTGGATGAAAAGCTAGTGCGTGGACATAGGCGATGTAAAAATTGAGTAAATGAGAATGTGACCTTGTAAGTCGAAATACCATTCTTCGCATGGACATAACGCGGTTAGGACTATGTAGGTCAACATGACGTCTTTGTACAGTCGTAAAACAGAAAAGTGATCCTTGTGGTGAGCTGCGATGCGGAGGTCCTTCGCGTATTTGAACATAAATGTTGAGGCTTCCTTGCTTCTTTCAACCTGAAGAACATGTACTCAAAGAAAATTTGTGAGTTTGGGGAGGGGCGGTTGATTCGCGTTGACTTCGTAGCTTTGGCCTTTGATACTCTCGCGTCCCACTGGTTTGGACCTGTAACCCCAATCTAGTTTCCAGTCTTGGCTAGCCGTTAATGAAAATATTTGAAAATTTGTTTATAAGAAAGTATGCATATCAAATAAGAATTTGTCGAACTCTAATGAAAATGTTTGTTGAAAACAATTTGCTTATAAGAAGGCATGCATATTCATAAGAATTACTGTCGAACTCTAATGAAAATGTTTGTTGAAAACAATTTGCTTATAAGAAGGCATGCATATTAATAAGAATTACTGTCGAACTCTCGAATAGTGACGTGCATTGAAACAGAGCAAACGTTTTATCCAAAGTTTTTTATTTTTACATGAAGACTTAGTTGGTCAACATTTTCCATGTCTATCGGCGTCTTCTTATAGTGAACCCTTAAAATTTGCCCCAGCTTCTGATATGTGAGGATGCTGAACTTTCAACTGGACCAAGTCGAGTCTTGTGTGGGTTGCTTGCTTGTTCTATCAAGGCGATCGGACAGATGTACTTTGTTACATGCAGGATAAGGGGGGAAATTTTTTAATGATGTGATCGAAGCCGATATAGGCCGCCTACGTATCCCAACAAGGGAATTATGTCATAACGTAGTTCGTTACAAGCAAAAGGGGATTGTAAGGGTTTTTCTAAGATGGGACCGAAGCCGATGTGGGTCGCCTACGTATCCCGCCGAGGGAATCATGTCATAACGTAGTTCATGTTACAAGTAAAAAATGAGATTTTGTGGAAATTTGTGCTCTAAAGAAATGGAACCCGACATGGGTTCTTTGCGTATCCCGTCAAGGGAGTGCAACTTTTACAACATAGAAAATGCATTACATAGAAAATCCTGAATGTAGTATCTTTTCACCGCATCTGCGTTGATAGCTTTTTCCCATACTTCGTCGTCCATTTCAGCTAGGATTAATGCTCCTCCAGTTAGCACCCGGTGAACCATATAAGGCCCTTGCCAGTTAGGTGCGAATTTTCTTTAGCTTTATTTTGGTGCGGAAATATACATTTTAGCACCAATTTCCCCAGTTTGAAAGTCCTTGGTTTCACTTTCCTGTTGAAAGCTTTGGCCATTCTGCTTTGATAAAGTTGCCCGTGACAGACTGCGTTCATCCGCTTTTCATCAATCAGCATCAATTGCTCGTACTGATTCTGTATCCACTTTGCTTCGCTCAACTCAGCTTCTTGGATAATTCTCAAAGATGGTATTTCCACTTCTGTTGGTAACACAACTTCTGTTCCATAGACCAAAAGATACGGTGTTGCCCCAGTAGAAGTCCTGATTGTAGTGCGATAGCCCAAAAGTGCAAAGGGCAAATGCTCATGCCAGTGCTTAATTATCAATCATCTTTCGCAGTATTCTTTTGATGTTCTTGTTGGCTGCTTCGACTGCTCCGTTCATCTGATGTCGGTATGGAGTGGAATTGCGGTGAGTGATCTTAAACTTTTCGCATACCTCATGCATCATATTACTGTTGAGATTGACTCTATTATCTGTTATAATTGACTCAGGGATTCCAAATCAGCAAATGATGTTATTGCGGACAAAATCAACTACCACTTTCTTTGTCACTGACTTGTGTGACGATGCCTCTACCCACTTTGTGAAATAGTCAATTGCCACTAGAATGAATCTGTGTCTATTTGATGCGGCATGTTCAATAGGACTAATGACATACATGCCCTAAGCTGTGAATGGCCAAGGAGAACTCGTCACATTGAGCTCGTTAGGAGGTACCCTGATTAAATCGCCATGAATCTGACACTGATGGAACTTTTGCATAAAGCGAATGCAATCTATTTCCATGGTCATACAAAAATACCCTGCTCTCAGAATCTTCTTTGCTAAAGTGAAACCATTCATGTGAGGCCCGCACGTGCCTCCGTGTATCTCTTCAACTAACATGCTTGCCTCTTGGGCATCAACACATCTTAACAAACCTAGATCTGGAGTTCTCCGGTAAAAGGATTTCTCCATTTAGGAAGAAATGGTTTGCTAACATCCGAAGTGTCTTCTTTTGTGTGCTGGTTATGCTTTCTGGATATTCGTCTGCCTTGAGATACCTCTTAATGACGTGGTACTAGGGCTTTCCATCCAGCTTTTCATCTATGTGAAAGTACTAGGTCGGCTGATCCAACAAGTTCTCCTTGATGGGATCAATGTAATTCTTATCCGGATGTTGGATCATGGAGGATAGAGTCGCCAGAGCATCAGCAAATTCATTTTGAGTTCGTGGGATATGCTGAATTCTATCTCGTTGAACCTTTTGCACAATTATTTTACGCAATGCAGGTAAGGAAGTATCTTCACGTTCTTGGTGGCACATTCGCCTTGTACTTGATGAATCAATAAGTCTGAATCGTCGATAACCAATAATTCTTATATGTTCATATCAATGGCCATTCTAAGTCCGAGTATACAAGCTTCATATTCTGCCATATTGTTGGTGTATGGGAATTTGAGCTTTCCCGAGATTGGATAGTGCTAACCCGATTCTGAAATTAAGACTGCTCCGATACCAACTCCTTTGAAGTTTGCAGCTACATCGAAGAACATTCTCCAACCCGTGGTACTCTTTTGAGATATCTTCTCCAACAAACAATACCTCATCGTCTGGAAAATAAGTCCGGAAAGACATATATTATTCATCTACGGGATTTTCAGCAAGATGGTCGGCTAGCGCTTGTCCTTTGATGGCCTTTTGGGTAACATATATGATGTCAAACTCACTTAGCAAGATTTGCCATTTTGCTAGCTTTCCAGTAGGCATGGGCTTCTGAAAGATGTATTTGAGCGGGTCCATTCTTGAGATGAGATAAGTGGTATATGCAGACAGATAATGTCTAAACTTTTGTGCAATCCATGTCAAGGCACAACAAGTACGTTCCAGCGAAGTATACCGAGCTTCATAAGGTGTGAACTTCTTGCTCAAGTAGTATATAGCTTGCTCCTTCTTTCATGTTTCATCGTGTTGTCCCAGCACGCATCCAAACACATTTTCTAACACAGACAGATATAACAACAAAGGCCTTCCGAGTTCTGGAGGCACCAAAACAGGTGGATTAAACAAGTATTATTTGATTCTATCAAAAACTTGCTGGCAATCCGATGTCCACTTGGTAGCAGCGTCTTTCTTCAGTAGCTTGAATATTGGCTCACATATCACTGTTGATTGCACTATGAACCTGCTGATGTAATTGAGACGACCAAGAAAACTCATCACGTCCTTTTGACTCTTTAGAGGAGGTAATTCTTGAATAGTTTTTACATTCGAGGGGTCCAATTCAATACCCCTTCTACTCACGATGAAACCTAACAGCTTCCCAGCAGGGACACCAAATGCACACTTTGCAAGAGTTAACTTCAAATTGTACCGCCTCAGCCGGTCAAAGAACTTCTTCAAATCTATCAAGTGATCTGAACCCTTCGCGACTTGATAATAACGTAATCTACGTAGACCTCGATTTCCTTGTGGATCATATCATGGAAAATGGTAGTCATGGCTCTCATATTGGTGGCACCTGCGTTCTTGAGTCCGAACGGCATTACCCGGTAATAGTATACTCCCCAAGGTGTAGTGAATGCTGCCTTTTCTGGGTCTTCCTTATCCATCAAGATTTGGTGGTAATCAGCAAAGCAATCAACAAATTAATGTAATTCATGCTTCGCATAGTTATCAATGAGTATGTGAATATTTGGGAGAGGAAAATCATCCTTCGGGCCAGCCTTGTTGAGATCTCGATAATCCACGCATACTCATATTTTTCCATTTTCTTTGGCACAGGTACGATGTTGGTTAACCAAGTGGGGTATCTTGTAACTCGAATGACCTTCGCATCGAATTGTTTGGAAACTTCTTCCTTGACTTTTAAACTCAAATTAGGCTTGATTTTCCTTAGTTTTTGTTTCAACGGAGGGCAGGATGGATCAATAGGTAATCTATGCGAAATAATATATGTGCTCAGACCTGGCATATCATCATAAGACCAAGCAAACACATCGATATATTGCCTTAAAAGATCCATCAGTTCTTTCTTTTGTGTGGTGCTCAGATGGACGTTGATTCTTATTTCCTTCACATACTTTGCATCTCCCAAATTTACTGCCTCTGTTTCATCTAAATTTGGCTTTGTCTTATTCTCAAAATGCTCCAATTCTTATGTCAATTCTTCTGGCTGTGAGTCTTCCTCATATTCTTCGAAGTCTTGTACGTTGTTTGGATTTTGTTTGCTTGTTTCATTAGATGTCACATTCACATTATTGACAGATTTATTAGTTTGCATATTGAAAGAGAAAAGAAAATTATTAAACAAAATAAATTTTGAAATAGCAAAAGCAATGTGGATTTGTCATTTAAGCTTTCAAAAGGTGGAGGCAAAACACATTAAGATGCATAGATGCGATTCAGGCCTCAATCTGAATCGCATTATTTCATAAAGTACTAATGCAATTTTTACCAAGCTTCCCGGAGAAACATGGCCGGGGCACATGTCCAGTTTTTCAAAACATCTCATTGTTCTGCATTCCAAATGGTTGGGTCTTCAGCAAAATCATCCAGAATTACATTGCTTCCGCTTCTTCTTCAGTAATGAAAAGACTTTTGAGTCCCTCCATGAGGTTGTCTAGATCGTCTTCCTTTGATTTTTGAGCAGCGTATGCTTCGATAAATGACTGATTCAGAGGCGGAACAGGCTTTGGCAGGGGAGCGTCTCTTTTCCTTCAGAGATTGATTGACAAGACTTCTTCAGGAGTGGGTTCGTATCCGATACCAAAATATCCTTTTTACTGAGAAAATGAATCGGCTAGCACCTTATAAGTTCAATCTTAGGCCTTGACCAGGCTTAAAGCCATTTTTCAACATTTCATGGGCCACCATTGTGAGAACCCGGGGTAATTTCAGTTTTTTAGATTTAGAGGCACATGTAATTTCCCTGATATGAAAAACAGACCCATCCAATATATCCACACTTTCAACAGTAGGGATTTGGCTTTCGGAATATATTTAATTGCTCTATTCTCTGTGTATCACGACATCATGATGATTCCAGACAAACTTCAAGCTCTGGTGTAGGGTAGAAGGAACTACACTAGCCATATGGATCTAAGGTCTTCCCATCAGCAAGTTGTAGCTGGTAGATATGTCTAACACATGGAATTCCATGACGAACTCTACAGGTCCGACTTCCAATGTCAAATCAATCTCCCCCATAACGCCCATTTGGGCTCTATCAAAGCCTTTAACCCTCACATGACTTTCGCGAATCTTTCTAATATCACTTTCCAGGGCTCGGAGAGTTGTCATAGGACAGATATTGATAAGTGAGCCTCAATCAATCAACACTCGAGAAATGAACTTATTCATGCATTTTACAGTTATGTTCAACGCTTTATTGCGCCCCAAACCTTCAGGCAGCAACTCTTTGTCATGAAAAGAGACTTTATGGGCCTCTAAAATTTGTCCAACCAAGGCCGAGAGTTTCTCGCCGGTGGTCTCTCTCGGAACATAAGCTTCTTTTAGTACCTCCAACAGAGCACGCCCATGGGTCGCAGAATTCATCAACAATGATAGCAAAGAAATTTGGCCTGTGTTTTCTTCAACTGTTCTACAATAGAATATTCCTTGGTTGGCATTTTCCTCCAGAACTTTTCCACTTCGGTCTCTATTACGGCCTTTTTTGGATTGTCTTCCTTTCCTGGTGCTCCTCGTGCTACTTCTGCAGGGGCATAACATCGCCCAGATGTTGTCATACTAGCGGCGACAACTTCTACACTCTGTTTTTCTTTTCCCCTGCTCATTTCCCCAGTCGAATAACTCTAAGGAACGATTTTGGTATCAAAACACGGTGTCATGATCCGCGGTTTCGGAGGAAGTACTTCCACTTCAAACGGTGTCCTCTCTCTAGACCGGCACAATAGTCCATTCCAAACTATTTTCTTCACCAACAGTAATCATGTTCACATTGGCATTGTCATGATTTGGCAAAGGGTTATTATTTACATTAGGGGAAGGTCCTTTCAGCTGGATGATTCCTTCTTTGATCAACACCTCGATCTTGTCTTTGAGGGAAAAGCAACTCCTAGTGTCATGTCCAGTGATTCCAGAGTGGTATGCATAATGCTTAGTCTCATCATACGATCTGGGAATATGATTAGGGATATGTCCTGGGATGGGTTGGAGTATTCCCGCGGTCCTTAATCTTTCGTACAACTGGGCTAGAGGTTCGGCTAAAGGTGTATAGGTTTTGACTGGCCTTCTTTCATAATTTGCGTGGGGTCTGAAAGCATTTGGTGGATGGGCTCGTGGATGAGGTGGATATGTTGGTTGATAATATGGGGAATTCGGATAGGTAGGTGCTTGAGGTGGGCTATATATTGGCTGGGTATGGTAGACACGGTAGGGAGTAGGTAAGTGTTGATAATAAGGCTGAGGGCTTTGGGCGTTTTGGCTATAGTAGGAAGGCTGAAGATTTTGGGTGTTTTGGTTGTAGTAGGGAGGTTGGGATGATGGGCTTTGGTAGGTTGGCATTTGGTTTAGCCTATGTTCCTGGACCATCATGACAGGGGACGCTCCGTCCCTCTTCTTCTTGATTGCTCCCCCAAATGAGTCCGACTGAATTGCCTTACTTGTTGCCTGCAATGCTGCCAAGTTTGTGATTCTTCCTGTTTTGATACCATCTTCTATGAAATCTCCCATCCTTACGACTTCGTAGAAACTTCGTCTTATGACGCTTATCATTCTTTCATAGTATGTTGCATCTTTCAAAGATTGCACAAAGAGGGTGGTCATCTCACTTTCCGCCGTCGGGGATTGAACCTTTGTTGCTTCCGCCCTCCACCTCATGGCGTATTCTCTGAAGGTCTCTGTAGATTTCTTTTCTAACTTCATCAAATAAAACCTATCCAAGACTGTGTCGGTGTTAAACCTGAATCTATCCACAAAATCCAGTGCCATTGCGCCCCAATTATGCCATTTTCATGGATATTGGCTTGTGTACCAGTCGAGCGCTTCTCCTATCAAACTTCTTATGAACAACTTCATTATGATGGCCTGGTCTTTACCTACTCCAACCAGCTTGTCACAATACGATCTTAAATTAGCGTGAGGATTTCTCTTCCCATCAAATAAGTTAAATTTTGGCACCTTATATCCGACAGGCAACTGAACGTCGGGATGCGTGCAGAGATCTTTGTACTCGAGTCCTTCACGCCCCTTGCTTGTTTGGATGTTCTTGAATGCTTATTTTAGGCTATGAATTTCTCTCGCCACACTTTCATCGGTCATGTCCTTGCTTGCTTTTCCATCTCTTCATACTGGTCTATTTCCTGAGGAGGTATGTTTGGTATGGTGGAAGTAAAAGGTTGGGTTTCTGTCACATATATCGGTGGCACATAATGCTTGTTGGCAATGTGTGCCATCGGTATTTGTTGGGTTGCCTGGTAATTTTGCGTGGGAGGGATATTTAGGATGAGTGGGGAGTTTGGGTAAGTGGATCTTGAGGCGCATATGGAGTTGTGAAGGATATTGGGTCATTTTGTAGCGGGCTTTGTTATGTACTGGCTTATGGGTTGATAGGATGTGGATTAGTGTGTTGCGGGCTGACATGTTGCGGATTGGTTTTGCTTAGTAAGGGATTTTGGGGAAGGTTTTGGGGAAATGGCGGTTCAAGAGATGGAAAGGTTTGCAGTGCAGTGCGCTCGTCCCTTGTTCAGGGAATGGAGTATTGAGGCTGATGGACAGATTGGTAAAATTTTGAAGCCACTCGATCTCAGTCTGCATGGTTGCCATTTGTTGCAATAGTTGGGCGAGGTATTCATCCTGGATGGTAGTATTTCTCATTTTCGAGGTCTCTGGTTCACCTCCCGGAAGAGCGACAAGTCCCAAGCCAGTTTGTTCGGATGCTCCTGAATTAGTCATTTTGCTGGATGATCGTGCCTTTGATCTCGTGAAGTAAGGGTGTTCCGCCAGTTTTAGTCAACACGAATCAACTTTTGGAGAAATAAATCAGGTAAAAATAAACCTTCTTCAAAAATGAAGCAAACTAAGTTAGTACAAGGCGAGTAATTATTACTTTAAATAACATGTACAGAGTGGGAAGCAGTAAACAAGTAGCAAGCAGATTGTATGGAAATTAACTGTGTGTCCTAACATGCATGGGGCCTTTCTTATGCCAGAGGTAGGCCTAAATGCCAAATACGCGAGATGATGATAAATTGATCCAAGCCATTAAATTGTGATGCTTTCTGTTGGAAATAAAGGTTGAATTCTATTGTAATAATAATGCATACAATAATAAAGTTGATAACATAAAATATTCTTATGACCAAGTTTAAATCTCGCTCTTGATCACAGAGATGAAGATGAAGCCCTAACACTGCTAGGTCTGGTTTCTGCATCTTCTAGGTACTGCATTATGTTTTGCCTTTGATGCCACATTTTAGGGGTAACAATCGTGTCTCTGAGCCAAAAATTTCTTACCCAAATTGTTGTGCCAATATCTTCAAAACCTTGTTCGCCTTCGGGACTAAGGTTTGTATTACCGTGATCTTCTTGTAGCCACGTGTGATATTCTGGAGTACCTCCTGCCTGACTATCTCCAATATCCATTTTGTTAATGTCGTTCCATTCATCGAGAATTTTCCTAGCTTTGGGGATAATGAAATTCGGCCCGAATTGAATTTCAGAAACTCTCATATATGTTTGGAGAGTGATTATTTGCTCTTGGCCAAACTGTCGGAGTACGCGACGTGGAGCATATGGTTGGAGGCCTTTCAACCTAATAAGCTCAATATAATAAAGCCTTATGCATCTTATATAGGCTTTTTTGGCACTCGAGAGCAACGCGTATTTCCATTAGATCTGATCACTAGTGCCGGATGCCAAAAACTCATACCAATCATTGGTGCCGACTGGCGACACAAACTGTTTTGTCCTATCATAAAAGCTGACAATTTTGTTTGACTCGCTGAAGCATATGTCTACCATATTCTGGCACTGATGAAAGTGTTCCATCGCCCACATTTGCAGGATAAGGTTGCAGCCTTCGAAGAAACTTGTTTCACCTTTTTTACATTTCCCTAGAACCCGAAATATCTCCGCTAAAATCATAGGGGCCAAAGTAAGTTGTGTGTCGTCTACTCCTTCAAAAAGTGCCCGTGCCATGGAACATATGCAAGTACTGGTCTTTCCGTGATCAAATGGGAATATCAAAGTCCCTAGTAAAGCGACAACAAATGCAATAGGACTTCTAGCATGCCAATGGTCGGGACTGCAAGAGAATTCATTTTTGAACAACTTGTAACCATCTCGATAGCCGTATCTCTCATAAATATAATTCAAAGAGACCCAATTATTTCAAAGCACCGAAGTTCCTTAGTGTTCTTCAGCCCCAAGTAGCGGAGAAATTTATTTCCAGACTGACCGTGCAGGATAATTTGTCCTTTACCTTGGTAAATTAAATTGGTGAAATAGTTGATCTCTTCCAAAGTAGGAGTATTCTCAAAATCTCTGAATTTAAAGACAACCCGATCTGGATCCCAAAAATGAATTAGTGCTCTGACCAAATGTTGATCGGGGGAGATATCGAACAATGAAACAAGACAACCCAATCTCCTCCTAATTGTCATCTGGCTGCCAAGGTCGAAATATACCCACCATATTTTCAGCTTACTCGGAATTCCACTCATCATCCTGACTTGCGACACAGATTCCATCTATTATACAAATATACAAAAAATGAATATACATTTTCCAATTTAGGCATGTCATGATTAGGCTTGAATCCGTCTATCATTACCACGCTACACATAATATGCTGACTGGTCGTTGGGTTGCGAGACCCGTTGACAATTTTGGTGAATTTCTTAATTGTGGAATCGATGCCAAAGATCGACCCACCTAAGGTATATGCATGCATGACTTAAGATAAGAAGGCTACGCGGCCACCGGATGGTCTAGACACTCCGCGCATACGCCAACTCTCCTAAAATTTATGTAATTTTGAAAGAAATTTTTTGCAGGTGCGCGAAACACACCTCGTGTGTATGTGTGATAGTGTCAACTTTCCGAAGTGGAGAAAATATGAGCGGAATGCCAATTTAAGGAAAGCAGTAAGAGAATGTAGCAATTAAAACAGTTATGCATGCAAAATTTCACAAAGGAAACAAATTAAAGCACTAAATCAAATAAGGAGCAAAAAATAAAGTGCAATAATAATTAACCTGAGTTTGCTATGTTTAAGAACCTGAATGTCCCCAATGGAGTCGTCATATTGTGCGCGCCATTTTTTTAACCCGGCGTAGGCACCCGGCCGAATCCCCTGTGCGTTTAAAATTAAAAAGCTTCTAAAGCTTGTTTTTGGAGTCACCACCTAATTTATTTTATGGTGAATTAAGGCACCTAAATATTAGCATGAATGCTACAAAATAACTCCGATTTATGGTCTATGAAATTATGAGATTCTAGATAAGGGTTCTTTATTATCCTAAAGGGAATGGATTAGGCATTATCAGCTAACTTGTGGTTGTCCGTTCAAACCTAGGTTATTTATTATGCTAAAAAAATGTATGTTTAAAAGTATGAAGTTTTAAGAAAAATATATTTGCAAGTAATAGATTTGAAGATGCATTTTGCAAAATTGCATGACATTGTTTATAAAAATACATATAAAATAAATTTGTTAGTAAAGTATGTATTGCATGGCATAACTTATAAAGTGCATGTAGGATTGGAAAAAAAACGTGTGTTTGTGAGACATGATTTATAAGATGCGTATAGAATGATTCTTAAAAGTTGCATGCACTTGTATAGCATTTTTACAAGATGCATGTAAATTTATTTTGATGAAAAGTATGCGTTTGCATGTAAAAATTGATTTTGATGAAAAATATGCATTACTTATAAAATACACATGAAATATGCCTTTTTATATATATGTAAAGTTGATTATGGAAAAGGCATGCATTATTTATAGAATACATGTAATAAAAACATACATTTGTAAAGAATTATTTATAAAAGACATATAGAGTTGAGAAAAGTATGTATTTTATATGACATCGTTCATAAAATAGATGTAAAATTTATTTATTTATGAAAATACGTATTTGGCGATTTGATAATAGAAGAAAGCGATTTTTATTTACAATGTAAAGAGATGATTTTATGAAAATCTTTCAATATTACAAATCAGATAAAATGCAAACCTTATTTTTTAGGATTTTAAAAAAGTGAGTAAAAGATGGCCAAATTGTTTCGAAAGAGATTAAAACATGCATAACGAGCCTAAAATAAAATAATTAGCGGCTGAGTTTGGAACATGCATGGCGGCCCTAAACAAATAAAGCTAGCAAGGGATTTCCAAATTAACCGAGCCTAAGAAATAAACTAACGGCAGTTAAACTATCATATTCATTCATCTATTCGCGGCCTAATTATTCTAAGCATTCTAATGACAATATAGAATTAAATAATTATTTCAACCCGAATAATAATGAAAGATTGATTAGACGAATAATAAAGGCAGCGACTAGGGCGAATGACGATATCATCGCGCCCTATTTGTTTTGAAGTTCCGAGACCGGGGAATGCAAGTAACATAGACGCGGGTCTTCATTTGGCAAAGTTACGATGAGTCTTGTAACGAGACTCTTTTTCGTGTAGCGAACCGAGGCATCGTCTCGAATCGTCGACCCTACCCGACAGTGACCCAACCCGACCCGGATTCAAATCAAACCCAAATTGAGCGAAAAATATGAGGAATGAAATGGAATTTTCAGATTGCAAAATTAAAGGCTAAAAGTAGTATTTTCGGATTCGAAAATCTAAGAACAACAGGGGTATTTCAGATTTGGGAATTAAGAAAAAAAGAGATGATTCGTAACCACAATTAAGAACAAACAAACTTGAATTTATAGTCTTTAAACCCAAAACTAAAAATCTAATTTTTTTTACCCGGTTTCGACTGCACAGATTCTAATCTTAATTCTAATCTAATCCAAAAAAGTGTAGAATAGCAAAAATTCAGATTCTTTAACACCCAAAACAAACCATTTTTGTATCTTTTTCGAAATTTAGAACACGAATTTGAAATTCTAGATATGAATTTCGGACCCCCAAATACCAAAAAATTTCAACTTATATTTCGGACCTCTTTTTAAAATGAAGAACACATGCAAAGAAGAAACAAATAACCTGAAGAGGATTTCAGATTTTTCAAAATTTAAAAACTTAGATTTTCGGACCTCCAAAATCCCCAAAATTTTCAGATTTTGGCTTCCCTAAAACTCGACCCCGAAACAGTGAACAGGGGGGGGGGGGGTTATAGATGTATTTCCCCCCAACGTTCACGTTTGAATTTTGAAAATAAAAGTGAAAATTTGATTTTAAAACGGATTTTAGGGGAAGGGTAGGTGTGAAGTGAAGGGCAGGGTGTGGAGTTGTCAGGTGGCGGTGTCAGGTGGTTGGTGGTGGTAGTGGTGTAGGTCGGCGACATGGGGGGTTAGGGGTATGAGGGGCTGGTCGACGGCTTGGAAGAGAGAGGTGTGTTAGGTTTTGGGATTAGGTTTTTAGAGGTGTATTAGGTTTAGGGGGGAAAAATGGAGGGGTGAAAATGGGTCGGGTGGGCCGAGGAAATGGGGGGTTGGGCGATTCGGTTGAAATTTGTTTTGGATGAGGTGGGGTTGGGGAATTGGGTTTGTGTTGGGTAGATTGTTTTGGGTTTAAGGAAAAAGGGGTTGTGGTTTAAAATATAAAGGGGTTTAAAATGCTTTTTGTAAAAATGTAAATTATAAAGATAAAAATAACGATGTGATAATAATAAAAACATAACATTGTGAAATGTTTAATGCTTAATTTAAATGAAAAATGCGATGTCATTTAAAAAATAACATAGAATATTATGGTAAAAACTATGATTATGATATTAAAAGGAAAATGATAGTAAAAATGTGAATGATAATAATAATAATAATAATAATAATAATAATAATAATATTAAAAGCCTTATTTATTTATATATATATAGATGTATATATAAAAATTGCAAATAAATAATGGGAAAAGAGGGACAAAATTGGGTGTCAACACTTGTCTTCAACCTGGTTGAGGTACTTGTCACCAACACCAAATTTTGTTGAAGCACTTGTCTTCAACCCCGTTGATGCACATGTCACGAACACCAATTATTTTGAAGCACTTGTCTCCAACCTCGTTGATGCACTTTGTCACCAACACTCAATTTTGTTGTAGCACTTGTCTCCAATCCCGTTGATGCACTTGTCGCCAACATCAATTTTTTGTTGAAGCACTTGTCTTCAACCCCGTTGATGCAGTTGTCACCAACCATGTTGATGTGCTTGTCACCAACCTTCAAATTTTGTTGAGACGCTTGTCTCCAACACATTGATGCACTTCTCATCAACACCTATTTATTTTTTTCTTGATTGTGTTGAGCACTTCTCTCCAACCTCCAATAGTTGATGCACTTCTCATCAACATTCAGTTTTATTTTTTAATCCACATCTCCAACTTGTAGAGAAGATCCTTTTTTCCACTTGTGGTTTATTTTCTTGTTTCTTTAAATTCGCAAAGGTTTTTTCAATCATTTCATCAATGTTCATTTTTATTTTTTTAACCCACATCTCCAACATATAGAGAAGATCCTTTTTTCCACTTGTGGTTTATTTTCTTGTTTCTTTAAATTTGCAAGGGTTTTTTCAATCATTCTCAGCAGGATTATTTTTCATGCATTACATCATTGGCTAGGTGTTCGCCTATAATATTTTTTTACCAGACGGGCGATATATATGGGTTGTAATCGCCCGCCGAAGGCGGAAACTCTTTGATTCTTTACCAGGATCGTAGAAGCTTTAACACAAATTTGACGGATAATATTTTATTGATAAACTCTATGAATTTCTATACGCTCTCTACAATCTCCACAATTTCTCATGTTCTCTCTTGTTATGAAAATCTATTCCTATATTAATTTGACTATAAACCCTAACTAGACATGAATTAAATTATCAAATCCTAACTAATTTTGGTTTCCTACAACTTTGAATTATTATTTCCAACATAAAAGGTTCGGCATTTGCACTTTCATTTGTGCCGATCTTTAATTTTTGCTCCTCACAACAAATAACTTTTTCGTGGGCGTAAATTTATATTTTCACATCATAACATCTCACAAGTTATACTCGTTGTCGTTAAAGAACTTATGCTCCGAAACATAAATTCGATTTTGAAGGAGCAAAAATTAAAGGTTAGCACATTTACAACCACACAAATATTTCGGCTTATTTTAAATCATAAAATTCAAAAGTTTTTCTTTATTTCTCATACTCCATGTCGAGTCAAACTATATCATATAAAAAGTATTATATAAATGGCTTCAATTGAGGACTTCACCACCAAAAATCTAAGAGAAAAAAGAAACTTCATTCATTTTCAACAAGTAGTAGCTAGAAAGTAGTAACTAAGAAAAAAATCATGACTGAAGTAGCAGTGAATTACTTGGTAGAGAAGTTGTTAGAGTTGGGCCGCGAAAACGTTGAGCTGATAGCCGGGGTACAAGACGACGTGAATGATCTAGTCGCGGACCTTCAAATTCTCAAAGCGTTTCTAAAAGACGATTCGAAGATTGATAGAGACACAGCTCAAGGTTGGAAGCAATAATTGAAAGACATAAGAAATGTGGTTTACAAAGCTGAAGACTCTGTTGACAAATTCCTGGTTGAGGCTAAGCAACACCAAGACATTCATCCAGCGTTGATGTTCCATATTGGATCAAAGTTGAAAATGTAGCTAAAGAGATCCACTTCATCGGAAATAAAGTGCAGGATCTTCAAGTCAAATATAAACATCGTTTGGAGGCCGCACAATTGAACAGTCTATCTAGGACAACTCCACAGCCTAGAGAGGTATGTGATCATTGGGCAACATTAGGCGAATTCAAGTTTTTAAATTTATTAATTCCTATAACGACCTGTTCAATAATATTATTGTATACTAGTACAATAATATTATAAGAGTACTATTTATGGATATGAATTGTTCCTATCTTGATCCATTTAAGTGCATTTATTTATTTCTATTTTTACCAATAGCTATTTACTCTTAATATGTTTGAAAATCATATAGTTCTTGTGCAAATTCCAAAAACCATTAAAATGTTATTCACTTAATAGAGATTCTTGTGAATTTGATAGAGTTTTAAACACTACTATATCCAATACAAGCATAATACCACCTCCACTATTAGCTATTACCATATATAACTACCATCACCAATTTTCACCGCACAATTACCATCAGTCTACCACTAGCTATTACTATCACCAACAACCATCTCTACCACCAATTACCTCCACGACTCTACTGCGAGCTATTGTGACCACCAATCATCTCCATCGCCAACCACCTACACCAGTCACTACCACCCATCGACCTCACATGACTAGCCTCTGCCACCTGGCAACAACAGTATAATCGCCTCCACCACTGTCTATTACTATCACCGACAACCATCTCTACCGCCAACCACCTCCACTGCGAGCTAGTTGGCCACCAACCATCTTCATTGCCAATCACCTATACCAGTCACCACCACCATCCACCTCACATGACTAGCCTCTGCGACCTACCAACAACAATTGTATAATTGCCTCCACCACTAGCTATTACTATCACCAACAACCATCTCTACCACCAATTACCTCCACGACTCTACTGCGAGCTATTGTGACCACCAATCGTCTCCATCGCCAACCACCTACACCAGTCACTACCACCCATCGACCTCACATGACTAGCCTCTGCCACCTGGCAACAACAGTATAATCGCCTCCACCACTATCTATTACTATCACCGACAACCATCTCTACCGCCAACCACCTCCACTGCGAGCTACTTGGCCACCAACCATCTTCATTGCCAATCACCTATACCAGTCACCACCACCATCCACCTCACATGACTAGCCTCTGCGACCTACCAACAACAATAGTATAATTGCCTCCACCACTAGCTATTACTATCACCAACAACCATCTCTATCACCAATTACCTCCGCTGCGAGCTACTATGGCCACCAACCTTCTCCATCGCCAACCACCTACCCCAATCACTACCACCATCCACCTCATATAACTAGCCTCTGCCACCTGCCAACAACAACAATATAATAACCTCAACCATCACGAAACCATCAGCTCTAGTCACCACTACACAACCACTGATCACCATTGCATAGCAACTACCATAAGCCCTTTCACCAGCTTCAACCACCAATAGCCACTACCTCATTACCGTCGTTGTCGACAACCTCCACCTCCATGTTGTCGCAATGCAACTTCTAGCTTTTGAAGTGTGATTCATCAAGCTAATGTTTTTACAACACCATATGCTTTAAGATTCTTTTAAAGTGTGATTCATCAAGAAAATTTAACGCATTTAGATGTTGAAAAATAAACTAACTTAAATATTCAGTATTTAGATTTAGAAACAACATCTTAAATACTAGACATGTGTCTAGATTTAGATATCTCAATTTTAATAAAAATAAACAGGGCCTTGAATACTCTTGAATCTATTATAAAAAAATGAAACTAAAATAACTTTTCAATGAGAAGGATTAGCGATAAAACGGGGCCAAAACTACTTATAACTTGAAAGTCATAAGTTGTAGGATAATTATTTTAATTAAATAAAATTTGTTTGAAATGAGTGCTTCTTAATTTTCCTTTAAGCAAGTAGATCAGTGACTATTTAAAATCTTGCTGTTTTACATCGGATGAAGACGATGTTGTTGGCTTTGAAGAGGAGGCAAACACTGTGATTGGTAGGCTAATTGGAGGATCGAAGAATCTAGAGGCGGTTCCAATAGTTGGTATGCCCGGTCTTGGCAAATCTACACTCGCAAGAAAGGTTTATAAGGATTCAAGAATTACTTTTGAATTTTTCAGTTGCATTTGGGTTAACGTCTCTCCATCATATGAGAAAACGGACGTTTTGCTCAGTATTCTTAAAAATTTCACGAAACAGATGAGCAAATAACTGAAGAAATTCGAACCTTTTTGGGGAAAGGAGGGAGGTGTTTGATCATCTTAGATGATGTGTGGGACAGGGAAGTTATGAATTTTATCGACAAGATTTTCCCCAAGAGCGATAAAGGTCATCGAATCATGATGACTAGTCGTCAAGATAGAGTGGTTAGTGCTTTCAATGAAGATATTCATAGGCTAAACTTTTTAAGTCATGATAATAGTTGGCTTTTGCTCAAAAAGAAGGTTTTCAGGAAAGAAAGTTGCTCTAATCTAGAAGAACCGGGATTCAAAACAGCTAAAAAAAAAGGTAACGGACTACCACTTGCTATCGTGGGGTGGTCATTGCGGGTGCTCTGCTAGCTTGTAAGACAAAAAGGGAATGGGAACATGTAAATAAGAACATAGGAGATCACCTTATAAATAGAGATAGTTAAGATAGCTGCTTGGGATTTGTAAAAATAAGTTATGATCTTGTTGAGTTGTGGAGCCTAATTCATCGCCGACACTATGAAGATCATATGCAAAGTGTGGAACGCTGATCGACTTGAGCGGTCAAGTCGACGTGGGGGTTGGAAGGGGGTGGTAAACCCTCAATGTAAGGTTATTTAGTGGAGGGTATTTTGGGAATTTTAGGCTTGTATTATGTTCGTCCTAGTTTTTGCTATATAGAGACTAGGGCGTCGTTTTCTTTCTTAGAGGTCGAGCAAGAGAGAAAGAGAATTGTAAACTCAAACTCCCTATTTGATTATAGTAAAATCTGCAGCGGCAAAGTGGACGTAGCTCTCGCATTGAGGGTGAACCACTATTAATCTGTGTGTGTTACTCCTTATGACAAGAATTTAACCCTCGAGGAGAAAGCAGAAGATTACTTAAATGATCTGACTAAGAAGAACTTAGTGATGGTAATGAACTGGACCGAGGATGATCAAATCAAAACATGTCGTATTCACGATATGTTGTATGAGTTCTGCAAAAAAGAGGTAAGTGAGGAAGATCTTTACCATGAAATTACACAAGCACCTGGTCAATCTTCTATAATGATGCAAGATTCTGACTTTTGTCGTCGCCTTTGCATCAATTCTTCTATCTTGAAAACTTTCCTCTCCTCATTTTCAAAGAAACCGCCTATGGAACTAGTCAGATCTTTCTTATATTTCACCTCAGAACAAATGGGAAAGTCCGATGATCACTTGAAAACTATCCACAAGGTCTTTCCCCTAATCAAAGTCCTTGACCTTGAACCCGCAAAATTTACCTTCAACAAGGATTTTTACCGACTACTGCATCTGAGGTATATTTCTTTCTCAGGGGATCTCAAGGCCCTTCCAGAACACTTCGGCAAGTTCTGGAATTTAGAAACTCTTATCGTTAATACAACTACTCCAGAAAGTACTTTTGAAATCAAAGCTAATATATGGAGTATGTTACGGTTGAGGCATCTACATGCTAAATTGCCTCTCCCTGGTCCACCAACAGACAAGGAATGCTGCATCCAAACACCGTCCACGATTGCTCCACAAAGCTGCACAAAGAAAATATTTTCACGGGCACGTGCTCTCAGAAAATTAGGCATTCGGGGCAATGTAGCTGATCTTCTCACTTCCAATGCTGGTGGATTGAGCGATCTTGCCGAGTTGAAGCGGTTGGAAACTTGAAGCTTATAAACGATGGTCAGTACACCGGTAAAGTCATAACCCTTCTAAAGCTGGTATTCATATTTCCCAAGACCCTGAGGAAGCTGACCTTTTCCGGTACCAGCCTGGATTGGAGCAAAATGAGTAAATTTGGGCAACTCGAGTCCCTTGAAGTCCTAAAGTTGAAAGAATTCACATTAAAAGGAGAGTTTTGGGAGACAGAGATAGGCGGTTTCAGTAGTCTCTTAGTCTTGTGGATTGAGAGGACAGACTTGAAGACTTGGCCGGCTACAAATCGCAACTTTCCCTGCCTCAAGCGGCTTTTCCTAATATCATGTGAGAATCTTGAAGAAATCCCGGAAGGCCTGCTGATATACCTGATCTTCAAGAAATGAAACTGGAGAACTCACAAAGGGCGGTGAAAGCGGCACGAGAAATTGAAAAGAAGAAAGAGAAGAAAATACAGGAAGAGTTGAAACACTATGCAGAGGAGAACAAACTTGAACACACATTCAGCTTTAGCTTTGGCCTGATAGTGATGCTGATCCTCAATCTCAACCAACACACTGATTCTTTACAGGTTTGTCTTTATTTGTTCTTCTCGTATTACTCCTTCAGTTTCAAATATGTGTATCTGTTTGACTGGAAATGTAGTTTAAGTAAGAAAGAAAGACATTTGGAACTTGTGGGCGATCTTAAACATATATTAACATTTGTGTGGTTATAAACCTTTTGAAAATTATGATCTTAAATATGTTATAATATTTGTTTCGCTATAAAAACTTCTCTTTAATTGTTAAATGAAGGAGGTAGAGGAAACTCAATCTGTTTGAGAGAATTGTTAGTTGTAGTTCTGTTAAGACATATTCCCTCAATCTCATTTTACGTGAAGGGATTATTATTTGGTGAGTCCAACAGTTTTTTCCTTCAATATAATTTTCTCAAACTTTTTTCAAAAGAAATTGAATCATTAGCTATGTTCACTTGTACTGCTTTTCATGTAGGTTTCAAATATGTAAAATTTATCTTTAAAATTTTGAAAGATTATCTATACCCGAATTCATAGTCAAAATTAAGTGTTTTAACCCTCGTACGCCAAATCCTTTCACATAAATTGGGAGACGGGGTAGTATTATTTATACCCGCGTGGTTTTTCTTCTCTATTTGGTTTTATTAACTTTTTTTCTCTTATTTTTGGCTATTTTTTCCAGGAGGTAGAGGAAACTTCCCTGAATCTCGTTTCCCTTTTAATTTACTTTCTGAATAAAGTCTACATGTTTTGGAGACATTGTGTATGCTGTCTATTATTAGCTTGAGTTCCAAGCTATAAGGTTTGAGTGTTCTGTTTATTTTGCTTTCTCATTATTTTTGTAATTGTAAAACCATCAATTTTAGCTTTCCTGTTGTGTATGAGATTTATCCCAAATTCTTGTTTGGTGATGTATTCTGGACTATCATATTGTGCTTGGTCAATTTACAATAAAGTTTGGGTGACAAAACTATTATCTGCAGTTTTAAATTTGGATAAAGCTGAACAGATCCAAATTCCTCTACAAAAAATGATGCTATCATTAGGTATATTCTTTTTAATCTTCTAATGAACTCGTAGTAGTATGTGTGTGTCTTCAGACGAGTCTTATTTGTGCTAGTTCTGCTTAAAGCCGAATGTTAACCATCTTTATCAAGACTCAATTCTGATACTGGAAGGACTCCGATGAATTAACTCTTTTGCTTGCTACTACTTCATTTGCTTTACTGTCTTTAAGAGCAAAGTCTCATGGATTTTGTTTCATGTGGGATGAACCTTAAAATAAAAGCTGCATTTGGTTCAAAGAGGCTTCCCACTGCACTATGCCAAAACGCAGACCAACTTGGAGCATTCTTATCTATTGTTGTGTCACTGGATATCTTCACACTAAAGCAAAACCAGAAGAATGTCATTTTTATCTGTATTGTTTCCATGTTGATTGTGACTTCACTCTTGTAATTACTTGTTTTGTGCTTTCTTTTACTTTTCTATAAATCATCTTGTTTGCTCCCCTCTCTTGACTGAGTTCTTGATCTACATGGATGAATTGTTGTGGAATAGTAGGATGTTATCTTCGTTGCTTATTGTTTAGTGAATTGTTGTGTACTTAGGCTCTGTTTGGACATACATGACTTGAAATCAGGTGATTTGAAGTTGAAGTTTTGTTTGGACATGCAATTTTGATTTCTTAAATTGTATTTTTTCTCATAAACATAAAAACCTCACAAGTTGTCAAAACTACGCAATGTCTTTTTTCCATACTTGACAAAAGAAATGAAATTGAATAGCCCTCATTCTTGTTGTGTCAGTGGTTCGCTTTGTAAAACGGGAGAAACTACGATACAAGAAAATCCAATTGTGCAAGTAGTTAGAGTCAAGTTAGTTAGGAAGTCAAGTAGTTAACTTTGGCGGGAAAATTAGTTGGAAGTTGTTACAAGCAGTTAGCGTTCCAGATTTCTGTTATTAGCCTATAAGTAGTTTTAATTCTCACAATTGTATTCATTCAGATATTCATTCTCTTGATCTTAATACAAGACTTCTACTCTCTCTTACATTTCTTATCTTTTCCATCAAATTAGGCTTTATACTCGAATTCCCTCTTTGAATTCCTGGTTTAGCTATTGAATCATTCAAGTTCACTTCAAATTCCTGTGATTCTGTTAGCATTGGTATCAGAGTTTTGTGATTCTCGGCAACAATGGCGAAAGGAACAAGATCAAATGGAGAGCAGGGAAACCTACTCTTGAAGGTGGTGAGGTACGAGATCTTCTGCATAAACTGGTAGCAGATATTGGAATTCTTAATGGTGAAGTAGCTTCTTTGAAGAAATTGGATCAAACAGTGGCGCAATTGAAGGAGCATATCGAGGGTAATAGAAATGAGGGTTCACCTATCGAAATTGTGGATAATTCAAGGGAGAGACTGTCAAAAGAAAGACATGTTGATAAAAGTACTACAAATTTTCAGAAGGGAAAAGGGTTAAATTTGCCCTCCAATTATGTTTTATGGAACAATATTGCCCTACGTCAAACTTTGGGATCAAATATACCCTCACCATTTACAAACTTGTTAAATTTTCCCTTGGATTGACAAAAATGTGAGTTGAACGCCACATCGGATCCACGTGGACGCCACATCGGATCTACGTCAGCTCGCTCAACTCTTTTAAATCGACCCATAACTCGTAACATGTAACCCGTTACCCCAACCTTTAAATAGCTTTGACCCAATCCAAATCATTTCCTAATCGATTTGAACTTGAACCCTAAAAATGATCCCTCTGCTAATCGAGTTTATGGTACGAAATTTCTTCATTTTCCTTGCTAATTGATAGTGCTAGGTTCTTCTTCTATCTGTTGTGTTCGCATTTGTTCAATTTTTGACGATTTTGCCGATGAGTTGTGTGTGTTCGTTCTGGTTTAGCATTCGTTCGCATGTGTTCCATTTTGTTGTATTTTTTTTTCGATTTCACTTTATCTTCATGTTTCTTTAATAGCACAGCTTTGTTTGTCGATGAATTTCACTGAGTTTTGTATCAATTTTGCAAGAAATGTCTCAAGTGAGTTATTCTTCACAAATGAGGTGCAATTGTGGTATGAATGTGAATCAATTTACTTCGACGACTACTTCCAATCCTGGAAGAAAATTCTTCAAATTCCCCAAGCCTAAGGTAAGTAATGTTTATGTAATTCTTCAATTTACTCTGACAACTATTGTTGTGTTTTGGGTCATTTCTTAGACTGGTTTTGTTTTTTATTCTTTCTTCATTTTTTGTTTACAGAGAAGTTCTTGTGGATATTGGAAATGGGAGGATGAATAATACTGTAAAAGTTTCGTCAGCGAATTAATGTCGTCATTGGATGTGTTTAAGAATGAAATAGAATATTTGAAGAATGAAATAGATACGTTGAAGGAAGAAATAGTTGCGTTGAAGGGTATAAATCAAGCAGAAATGAATAATTTTTTGAAGATGCGCGTGTTTATGATGATTTCATGGGCGTTATTTATTGGATTTGTTGTGGTGTCGATTATGAAATGAATATGTATTTGTAGTTGCGTAAAAAATTTTAATGTGTTGTTTATGATGAAGTAGTAGTAGCTATGAACGAAATTCATGTTTGTACCACATTATGCCATTAAATCTGGTGCTTAGCTCACAAAATGTAATTCTACAATATGTATTTGTAGCTTCTCTTAAATGTTCGTTTCACTTATTGCCTTCTGCTGCTGATAGGAAAGGCACCATAGTAGTACAACCAAGATAAAAGTAATGAAACCATAGGTAATGAAACCATCATTTTTATCATAGCAGTACAAACTGTTGTGAAAAGGTTTAGGCACATAGCAGTACAAGCTGTTGTGAAGAGGTTTAGGCATGTTGACATTCTATTTTGGCACAACATAGGCAATGGACCTATCATTTAAAGCAAAAACTAACAAGGTCAAACATTTTTATCATTCCATTTATAATCAAAAACAGATGTCAAAAAGTGATGTATACAGCATATAATGCTAGAACAAAATTAACATGGCACATTTTAGATAATGGAAATCATCACTGCTCAATCCTTGGCATCAGAAAACATGGACAGATTATATACAAACTCTGCAACTTGGACAGATTCACCCAACTAAATATTTACCAAAAGACAAATCAAAAGTGTTAATTTGTATTGTTACATCAGTAAATTCATCTTCACAAAAAAACTGATTTCACTAATCATAAGTCCTCATCATGTTTGAGAATTCGCATTCCCCTTCCTTGTCTTCATCTTCTCTTTTGTCACCCTCAACTTATTCCCTGTAACAGCAGCCTTATTTGGTGGTTGATAAGGCATGTTGGTTGGCTGACTCATTCCAGTAGAATCTCCAACAAATGAGATTATTCTTATTGGTGTAGCTAATGGTTGCTTCAACCTTTCAAGTATCCTAGTATTAGCTTCAGAAAATGACCTTGGCCTTAGTGATGGGTCTGGTTCTAGCACAGTTGTTGTGCTGCTGCTGCTGCTTGGAAAATTGTCTTCAGATTCTAGCACTGTTGTGGTGGTGGTGTTGCTGCTACCCTTAAACCTCTTCACAACAGCTTGTTTCCCTTTACTTTTCTGTCATTACACAAAAATTAAATTTGTATATGTTGTATACATCACTTCTGGTGCTTCAGAAACCAAATACTGATGTATACATCAGTCCTGGTGCTTCAGAAATCTAGCACAATTCTAGTGCTTCAGAAACCAAATATTGATGTATATGTTGTATACATCAGTATTTGTATATTGTTGTATACAAATACTGATGAATACAACATATACATCAGTACTTCAGAAATCAAAATCATATATGCACTCTTAAATAGGATACTGCTACAAATACTTGTGTTTAAAGTGTTATCTTAGCGCATCCTCTTGCATTGTGCCTACTTTGATGGCATGTAGAACATGTCATAGGTTTTCCTTTCCTTGAAGAAGACCATTCACCTTGTATTTTCAAGTTTTCATTCCTCACCCTTTCTCTCTTAACTTTGGGTCGAAGTACCATTTTACATATTTCTGATGGTTCCATATCTTGACTCTTTTCATATTTTCAGAATTGTGATCCTCTAACTGGTTGAAGTTTGGGTAAGTAGACTGACAAGTAGGTTGCCTTAGTATAATAGGGGTGAATGGCTCCCTCGGCAATAGGATCCTTGTTTCTATGCTTGTATGCTCTTATAGCATGAGGACATGGGATTCCACTAAGGTCCCATGTCCTACAGTTGTATTTCTTTAACATTAGATCCACAATGTGTGTGGCAGTTCCCTCAGACACTTCATACCCATCATCACCTGACTTTCATTGGCTATCAACATGTCTATTACCTACACAATATTAAAGTGTTATTTTTATGTGTTAAAAACTAAATTAAAAACTTGAAATAGGCAAGTGTTACCTTTAGCATGATATCTTTAAGCATCTTGATAATTGGTTTGTGCCTTGCCTCCAAAATCCACTTGTTAAATGACTCTGTGATGTTGTATTCCACATTTTGATTCTTACAAGTGGTGTCTAAGTAAGCTCTAACCCAAGTCTCCACTGGGTATGTTAACAAGTTCTCAGCAGCTGACTAATCCATCTCACTTATAACCTTCAAATGGTCACAAAACTCTTCATGATAGAAGCTCCATGCACAATGACACATTTTCTTCTTCAATGCTTCAGAACCACCTCATCTCTTCAACCAATTGTGCTCTATATGTTTAGCATAAAACATGTACTTTGCTTCTGGTAAAGTTGTCTGAATTGCATCAATTAACCCCTGCATGCAAACAATTAGTAAACTGAAATCTGGACTAAAACAGTTAAACAAACAGCAAAGTGGAAAAGACAATAATATTTTACCTTTTGCATGTCAGACATGAAAGTGATTCCTTGGTCTTGCTGCAGGTTCAGAGAGATCTTGAGTAACTGTAGAAACCAATTCCAAGTGACTTTGTTTTCTTTAGAGACTACTGCCCAAGCTAGTGGATAAAAATGATTCATGGAATCCTGACCAACAGCCACCAACAGTTGCCCTTTAGCCTTTCCTTTCAAGAATGTGCCATCCAATCATATGAAAGGTCTTATCCCACTACTAAATCCATTCGTCATTGCATTAAAACACCTATACATCCTTAGGAACTTTCTTATCCCTTTTTCAAGTGCATCCCTAGATAGGTTGATTACAACATCAGTTTCAGGATTGATATTCCTCAATTCATTGGCATAACTCTCTAACTTATTATACTCATCATTGTAACTACCATTAAGTTCTTCCAAAATCATCCTCTTGGCCCTCTTACACTTTTGATGACTAACATTAACATTAAAGGCTACTTTCAGTTCTGTCCTCATCTCTTTGACCTTCACTTTTGGATCATTTTGTAGCTTCTTTTGGAAGTAATAAGCTATTGTATTAGAATCTGCTCTTTTACATTCAAAGGTTGGTTGACAATTGTGCTCAGTGACCAATTTTTAACCGAAACCCCAAGTCATTTCTTACATTTAGAGATGGAACACTTAAAGGGATAGGGGTGAGCACGGGTACAGGGTACCCAGATACCCGATCGGAACCGACACTAACGGGTAGGTTCCGGGGTAGATATATTATAATAACGGGTAGGTTCCGGGTCGTAAAATTAGGAACCGGTCAATGTCGGGTCCGGTTCCGGTTCTGGCAAATAGAGATAGGGTACCCAGACCCGGAACCGATACCCGAAACCTATGAAATATTAAATATTTTTACTTTTTAAATTCTATTATTTTTTAGTTAATAAGAAAAAAAAGAAAAAAAAGAAAAAAAGGTCATACTAAAGTACACCATTTAAGGGGGGAAACCAAATGCAGAACAGTCACTTTCACCATCAAGAAATAAATCAAATAATACAAAGTGACAATCATAAGTAGAGGAAAAACCAAAAGCGGTAGAAAACTGAAAAACTGAATTTTTAAACTATGTACTCCTTTAAGTTATTGAAAATGAAAGTTGAAACGAAAACCAAAGCAAATCTTTGAAACATTCTTGGGATATTTGCTCCGAAAGGATTCTTTATAGGTTTTGTGGCACTGGCTTTCAGAGGATAAGCAGACTAGTTTATTCCTAAACCAAAGATGTTATTCGAAGGCATTATTTTGCACAAAGAAACACTGATTTCGGGTACCCAGGAACCTACCCGGAACCGCAAGGTCTAGGTAGGTTCCGGGTAATGATTGCTACGGGTAGGTTTCGGGTAATAAATTTAGGAACCGATCTTTTACTGGGTAGGGTCCGGGTAGTTCAAAAAAGTTAGGGTACTCGGACCCGCTCACCCCTATAAAGGAACATCCATCAACACACTTGTACCTAACCCTAGATTTATCACTTTTCAACAGTATTAACCCTTTATTTTCAGCCAAGGCATAAAGGTTCATAAACATTCTAGCTTTAAGGGTATCTTTGAAAGACATTCCAGGATAAATTGTTTTGAAATGCTCTAACTTAAGTGTAATCTCTCTTTTATTTTGAAGTCTAATAAGCTCTAATTCTTCAAGATCAAAATCATCATCACTGGAATCATCATTAGAAGAGTTTAATGCTTCATTGGCACTGTCATAGTCTATGCCAGCCTCAACATCAATAGAATAAGACTCAGAATTGTGTACAGTGTTAGTCACATCTATCCGTAATTCGAATTCATCTACAGCAAACAAATTAATCACACAAGAATTATCACTAACAAGATATAACAATGTCCTAATCCCTGTATCAAATTCTATCTCATAATATTTTCCTGATGGACCAGTCACTACAAGTTGTTGAACCCCAATGAAACCTAAATTCTTAAATTGATCTACTAAGTCTAAAAAGCATAGAAGATCATAGTCATACCCTTCCCATGTATGCATAAATTTTCTTGAATAGACCAACTTTGGAACTTTAATCCACTCTCCACCGTAGTGAAAATTCACCACAAGTCTTACCATGACTATGATCTGCAAAACAGACAACAAACAATAAAAACTCATTTACTATTTGCAAAATAGACAACAAATAATAACACTAATGATTTGATTAACGTTAAGTACATAAACAGTAAATTTAATATAGGATAAATAGGTAACAACACTTGACTACAGGAAATAAATGTTAAATGAACAAAGGAATAAGTCAACAAAGAAGGTAAAAGAAGAAAAAGAAACTTCACATTAAACACCCAAGAAACAGACAAAGGAACACTTATTTTAGTCAACAATAAAGAAACAAGATCAAATGGGGACCACATAATAAAGAAATGCACAGAGATTGATTTTCAGGACAAAATAATAAGAAAAATAACTTTAATCACAGTGAGTGTCCCACTATGTGTTAAAACTAAATTGAAAATGATCTGTGGATTGAAGATAACTTTAATCACAGAGACTGGTTTTCAAGACAAAACAATAAGAAAAATAACTTTAATCACAGTGAGTATCCCACTAGAAGAGACCAACTGCATATTCAATTCGAATTTTATACATCCAAGGTGTTTCTTTCAACATAAAAAATAATCAAAGTGCACATGTATTTCAACAACCAAACCTAATACCACTTTTCCCCTACATATATACATACAGAATGATAGTTGTATCGAACTGTAAAATGGATACAAAACTCAGTGATATTAAATTTACCATTTTCCCTGTGCTATTAAAATGGGGGTAGTACAAAACGCAATCGATACAAGGGTAGTACATTTGTTACTCAGAAAATGGGGGTTGAAGTTAAGAACCCTAGATAAAACCATGACATCAAAATCGATACAAAACTCAGTGAATCATCGACAAACAAAGTTGTGCTATTAAATAAACTTGAAGACAAAGTGAAATCGAAACAAAAAACACAACAAAATGGAACACATGTGAACGAATGCTAAACCCGAACGAACACAAACAACTCATCGGCAAAATCGTCGAAAGTTGAACAAATGCGAACAAAACAGATAGAAGAAGAACCTAGCACTATCAACTAGCAAGAAAAATGAAGAAATTCCGTACCCTAAACCCGGTTAGCAAAGGGATCGGCCCGATTAGCAAAGGGATCATTTTTAGGGTTCAAGTTCAAATCGATTAGAAATGATTTGGACTGGGTCGAAGCTATTTAAAGGTTAGGGTAACAAGTTATGGGTCGATTTAAAAGAGTTGGGCGATCCGACGTGGCGTCCAACTCACATTTCCGTCAATCCAAGGGCAAATTTAACAAGTTTGCGAACGGTGAGGGTATATTTGATCCCAAAGTTTGACGGAGGGCAATGTTGTTCCATAAAACATAGTTGGAGGGAAAATTTGACCTTTTCCCTTTTCAAAATAATCATGGAATTTCTCGCTACTCAAAGCTTGATTTTCCAAAGTTTTCTGGTGATGATTTGAATTCATGGTTATTCAAGCTTGAGCAGTTCTTTAATTTTGATGGAATAAGCATGGATAGAAGGCTGGGATTAGCTACAATTGACCTGGAAGGAGAAGCAACACAGTGGCATCAATCATTATGAGTGCAAGAATCTGAAATAATTGGAGTGGATTATGATGATCCAATGGAGGAAATCAAGAAGATCAAACAAACATGTAGTGTGAAGGATTACCAAACTATGTTTGAAAGCAAGTTAACTAGAGTAAACCAGTCCCAAGAAAATGCAATTAGTTGCTTTGTTGGGGGCCTTAAGGATGAACTGAATAAGGCTGCTAAGTTGACAGGTCCTACTACTCTATCCCAACTGTATAGAACTGCTAGGTTGCATGAATCTTTCTTGGAGGCTCAGGCAAAAGCTTACAAGCAGAGTTCAGGACCAACAAGTTCTGCTTAAGGGTATAAGAAGACTAGTGAACAAAGAGGTCAGGTTAAACCTTTGTTACCTACTCCTGTTGGTGAGAGTTCTACAAACAATAGGTGTTTCATTAGAAGGAGGTTGAGTGTGGAATAAATGAATGAAAAAAGAGCTCAAGGTCTGTTACTTTTGCCCAGAAAAGTATGTATTGGGCTTAAGTGCAAGAATCTGAAATAATTGTATTTGTTGGAAGTATAGGAGATCATAGATGAGGGTGATGAAAAGGAAGATGGTGCAGGAATGGAGGTGATGGAATTGGTTCAACCCATAGAGCAAATGGGGATTTATGTGCATGAATTGAATGGATATTTGGGTTTCAGAACCTTGAGGGTTACAGGATATAGCTCAAGAAAGCCATTGCATATACTGATTGACACAGGCAGTTCTCATAACTTCATTGACCTCATGTTAGTGCAATAATTGGGGTGTAGTAATGGGCCAACTGTACCACAAATGGTTGCTGCAGCTAATGGAAATGATATGAGGGTAGACCAAGTATGTAAGATCACTTGGTTATTACAAGGTGTTGAGTTTTCTGCTGAGTTCTTCTTACTGCCATTAGGATATTGTGGAATGGTTTTAGGGGTGCAATGGCTACTTACACTGAGAGATATCAAAATAAATTTCAGCAAGCTTACAATGGAGTTGTGGTATAAGGGGCAGAAACACTTACTCAGAGGTGCTGGTAAACAAATTACCACTTCTGGTGCTGGGAAATTAGAGAAGTTTTTAGGTAATCAGTCTCAACTTTGTATGGTGCAAGTAGTTCCTTTTATGCGTAATAAACTGCAGTGGCATGCACTAGAAACTAAGAAACCTACTGATAAGGACCCTAAGCTGTTAGACCTCTTAAAGGAATTTGTTGAATTATTTTCTGAACCAACAACCCTTCCACCATCTAGAGGTGTATTTGACCACAGAATTGTTTTGCAACAAGGAACTGTGCCTAAAAATAAGAGACCATATAGGTATCCTGCTATAAAAAAGGATATTATTGAAGGATTAGTGAAACACATGTTCGGAACAAGGAATTGTTCAACCTAGTAGCAGTCCTTTTGCTTCACATGTAGTGTTAGTGGATAAAAAGGATGGATCTTGGAGGTTGTGTGTTGACTACAGGGACCTTAATAAGCATACTGTAAAGAATAAGTTTCCTATTCCTATTGTGGAAGACTTGTTGGATGAACTAGGAGGGTCAAAGATCTTTTCTAAGATTTATCTAAGGGCTGGTTATCATCAATTGAGAATGGATGAAGATGACATACCCAAGACTGCTTTTAGAACTCATTCTGGGCATTTTGAGTATTTGGTGATGTCTTTTGGGTTGTTAAATGCACCAGCAACCTTTCAAGGGTTTATGAATGTTGTATTTCAAGAATTTCTCAGGAAGTATGTTTTAGTTTTCTTTGATGATATTTTAATCTACAGCAAGTCCTTAGAAGAGCATGTAGATTATCTCAGAGCTGTGTTTATAGCAATGAGGTTAGGGATGGCAGGTGGGTATAATTTTGCGGATTCCGCACCGCACCCGCCCCAATTGGGGCGGGTATGGGTATAACTTTGGCGGGTAGTAGGCGGGTATGGGTATTGAAAATGTACCCGTCACGGGTAGGCGGGTAGGTGGTGGATTTGCAGTCATATCCGCCTACCCGCCCGCCTACCCGCCTAGCTTATATAGCTAAAATAATATCTGAGTTTTGTCTACATTTGTAATATATAGTTATTTGGGTGGATAATTTTTTGGGTTTCTTAGAAATTTTATTTTCTTGATTCTTTGTTGTGCAATGGGGAAGAGGTGAAAAAAATGGGTGGCGGGTAGGCGGACGGGTAGGCGGGCGGGTAGGTGGCGGGTAGGCGGACGGGTAGGTAGGTGGCGGGTAGGTGGCGGGTATAGGAATATACCCGCCACAGGCGGGTATGGATGTTGAAAATTGTACCCGCCACGGGTGGCGGGTAGGTGACGGGTATAATTTTTTTTGGCGGGTACGGGTGCGGGGGAGGGGGTACCCGCACCCGCCCCGCCCAATTGCCATCCCTAAATGAGGAAACATAAGCTCTTAGCTAAAGAGAGTAAATGTTTCTTTAGAGTTCAAAGGATTGAGTACTTAGGCCATTTCATTACTGAGGAAGGAGTATCTACAGATCCTCAAAAAAAATTGGCAGTCCAGAACTGGCCAACTCCTACCACACTTAAGCAGTTGAGAGTGCTTCCTTGGTATAGGTTATTATAGAAGATTTGTTCAAGGATTTAGGGTCATTAGTAAGCCACTAACAGATCTATTGAAGAAGAACAGTTTCAAATGGTCCCCTACTACAGATACTGCTTTGCACAATTGAAAGCTGCTATGATTAAACCTCCTGTGTAGCACTTCCTGATGCTAACAAGACATTTATAGTTGAAACTGATGCTAGTGGATATGGTATAGGTGTTGTGTTGATGCAACAAGGTCATCCTATTGCTTTCCTAAGTAAAACTCTCTCAACTAGACATGCTGCTATGCCTGTATATGATAGGGAACTATTGGCTATGGTTCATGCAGTTACCAAGTGGTCACAATACCTACTTGGACAGAAGTTCATCATCAGAACTGATCAGAAGGCTTTGAAGTTTTTGATTGAGCAGAAAGTACACACAAATTCACAACTGATGTGGTTGACTAAATTGATGTCATTTGATTATACTATTGAATTCAAAAAGGGGTCAGAAAACAAAGTTGTTGATGCACTATCAATGGTAACTGGTTCACAATTACTTGATTTAGTCATTACTAGCACTGATTCTGAATTTCTGCAGGCTATTGAAGCTAGTTGGTCTTCAGATGTGGAGTTGCAAAATTTGATTGTACAGTTGCAGGCTGATCCTACAAGCCAGTCTCAGTTCACTTGGTCTAACAATCAATTAAGAAGGAAGGGCAAGCTAGTTATTGAAAAAAATGAGCAGTTGAGGCAGACTATCATGACATTGTGGCATTCTACTGCTATTGGGGTCATTCTGGTGTTGTTGCTACTTTGAAAAGTGTCATGACACTATTTTATTGGAAGGGCTTGAGAAATGATGTCAAAGCTTTTGTCCAAAAGTGCGATGTTTGTCAGAAAAGTAAGGCTGACTTAGCTGCCTATCTTGATTTACTACAACCACTATCAATTCCTCAGGTCATATGGTCTCAAATTAGCATGAATTTCATAGATGGGTTGCCCAAATCCCATGGTTATGAAGTCATACTAGTGGTGGTTGATAGGCTCAGCAAATATGGTCACTTCATCCCTCTTAAACACACTTACACAGCTCAATTAGTAGCTAAGAATTTTATGGATGTAATTGTCAGATTGCATGGTCTACTAGACTCTAGAGTCAGTCATAGAGATGTAGTGTTCTTAAGTACATTATCGCAGGAGTTATCTACCAGTCAAGGAATTCAGTTGAATATGTCATCAGCCTATCACCCTCAATCAGATGGGCAAACAGAGGTCCTAAACAGGTGCTTGGAGACCTATCTAAGGTTCTTTTGTGCAGATGATGCTACTGGTTGGGTTTTTTTGTCTTCCTATGGCTGAGTATTAGTATAACACTTGCCATCACTCTTTTATTGGCATGACACCATATGAAGCAATCTATGGAAGGCCACCTCCCTTACACTTACCCTATTTACCTGGTGAGTCTAGTTTTACTGAGGTAGATAACACCCTATTCAACAGAGAATAGAAGTTGCAATTGTTGAGACACCATATGCTAAGGGCACAATTAAGGATAAAACAGCAGGATAATACCCACAGAAGTAAGTCTTTAATGTTGGAGATTGGATTTATTTTAAAGTTCAACCCTATAAACATACCACTATATCACAACACCCCTTCCACAAGTTAGTTGCAAAGTACTATGGACCCTTTCAGGTCATCAAAAGAGTGGGCAGTGTTGCCTATACACTACTATTCCCAGATATTGTCAAAATTCACCCCACAGTACATGTCTCACTACTGAAGAAATGTCATGAAGTGCCTACTCAAATTGCCTGTCCTCATGTCATTGATATAGCTAGTCCTTATTGGCCAGAGCCTGAGTCTATTCTACAAAGAAGAATGGTGTAGAAAGGCAACAAGGCTGTTGCACAAGCCTTAGTCAAGTGGAAGGATTTTCCGGCTGATGCAGCAACTTGAGAGTATACTACTATGTTGCAGACAAGGTTTCCTAACTTTGATCCTTGAGACAAAGATCTTTCAATGGAGGGAGTACTGATACAAGAAAATTCAGTTGTACAAGTAGTTAGAGTCACGTTAGTTAGGAAGTCAAGTAGTTAACTTTTGGTGGGAAAATTAGTTGGAAGTTGTTATAAGCAGTTAGCTTTCCAGATTTATGTTATTAGCCTATAAGTAGTTTTAATTCTCACAATTGTAATCATTCAGATATTCATTCTCTTGATCTTAATATAAGACTTCAACTCTCTCTTACATTTCTTATCTTTTCCATTAAATTAGGCTTTATACTCGAATTCTCTCTTTGGATTCCTGTTTTAGCTATTGAATCATTCGAGTTCACTTTGAATTCCTGTGATTCTGTTAACAAACTAGGCTCTCAAGGTAAATTGATTCCACAGAAAGAAGACCATAACCAGACTTACTTTGGATAACTGATCGATTCATCCTTGAGATTGTATAACAAGAATTTCGTCCAAACATAAGCAAAATTTCATCTTTATTTGAAACTAAAAGGGGCGCCTTAAATACCGACGACACATGACTATGAGGACACTCGAATGTAAACATATTTGTCCAAGATTCTTTAACCCCATACTTCTTCATAACCCACACATGTATGTGGGTTCTTAGATGATTACCATTACTTATCACAGAAAGATTATTTCCCAACACCAAAACATTTCTTCTTCTTCTTCTCCACAGCATGGCTGCTCAACCTTTTTCCATTTCTCATCAGCCAAATCAAAATAAACGATGTTCCAGCCCTTATCTGGAGAAGGACCAATATTATTAGCCCAATGAAGCTTCTCATTCACAAACCTACCTGAACCAAAGAATCACACCCCATCCGGGGGAGGATGATGGATGCTTCTCCAAGAATCATCCTTTAGACTATATATTTTTTAAACAAATAATCTCTCGATTATTTTTATTAATGAATGAGTATATGTACAATTTATAATTTTCATAATATGAAAAATCTTATTCCTATTCTATACTCAAAATTCTATCCTACTTGTACAAGAATTTTATAATATGGTAAGTGTACAATTCTAATTATATACAAAAATCTATTACCAAAAACCCTATATACACGGTGTGTATACCGTGTATATCACGGTCTCCCAATTGCCTTGGGTTTCCGTGATATACACGGTATACACAAGGTAGTATATCGTGTATATGAGGTATATTATGATACACTTTCACACCCCCGCAGTCATAGCGGGCGGTCTTCGTACGCTGAGACTATCCCTAAAATCTTCAAATAGGACCGATGGAAGACCCTTAGTAAAGATATCTGCAATTCGATACCTGGAAAGGACATGTAAGACGCGTACTTGTCCACGAGCTACATTTTCGCGAACAAAATGGATATCCATCTCAATATGTTTAGTGCGTTGGTGTTGAACCGGATTCCCAGAAAGATAGACGGCACTAATATTATCACAATATACCAAGGTAGCTTTGTGAACGGGAAAGTGAAGCTCCGAGAGAAGATTACGTAATCAACATGATTATGAAACCACATTGGCTACCCCTCGATACTCGGCCTCTGCACTGGAGCGTGATAAAGTAGCATGTCGTTTGGCAGACCATGAGACCAAGTTATCACCAAGAAACATGCAATAACCATACGTGAAGCGTCTGGTATCTTGACAACCACCCCAATTAGCATCGGTATACGAGACAAGTGTAGAGGCAGATGATGGATATAGATGCAAGTCATAGTCAAGTATCCCCTGGATGTATCTGATAATGCGTTTTAGCGCATTCATGTGCTTCACCCTAGGATCATGCATAAACAAACTCACCTGATGTACGACATACGTAATATCAGGTCTCGTGAAGGTAAGATACTGAAGTGCCCTTGCAAGACTACGATAGTGGGTCGGATCCTCATACGGTGAGTCAGCTGCAGCACCCAGCTTGGGTTTAGTATCAATAGGAGTGGAAGTAGACTTGCAGGAGGACATACCAGCTCGCTCAATGATCTCAGCTGCATACTTTCGTTGTGATAAAAATAACCCACCTGCATGACGAGTGACAGCAATCCCCAAAAAATAACTCAACGGCCACAAGTCTTTCATAGCAAACTCAGAACTGAGCATGGTCATGATAGACTTGTGCAACACATCAGTAGAGACAGTCAAGATAATATCATCCACATATAATAGAATATAAGCCAGGGAAGAACCACGACGATATATGAACAAAGAATTATCAGACCTGCTGTGCGAAAACCCAATAGACGAAACATAGTCTGCAAATATCTTATACCAAGCCCGTGGGGACTACTTAAGCCCATACAAGAACTTCTTCAATAAACAGACATGATGAGAATATATGGGGTCGCGAAAACCCAAGGGATGATGCATGTAAACGGTCTCCTTAAGTTCACCATGTAAGAAAGCATTCTTCACATCTAACTGATGAATGGGCCATGCTTTGGAAAGAGCCAGACGAAGAACAGTGCGAATGATAGTCGGTTTGACCACCGGACTAAACGTCTCACCACAATCCACGCCAACCTGCTGAGTCTTACCATCACCTACAAGATGAGCCTTATGCCTCGCAAAAGAACCGTCAAAATTATCCTTATGAGTAAAAATCCACATAGACCGAATAATATTAACACCAGAAGGACGGGATACCAACTCCATGTCTTATTTGCAATAAGAGCATCATATTCGTCGGTCATAGCCAATTTCCAATTCGGGTCATTTAATACGGACACTGGGTTACGGGGTAGGGGGATTTAAGAATATTAGAATTTAAATTAAAGTGTCTTTTTGGTTTAAAAATACTCCATTGACTACGAGTGACCTGTCTGTGACTCGGGGAATAATTGGGTCGATTTTGGAAAATATCGGGACAGGTGACGGACTGGCCAACAGGCAGTGGGCCTGCTGGCCCAACACTGAAAACAGGGGCCGAGACCGAAATAGTTACTGGACCAGTTTCGGTATTGGTCAAGTAACCGCCCAACTACCAAACCGGGTTGAAATCGAATCGGAAATAGTGGGGTGAGGCGGGACAGAGGGCCAAGAATGGGCCATGGCAGCGGTTTCGATGCAGGACAAGTCCGACAAACGGTGGATAATATATGGAGAGACGGCATCGTCCAAAAAATTATACAAACTAGGCACGGGACTACCCTCGTTAGCAAACGGAAATTTGGCAAAAATAACATGGCGACTAATGATGATTTTATTAGATGATAAATCAAAATATTTGTAACCATAATGATTAGACGGATAACCCAAAAATACATAAGGGGTAGAACAGGCCTGAAGTTTGTTAATTGTGGTAGACGAAAATAGTGGATAACACAAGCACCGAAAGACCCTAAGATGGGAATAAAAATGAGTCTTATTATATAAGATTTGAAGAGGGGTGGAATATGTCAAACCTTTGGTAGGAAGTATGTTAAGAAGATATGTAGCCATTTGTAGAGCATGATGCCAAAAGAAAGGGGGCACAGAAGCATGGACCAATAAAGTTCGGACAATGTTATTAATGGTACGAATTTTGCGTTCGGCTTTCCCAATTTTGTGAGGACGTATGAGGACAAGAGAAACGAAAATTTATTCCATTAGTATCACAAAAATCCCGAAACAACCCATTATCATATTCTTTGCCATTATCACATTGAATATTTTTTATTTTCCGATCGAACTGGGTACGGATGAATGCTCTAAAATTTAAAAAGGTGGAAAAGACTTGAGATTTTTTCGCTAACGGAAAAGCCCAAAAAAATTAGAATAATCATCCAAAAATAGAACATAATAACGATGGCCCAAAGAACTGAGAACAGGAGATGTCCATAAATCGCTATGAATAATATCGAATGGCATTAAAGTATGAGAAGTAGAGTCTACAAATGGCAATCTAACAAGTTTTCCTAGTGAACAAGATTGACAAATTGGAGTACTACGCGTACCCTTACAAGAAATAAAATTATTTTTATGTAAGGAAGAAACAATAGATGACCCAGAGTGACTCAAACGTGCATGCCATAAGGAAGGAGCGAGAGCCGCAAAAGTAGATGGCAAGGCTTGACTCGAGAGACCGGATGTGGGCGTGATAGGATAAAGATCTCACCTACTATCACATCTCATGAGAGGAATTCCCGTCTTGAAATCCTTCACAGAAAACCCAAAAGAATCAAAATCAACAAAAACCCAATTATCAGTGGTGAATTTACGGACATACACCAAATTTTTAATTAAGTTAGGGGCGTGAATGGCATTTTTTAAGACAAGAGGTGGATGTGGGGGAGACAACGTTTTATGACCATAACCACTAATTGAAATTGATTTGTCATTACCAACAATTATGCCATGATTGTTGCTCAAATTGGAATAAGACGAGAGAGTACCTTGATCGGACGTCATGTGTGAAGTGGTGTAGGTGTCCATATACCAATTCAGGTCTGGGGGATTTAATCCAAGCGTATGCATCGCGGCCTCAATATCTGTCGGAGTTGGTGTGGGACCCACTGCCTGGAATGCCTACACTAGCCGAGGCCCAAGCACACCGACATGCTGCCCCGGACCAGAAAACTGCATGTTTGACGAAGCTGGACCCGGCCTGTTGTGAAAATTAGGCCCAGTTTCCCGGGTAAGGGCTTAGAAAATATCCATTGTTGGGCCAAGACGGACTGGCCTAGTTCCACTGCATAGGGCCCATTACTGAGCCCAATTGGGCTGCTGCCCACTGCCCCGAGAGCCGCCACCACTATTCCGGCCGCCACCACTGTTCCGGCCGCGATTATTGTCATTATTTTTATGATTTTGACCTTTCTTGCCGCCACCGTTGTTGCGGTTTTGTCCCGAATTGTTAACAAAACCATGAGAATTATCGGACGAAGTCATCATTGCCACGGAACTGGCGCTGGTAGCTGCCTTTTTTGCTAAGCCGGCTTCTTCTAAGGTGAGCATCGAGCGGGCTTGATAAAAAGGGGGAAGCGGATTACTTTGACGAAGGAGAGTCTCAACGCCATTATAGGCCTTAGAAAGGCCGGCAACCATTTGTAGAACCAGACGATTATTGGTCACAGGTGTGCCAACGTTACGGAGTTGGTCCGCCAACTCCTTAAGCCGTTTGCAATATGCAGAAATGTTAGGAAAATCTTCCATGCGGACTTGGGAGAATTCTTCTCAAGGGTGACAACAATGTTGGTTATCTTGGAATATATCACGCAATCTATTTCAGGTAGCCATAGCCGTAGTGTCAGGCTCAATGATCGTCTGTAAAAGGTCGGTAGAAATAGTGGAATAAATCCACTGAAGAACGGTAGCATCAAGAGTAATCCATAACTGAGGATCCGACGTGGGAATAGAGGTAGCGGGAGGAATTATGTGATGGAGGACTTGATGGGAGATAGCGTGAATTTTAAACAACTCTGCCCACGTCGCTTATTGGACGTTTTTCATCTCAAGAACAATAGGGATGTTGTTCTTGATGTTAGAAACAGTAAGGGCAGGATGAAACGTGTTCTTAGACATAACGAAAGAACAAAGGGATTGGGAAAAGATGAGGTAAAATTTAACACGAAATCCGAGGAAGGGGCATGGAAAATGATGCAGTTTCGATCGAGAAGGGGCACGAAAAATGATGCAGTTTCGATCGAGAAGAGGCACGAAAACCGAGAGAAAATTGGAGAAGAGCGGAAGCAATTTAGTCCTACACTTATGATACCATGAAAGAAATAATCCCTTGATTATTTTCATTAATGAATGAGTATATATACAATTTACAATTTCCATAATATGGAAAATTATATTCTTATTCTATACCCAAAATCATATTCTACTTGTACAAGACTTCTATAATTATGGTAAGTGTACAATTCTAATTATATACAAAAATCTATTACCAAAAACCCTATATACACGGTGTGTATACCGTGTATATCACAGTCTCCCAATAGCCTTGGGTTTCCGTGATATACACGGTATACACAAGTTTCCGTGATATACACGGTATACACAAGGTAGTATACCGCGTATATGAAGTATATTATGATACATTTTCAATTTTGATATCAACATGAGGACAACTGCCATAATAGTAAATATAGCGCACTGACTTACAATCATCATGTAACTCATCATATCCAAAAACATCTACAACTCGGACCGTCGAATTAGCCCTAATATCAGGAAATTTCTTGTACTTTCTAGTTGATGGATTCCATAAACACAAAACTCTAGTCCCATCGGAAAGACAAATTAATCCATTGACGGTATTAGAAATAAAAAGTATTTCATCTGTCCCAATTTATGTGATACACTTTCCTTTTTCATCTGTCCCAAAAAGAATGATACATTTCTATATTTTGAAATAATTTAACTTTAAACTTCCCTTTTTACCCTTAATGAAATGATTTACAGCCACATAAATATCTATGGCTTGGTTTAGACCACAAGTTTTAAAATTCTTCCTTTGTTTCTTAAACTTCCTACTTAGTCAAGCTATATCATATAAATTGGGACGGAGGGAGTACTCTTTTTAGAAATAAAAAGGTACTCTTTGCTGCTAATAATCTTAAGAAAAATATTCTCTTCAATGTACCCGAGGTTATGGAATATATCCTCCCATGATAGAATGAATTAAACTCACCAGTGTAGTGGTACGTCGAACCCGGTGAACGACAGGCGGCAAAAAATCACACAGAATTATTTTGAAGTGCAGAAAGAAAGAAGAAGACAATCAGAATTTTCATAAGTAAAAATATGAGGAAATGGACCGGTATTTATAGGCAACAAAGAGCAGTGTGAACAAGTACAATTGTGTCTTATCAGAAAAGTCACAAATATTCATTTCCCCATTCACACCTCTTAAAACCCCAACGGACGGAATCCGCAATAGTCGAAGGATTTAAGCGTTGATTTGTCACGGGATAATTCAAGTGAGATACTTCCATACCAGACTCACAGAGTAGAGACCAAAGAGAGCAGTCCCTCAGAAGGCGCTTAGGTAGATCATACCTCAACAGGAGAAGACTATAGTCTTTGTTATTAGCCGATATAGTAAGATGGGTTCTTGATAAATAGGGGGCTAGAGATTAAAACAAGCCAAAACTTCGAAACACACCTCAACTGCAAGAGGGAATTCACCATATATATATGTGTGAATATCACGTCTTATATCATTATATACACCATCAAATGTGTGATATATAGTGATACAATGTAATATACATTGTCGTAAAATGTAAAAGAAAGAAAATACGTGTGTGATATGCAGTGATATACACGATATACAATATGATATCCATTATCAGGAATGATACTTGAAATGAAGCTTTCTGGGCCTTTGGAGACCTATCATTTGTTTCGGCGAAAGAGGACTACCTAAAAAATTTATGAAAAAATTATGAGTTATGTTGGGCAGGATTGATAAAAATTATGAAGAAAGAGAGAGAAATTTATAGGAGTAATGGGTAATAACAACGCTAGAGTTTACATACTTATGAGATTACTTGATGAAATTGATGTTGGTGATATGGATCTATGTTTGAAAAATTAATATTTGACGTGCAAAAAAAAATCAAATTCAAGGAAGCTCAATGGAGTCCTACCATTTGATGACTGAAAACAATAATTGTATAGTATTTCAGTTTGAGACATGGCTCCGTGTGGATATAGAGAAAGAAACCATTAGGGTGGAAGAAGTTATCAATCGGCTTGGGTGCAATTAGGGGGGCAGATGGCAGTTTGGGTTGAAGTTGGGCGGGTTAAGATGGGCTGAATTAATAGATGGGTCAATGCACAATCCATCTAAAGCTTTTATGGGCTAAAATGGGCGGATCAAGATAAGCTAAATGATGGGTCATAACCCAACTTGTTCAACTTGATCCATTACTTTTACAAATTTCAAACTTACCTTCTATGATATTTTATTTTGTATGATATTTGATTTTTCCATATCTTTATTTTTAAAATAAAAAAATATTTTTATGAATTTTTTCATTTTTTATAAAAGTAAAATAAATATAAAATAATGGGTGGGAGGGGCAGGGGTAGTGGAGCGGGGGTTGAGAGGCGGGGGGCTGGGTAGTGGGTAAGAAAAGTTTCTCATTTTTTATAAAAATTATGTATAAGTAAAATAAATATATCAAGTAAAAACTTCGGGTGGGGTGGCGGTGGGAGGGGTAAGCAAATTTTTCTCATTTTTTATAAAAAGTTTATAAAAGTAAAATAAATATATAAAATAAAAATTTGGGGGTGGGTGGGAGGCGGGGGTAGTGGGGAGGGGGTTGGGTGATGGGCATTTAAAATTTTCTCATTTTTTAATAAAATTTTATTTATAAGTAAAATAAATATATAAAATAAAAACTTGGGGTGGTGCAGGGAGGGAAGGGGTTGGGGTAAGAAAAAAATTATATTTTAATAATTTTTTTATAAAAGTAAAAAAATATGAAATAGAAATTTGAGACGGTAGGGCATTGGAGTGGGGGTGGATGGGGGGAGGGGGAGGGAAGAAAAAAATTATAGTTTTAATTATTTTTTTATACTAGTAACAAAAAATATGAAATAGAAATTTGAGGATGGGAGGGGGGTGGAGGGGGTAGGTGGGGTTAGGGCGGTAGAGGGGAGGTAAGAAATTTTTTTATATTTTTTATAAAAGTAAAAAAAATATGAAATAGAAATTTGAGGATGGGGTAGGGCAATGGGGTGGAGGGGGTAGGTGTGGGTAGGACGGGGGATGTATAAAAAAAATTCATATTTTTTATAATTTTTTTATAAAAGTAAAAAAAATATAAAATAGAAATTTGAGAATGGGGTAGAGGCGGGAGTAGGGGTAAATAGGGGTAGGTGGGGTAGAGGTGGGTAGGGGTGGTAGGGAGGTAGGGTGGGGTGGAGTAGGCAAGGTAGGGGCAGAGATGTGAGGGTGGCTCAGTGCTTGGGTGGGGGTTGGTGTAGGGGAGGGTAGGGTGGATGGATAGTGTGGTGGGTGGTTGGGGTGCGTTGGTGTATTTTTATTGTTCTGAAATAATAAAGGAATCTTTTAAATAATTATTTATAAATAAAAATCTTAATCTAGAGTGGAACTCTAATCGTTAAGATTGATCATTTTCTTGTGTCAAGTTTGGGCATCATGGTAGGTTTATTTGGGTTGTTGATTTATGATGGGTCAACTTGGGCGCCCAAACCAACCCATCGGCAAAATTACTCTTGCTCAAACCCATAAAACCTTTGACGGGTCATTTAGGTTTGGGATAATTTTGACACCTCTAGGTGCAATGCCATATAAATTGAATTGTGATAGACCTCGTATTGAAAATGTGTCGAAAATGGACTTTCGATCACTTGTCATGTTTTCGGCGAGAAAGGACTACCTAGAAAATTTGATGGGTTATTGAGGGGTTTAATGACTTAAATCTGAATCTAGACCGAGACAGGACACCCAACATAGTCATCAGGCGAACTCTAAAAGCTAGAACGTGCTCATAACGTAGAATATGAGAAGAATGAATATTATTAAAGCCGTCTCAAATACAAATAAGTGCAGAAGCATAATATAAAATAGTGAAAGTCATTCTATAAAACCCAACAAGAGACTTAGTCATGGAGCATTAGAACCTGAATACTATTGATACAAGTCGTAGCTCGATAAAAAGACAAACTAAAAATAAAGGATAGGAGTTGAATCTACCTCAACGAACTATTGGTGGCTCACTTCAACTAGATAGAGCTGAAAACTTGCTAGAATAACTGGTCATTAGTTGGATCTCTGCCTACAATACTTGCATACATGTAATAACGTTGAGTCTAGAAGACCAGCAAGATTATTGACTCACTCTTCTATTCTATCAAGGGGCAAGTATTTAGAAGTCGCTGGTAGTGCATGCAAATATTGTTGGGTACTATTGTGTAAAGCAGTACGGGAAGTAAATAAATATTACAAGTGTTCGAAAGGATAAACAAATAGGCAATGTTCAGAACTGCCGCAAGCTTGTTGAGTCTTGAATCTTGATAACCTGAAATCAAGAAACAACTAAATCTGGATGGTTACAACTGTGTGCTGAGTCGAGTGATTGCACTCTGTCCTTAAGACAAGATTGCCCTGTATATATGTTTTTACGTTAATGGGCAATATTCTCCCAAGATAAAACAACACTTTAATGCCAACACTACAAAGCAAATAGGTTGAGTCTGACGAAGAAAACAAATACGAATCGACTTGCTGAAGAAATGGAAAAGGAATGAAGAGTTTCTGTTTTCGTCCAACGTTTTTGGACTGACTTTCTCTTCTGTTTTGTCTTTGTGTATATAGTGTGTCTCTGTTGTGTTTATCTTATGTATATGTGTGTCTTTCCTCACTGTTTTTCGTGACTGTATGTATCATTGTATTTCGTCACTATTTTTCTTTTACATAATTGAGCCAAAAGGCATCAATATATAGCATGGAGGAGGGACTCCTCAACTGCCACAAACAAGGTTGTTAATAGCCATTAGTGAGGGATGTTAATGGCCATTAGAGAGGGTTGTTAATGGTCATTAGAGAGGCTGATTATGGTCATTAAAGGAGGGATGTTTATGGAGGAGTTAACAGCCAAGTAATGGCTGGTTAATGCTCCAAAAAATAGCACAAACGGTAGGCAGAAAGTTTCTGCCTTCCGTCATTCCCAAAATCAACTTTCCAGAAACTCTAGGGACCAAACTGTAAATATTAAGAAATTTGGGGTCCAAAAAAGATAATATCAGAAAGTCCCCGCAGCCCGCAGCGGCGCGCGTGTGGGCTTAGCCTTGAACCCAAGCACATCTAAGTCCTCCCTCATTTAAACACATGGGATACCCCTTTGGGTCCCAAACCCTTAACCACTTTAGAGACTTATAAAGAGAGCAATTCTTCATTTTTCCACCGATGTGGTAGATTTGTCCCACACCATATTTTCATGCATCAAACACCTTACTTCGTTGATCAATATCTCTTTCATTTCTCAACGAAATTTGACGATTCTTGGCCCTACGGTCATCTACTCACTTAGTAGAATATGCATGTGAGAAGAGACAAAGCCTCCAACATGCGGAACACTAGTGTTTAATTTATTAAATATGGGTGGACACACCTCCCCGCCAAAGGCAAATTTCCAACAAATACTTCATCAAAGCCGTACAAGTATAAATGTGAAATACAAGTAAATCAACTAAACTGAAATCATGAATACAAATAATGAAACATGAGTACAAACTGCTAAATTTTCTATAGTGCCATAAGTCATTAATCAAGCTCAAACTCATCTATGGGGTCAGTGGTACGCTCACCCAAACTCAATCCAATTGTGATGCCTTGAGTATGCTCACTCAAGCTCAACGAGAATGAGGGTGCCATAAGTACGCTCACTCAAGCTCAACCCACTGAAAACACATTGTTAACAGAGTGATAAACAACTAAAACATACTAGGCAATTTAGGACATCAGTGCAAGCAATTATTCATTACCTTTTTTATCAGTGCAAGCAGTGATTCATTAGTGAAGGAAAACCTTTTAGTGCACTACATCATTTTTAATAAACATGGTGTTTGAAAGCTCAAGCGATCACCAGACGACTTTTCCCTTCTTTAAAGCCTCTAAATGATCCAAAAATGTTCAAACAGATTCTACATTAGCATACGAGTCCATAGACACCCATATTGCTATATTATAGTTTTGGACCCAAAATGTCAATTCCGAGCCCCGAAGGTCAAAATTGTAATTTTGTTATTAAATCAGGTTCAATCTAGTCAAAATAGTACTCTACGAGGTTAAATAAATCAATTGATACTCATATTGCTATACTATAGTTCGGAACCCAAAAATGTAACCCGAGCCCCCAAGGGCAAAAGTGGAATTCTATTTGAAAATCAGCTTACCCATAACTTATATAGTCTATATTCAAAAAATCATCCAAATTCATCCATGAATCGATCCTCAAATCGAGATTTTTCATTCTCTTATTCTTAAGGATCAAAATCCTAACATCTATAATCCAAACACGGATAAAAACGATAATCATTGGAAATAATCATGGCCAAACACCAAAATAAAGGCTGGATACTTGCCCTCATTCAAATACGAGAACAACGCCGCAAAAGTCACCTCAAACAGAGCTCTAGAACTCAAAATATGCTCAAAATACTAAAAATCTTGATACGTCCATTTAAAACACTAATCTGACGCAATCCTTCTTCGCTATCGCATAATAGCCTTCGCGATGAACAAATTTTCGCACCAGTAACCAACAATAGTTGTTCGGGGTAAAATGACTATTACTCTCATATGACTTCGAAACTCGACAGTTGTTTTTACTACGATTCCGTAATCACGACATGGATCTAATGGTTCAATCGAAACATAAATCAAAAGTCGTTTTCTCAATATGGTAACTTTATGGCTAAAGAAACGACGTTGAAACTCCAAACACAAGCGCGACACAACCCAAAACCATCCTAAACTCATCGGAATCTCACCAAAACTTGCGGACAAGTCCAAAATCATCATACGAACTTGTTGGAACTTTCAAACCATTGACATGTGGTCGTCTTGACCCGATGTTGACCGTGGTCAACTCTAAATCATCTCAAAAACTAGTTCCTCAACCAACCATCTAAATCACACTCGAACCTCTCAGGAACCGAACCAACGACTCGACTACGTCTTAAATCACATTTCGAACCTAGTGGAATCAACTAAACTTATAAAAAGATTCATTTACCCTCGGTGTTGACTTCGGTCAAACTTCCGCATTTTCTTAACTTAAAAACTTCTAACTTTACAAAAGTCGATCTGAAACTCACTCGATTGCCGCAAAAACCGTGTCACTCATTCTTGCAAGTCACAAATGATCCTACGAAGCTAACAATAAGTAAATTTTCAATCCGAGTCTTAATTCTTCCTATGACCATCTTTTTACCATGAATAGGCATAGTAAATACTAAAACTGATTTAATTGTCAAAAATCAACCAAATGAACTCTAAAATCAGTTTCGTCAATTTCTATAGGTCATAAATAATAGTACAAATCCAACTAAATCTTCAGGTCGCCAATGAGAGCACGTTTTCTCAAAACGAACAGTTAATTCGAATAATTAAATACTAAAAATTTTAAAATGAAACTCTCTCTCAAAGTGAACCAAATGATATCTGTTTGACTTACAATTTTACAAGCCAGTCAAAATAATTATTACGGAGCTTATAAAATAGACGACAAACAACACATCTGTTCTCAAAAAGACCTACCGGTTGTTACTTGAGCTCTTTCCAGAGCATAACTTCATACATTAAAGTCTAAAGTTAAGCTCCTCGCAGAGCACAACTGTTGGTATTTCTATGGTACTTTATAAAGCAGTACGGGAAGTAATAACTATTACAAATGTTCGAAAGGATAAATAAATGGTCAAACTTCAAAACTGCCGCAAGTGCGTTGTGTCTTGAATCTTGATCACCTTGCAAAGCCAACTTTGAGAACTGCCGCAAGTATGTTGTGTCTTGAATCTTGATATCCTGAAATCAAGAAACAACTAAATCTGGATGGTTACAACGTTGTGTGTTGAGTCGAGGATAGCCCTCTATCCTTAAGACAAGATTGCCCCGTATATATGCTTTTACGTTAGCGGGCAATAGTCTCCCAAGATAAAACAACACTTTAATCTCAACACTACAAAGCCAATAGGTTGAGCCTGGCGAAGAAAACAAATATGACTCGACTTGCTGAAGATATGGAATAGGAAGGAAGAGTTTCTCAATACTCTTCTCTTTTGTCTCTGTGTATATAGTGTGTCTCTGTAGTGTATATCTTGTGTATACGTGAGGGTTTGGTCACCGCTTTTGACTGATTTTCAGCCACTGCTTTTGCTGATTTTTCAGCCACCGGTTTGCTGATTTTTCAGCCACCGTTTGCTGATTTTTCATGTCTTTCGTCTGCTTTTTGTGGCCTGTTTACTGCCAGTATTCTGCATGTTTCTTGCTACTGTTTTTCAGCCAAATGAAGCTCAATGTATGGCAAGAAGAGGGGCTCTCCAACAGCCACAAACAAGGCTGTAATGGCCCTTAAAGGAGGCCATTAAACCAGCCAAGTAATGGCTATTAAGGCCTTGAAGAAGGCTGCCCAACTGCCCAAGTAATGGGCTGTTAATGGAGGAATTAATCAGCCAAATAATGGCTGGTTAATGCTCCAAAACGCAGTCCAACAAGAGATGTAAAACGTCTCGAAATTCTGGGACCAAAGCGTAGAATATTGAAACTTCAGGGACCAAATCAGACATATGAAAGAATTACGGTCCAAACTGTACATATGAAACTTCAGGATCAAACGTACATCTGGCAGAGTTCTCTGGTCCAAAAGATAATATTAGACAAAGCCCATTGTGCCCACAGCCCACGACCGTGAACCCGTGAACCCGAGAGCCCGAGAGCCCAAACCCGAGACCAAACCCTGAACCGGACCGGACGGCAAGCAAGGCGGCGCTGCGTGTGGGCTTAGCCTTGAACCCAAGCACATCTAGGTCTTCCTCCTTTAAACACATGGGATACCTCTGGGGTCCCAAACCCTTTACCAATTAGAGACTTATATAGAGAGCAATTCTTCCTATTCCCACCGATGTGGTAGATTTGTCCCACACCACATTTTCATGTCTCAAACACCTTACTGTGGACCAATATCTCTTTCATTTCTCAACGAAATTAGACGATTCTTGGCCCTACGGTCATCTACTCACTCGTAGATCATGCATGTGTAAAGAGACGAGGTCTCCAATATACGGAACACTAGTGTTTAATTCATCAAAGATGGGTGGACGATCTCCCGCCAAAGGCTAATTTCCAACAATCCTCTATGAAAGAGAGATTGTGGCGCACACACAAGGTGCCTACATTTCGACAATCTTTCAAATGAAAAGATATTGCATCGGAGAGGTAGCTTACGCTTTGAACCTTCCCTAGTTGAATACCATCGGACTTACTTCGCTTGCGCGGTGAACGTGATGTCTTGAACCGTCAGTGTTTAGTGTAAGCCAAGACAACGATATCAACACAATAACTCTTCTTATTCATTTTCCTTCTTACGTTTCTGTCCGTTGTGGCCATGGACACACTTGGATTCTTAAGTGCGTTCATTTGAGGCGGCCATCCTCGCACTTAAATAGGTGATCTCCTACAAGGTATCCTGCTATACCCCACTTCACAAGTGTTAGGAATCATTAAAAGTTCCACAACCTTAACCTCAACTGTTTGAGGATCTTTTAAAAAGTTTTGGAAACTTAACCTTTACCCACCACGCAGGCAGCACTTTAATGTCTATCGCGGGAACAGCTTTGGATTCATATTTCCGTACAGAAATCATCATCCGAAGTGCTTCTTGCTTCCACCGAAGCGCTCAACTGAACCTTTTGCCGCTTAGTTTTCCCATTGAACCAAATTCTTGGGATCTCCAATCAGCATGGTTGGGTTTCCACCGCAAAGGTTCGTATTGTTTGGGTTTTAAGTCAATTCCCCTAGACAGGCAGAACACTTGATTTCCGGGTAGTCCCTTAGTTAGTAAACAAGGATGTGACACCCGTGATGATCAACTGCCATACGGTCTTATGTCTCCGACAGATCCTAAAAGATATGTCTAGACGCCGTCATCCGTGGCCTTCCCGGCCGACCGCCAGCCACAAAGGTATAACCGCCAAGACACGGGTATCTCCCGATAAGGGACGCCCTTCTAAGGAGCCGTGAAGTTACTCAACTTCTTTCATGCTTTGTATAAAGCGATAAACTCCGATTCCATCATGAATCGGCCGATGCAAGTTTGCTTAGAGGATTTTCCAAGACCCACCATACACATTTGCTTGTGGCTTTGGTGTTCTTCAGATCTGATGTCCAGGTTGCATCACTGTGTTCTCCCAGAACCGCTGGACATCCAGAATACTATAATCCGTAGATGAGCGAATAATTCAGATATCGTCATATCCGACTTAACGCCTTCTATTGATCATGTATTAAAATCATCAGTGAACCTTAGTTCAATCGACCGCTTTGTAGGACGATACCAGGTCGGTTGTAGTGTGTACAATACATTGAACTACACGTGACCTGAGCATATCGCTCCTTGTCTATGGGTACACCACGATTCCAATCAGTTCTATGATTCATATCTATTGGTGGCTTCAACGAGACTGTCAACTATAGGCCAGTCCGTTAGATGTCTTAGAAATCCAATTCCTAAGATGTCATCTGTGATACACATATCTTTCATATCGAGACTTTGTTTCAATATGAGTTTCACTCTCAGACCGTTGGTTTTCCAACTGTTGGCTTTCTAACTTCAGAGTTAATGTTTCTGTGGTCAGATTCATTGTTTCTGTTTTATCTCGAGACTTTCAGACCAAAATGTTAACATTTCAGGACCAAAATGAAAGTTCAGAAAGAAGCCCAACGATTCAAAGAAACCAATTCGATCCTCTTCTTCCAACTCTCCTATTGGGAAGGTTAGTTCAACATCCATGCCACGTAAGACTACAATGGCCCTGGATGTTAGGTCGCTTCAGTGGGAGCACATTTTCCAACCCAAAGGTTCTTTTTCCGGAGGAAGATCAACCATTACACATGTATGGTTCTATATGATGGAATTTATTTCTCTCTTTAGCTTCTTTCCAAAGCAGCGCTTTTGGAGATAACAATTATTTGTTAATTGTCCATGGTTCGTTCTTAACCATACAAGCTAGAAGGACTGGAACAAGTCCTTGTCCCCTCTTTGCTCCTTCTTGGTTCAACATCTAGAATCCCTGAGTTCTGCAGATCTGGAATATTAAGTTAGGATAGCCAAAGAACTTTCGAGTCCTGTAGATACGGAGCGTCTAGTTCCGGACAGTCAGGCCCTCGCGGGTTCTTGTTAACCTTGAGTAATTGCTCCTTTTTCCTTTTTCCTTTTTCAAGGAAAGCTATCTTCAAAGAATTCAGTATTCTTTCACGCCAAGAGGCGATCAGCACTACTGTTATTTGCAGATCCAGTGGATATGCAATCTACAGTCTTAGGTACAATCGACTGCTTCGTTGTTCCAACTTTTACCAAGCCACCCCACATAATTTGGGCGTACGACTTTGCGTTTGGCTAACACCGTTGGACTGAGGTGAGAAATGAACAGTCGTTTAATGAACGATGCTTCATATTCTCCCCCTCTATCACTACGAATTTCTCAATCCGTCGGCTTAGTTGATTTTCAACTTCTGCTTTGTAGCGCTTATTCGCTTCAACAACTTCATCTTTGCTTTTCAACAAACAAAGGATTCCATACGTTGTACCATCATCAATGAAGATCACAACGTACTTGTCTCCCCCCTCTATTTTGTATAAACTTCAAATCACCCAAGTAGGTGTGACTAAGTTCTAGAGGAGCGGTGCTTCTTTCGCTATTCCCTTGACGGAATTTGGAAAGGTGATTTTGCCTCTTCGTCTACCTCACATTCATTTTGAGGTTTTATGTCGACAGAAGGCAACAATCTCAACATCGTTAGTTTTTGAATGACTTGCTATTTAACGTGTCTTAATCTATGATGGCATAGATGCGCGGATTACAAATATATCATTCATTTGTCTACAGACGTACTGTACCATTCTTAGTTATTACAGACCTGTTGGACTAGTCTCAAACCAGCTTGACCAACAGCGTCCCTCAAACCAAGTTAGGGATATGTATCACCTCATCTTAGAGTGATCTCATTCCCTGAAGTCCTATTGAGGACAACCTCTCCGACCCCTTCGATTTTAGAGGTGGCGTTGCTTCACATGAACAACCTCTTGCCCGTGGTTAGGGCGCAACCGGATCATATATGATCTAGATACTCTGGCCCACTCCAGTTGCTTTGGCAGACTGAGTGTCCAATTTCTTTTTCACCTTTCTTTAGGCCTTCAGATCATTTAAGACCTGAAAACTCTGGCCCACCTTACTAGGTGTCCATTACTTTTCCTATGAAATGAATTCTGGCCCCACTTCAGTCGCCCGGAGGCTTTGTATGACTGAGTGTCCAATATCATCATATCCAAGGAATTTTGGCCCACTCCAGTCGCCCGGAGGCTTTTTATGACTGAGTGTCCAATATCATCCTATGAAGGATCTTCTGCCAAGTATGACAGGTTTAACGTCTTTAGCTTTTAGACTCCTTCCGTTAAGATTGGTGCCCAGATAATTCTTGGCGCTTACTTAAAAGTGGTAACAGTTTTCGCACAGTTAGTGGATCTTTCTCCATCGTATGTGCGAACATACTTTACACACTTTAACAATTACACTTAAAAGAACGGATCTTTTTAAGTCGTTTACAATCCAATCTTTAAACGGGAAGAAGATAAGATTAAACTCGATTTTAAAGCGTAAGGAATATAAATTATTTTCATATTCCTCCTTACTTTAATCCATTTTTAATCGGACATTATTTAATCTTTATTCTTGACAAGTAAGAAAAACTACTTATCCCAATTTCGACTCGCTCACTCCACCACTTCATCAAACCGAGTGTCCAGTTCCTTCTTACCATTATTCGGATCTTTTGTCCTGGGATAGATACAGTGCCTTCACGCAAGATAGAAGTACATCTTCGCCTTCTCCTCTTGTCCCGATTGACATCCTCAGGCTCTCGAGAGCGCTTGTTCCCACCAGCCTTGGTAGCGGTGACACCATGAACATGTTCATCATCATCACTCTTCTACCGTAAAACCATTGCCATATCCAGATTTGGTCACACAACTTTTGACCGACATCTTTCGAACACTAATAGTATTACAATACAATCTTGTCTTAAATTGTTGGTATTTCTATGGTACTTTATAAAGCAGTACGGGAAGTAATAACTATTACAAATGTTCGAAAGGATAAATAAATGGTCAAACTTCAAAACTGCCGCAAGTGCGTTGTGTCTTGAATCTTGATCACCTTGCAAAGCCAACTTTGAGAACTGCCGCAAGTATGTTGTGTCTTGAATCTTGATATCCTGAAATCAAGAAACAACTAAATCTGGATGGTTACAACGTTGTGTGTTGAGTCGAGGATAGCCCTCTATCCTTAAGACAAGATTGCCCCGTATATATGCTTTTACGTTAGCGGGCAATAGTCTCCCAAGATAAAACAACACTTTAATCTCAACACTACAAAGCCAATAGGTTGAGCCTGGCGAAGAAAACAAATATGACTCGACTTGCTGAAGATATGGAATAGGAAGGAAGAGTTTCTCAATACTCTTCTCTTTTGTCTCTGTGTATATAGTGTGTCTCTGTAGTGTATATCTTGTGTATACGTGAGGGTTTGGTCACTGTTTTTGACTGATTTTCAGCCACTGTTTTGCTGATTTTTCAGCCACTGGTTTGCTGATTTTTCAGCCACTGGTTTGCTGATTTTTCAGTGTCTTTTCGTCTGTTTTGTGGCCTGTTTACTGCCTGTATTCTGCATGTTTCTTGCTACTGTTTTTCAGCCAAATGAAGCTCAATATATAGCAAGAAGAGGGGCTGTCCAACAGCCACAAACAAGGCTGTAATGGCCCTTAAAGGAGGCCATTAAAACAGCCAAGTAATGGCTATTAAGGCCTTGAAGAAGGCTGCCCAACTGCCCAAGTAATGGGCTGTTAATGGAGGAATTAATCAGCCAAATAATGGCTGGTTAATGCTCCAAAACGCAGTCCAACAGTAGACAGAAAACGTCTCCAGAAATTCTGGGGACCAAACTGTAAATATTGAAACTTCAGGGACCAAACTGTACATATGAAAGAATTCTGGTCCAAACTGTACATATGAAACTTCAGGGATCAAAACCCGAGAGCCCGAGAGCCCGAAACCCGAGACCCGAAACCCGGAACCGGACCGGACGGGCGGGCGGCGGCGGCGCGCGTGTGGGCTTAGCCTTGAACCCAAGCACATCTAGGTCTTCCCTCCTTTAAACACATGGGATACCCCTTGGGGTCCCAAACCCTTTACCAATTAGAGACTTATATAGAGAGCAATTCTTCCTATTCCCACCGATGTGGTAGATTTGTCCCACACCACATTTTCATGTCTCAAACACCTTACTTCGTGGACCAATATCTCTTTCATTTCTCAACGAAATTAGACGATTCTTGGCCCTACGGTCATCTACTCACTTCGTAGATCATGCATGTGTAAAGAGACGAGGTCTCCAATATACGGAACACTAGTGTTTAATTCATCAAAGATGGGTGGACGCATCTCCCCGCCAAAGGCTAATTTCCAACAACAACTTCGAAGCGAAGTTTCTTTCAGAGCACAACTTCAGACTATGGAGCACAACTTTAAATAATACTATCTGAAGTTACACTCCTTACAGAGCACAATTTTAGAGATGATCTGCATCTGAAGTTAAGCTCCTTTCAGAGGATAACATCAGGCGTTCGTTCCTGAAGTTATGTTTTTTGCAAAGCATAACATCAAATATTAAAGCTCTGAAGTTATGCTCAATTAGTCAAGTTCAGTCAACGAAATCTGATGTTAAAGTTATTGAAATACGAATTCATACCTATTTTTCCTCATAATTAATGAGGAAAAAGCAAAAAAGTAGCATATCATTCAAAATTCAAAGATAATCAAATAGCAATTCTACGAAATTAGATTTACGAATCGAAGTTAACTTCAAATTTTGAAAAACGTCTGCTATTATATTTGTTATTATTAACAACAATTAATCTTATATTAACTAACTGAAATAAGAATCTAGTAGTTTTTGTGATAAATAAATACTCACTCTCCATTGTGTATTGAATCATGAATATCATAAATTGTTTTTCTGATGCATCTGACGAAGTTGCTGTGATATTTTTTTTTTTTATGAATCTCGATTTTTAACGAAATTACTGCAGATGGCAGAGACGAAGAAGGGAGCAGATCATGGGATACATGCAATATTTATAATGTAGGTCAAAGGTGTTATCATCCAAATATTTTTTAACTTACCACAAAATGTGATGGTTAAGTAATTCACAGAAACTGGTACAGATTAAATGGTGGTACTAGAATCGCCTATTTGTGCACTTTAGCCCTCACTTCTCTATACACCACAATACAGCTAGATCAACATGATATTATGAGTACAAAAACTAGCCCCACCTCTATTTCCCTTATCTAACGGGGCCGGGTCGGGACATCCCGTCCCGTCCAGCCCCTATCCCAAAAAAAAATGGTGTCGGAGTTCGAATTCGGTGAAGGATTTTGTTGGGTACAAAGCACATAAGTAAGGCACAGCGGAAGTTTAAAATTTTTGTTTCTTACTTACCCCAACATTTCTGGTATGGTTATACAACAATTAAACTTGTAACATAAAGCATATACTTACAAGTTAGAATTATATGGAATATTTATCAACTGTGAGGTGCACACGCGGTTGCCCTTCCGATTGCAAGCTCCAAGCTTCAATGTATTTCTCTTTCAGAAAGCTAGGAAATCCGATAGAGGTTCGAGAGAGTATTTGATTCTAAGTCTCTAAGGCTTAGAATGTTATTCTGAAAATTGGTGTAGAATAATGAAAATGAATGCCTCTATTTATAGTTGAAAATTAGGACAAAAAATGGATTAGGGTTTGACCTTGGACCTGGCCCAAAATCGACGCAGAGGCGCCGCGACCCTAGGGTATGGGCGTCGAGGCGCTCGACGTGCTCCTGCACTGTCTCGATTTATTTTCTGTGCATTCTTAATTAAATCCAAAATCCAATTTTTACTTAATTAAAATAATTATTATTCATTTAAATATCTTGATTTCAAATCGAACATTTAATTACTCTCTCAATACATCCTTAGATCGAAACGGACAATCGACATAGTGTGACCCTACATGTCTTCTCATATCTACATTAATCAAATTAAGGTCTACACGGAACTCTTAGATGACGCCGGAAGACGAACTTAATAGGTGAAGTACGTTTACGCGAATCCAGTAAACTTAACCTTTATGTGGTAAGATAAAATCCTTTCATTCACGACACACCCGATCAAGCTTAGAATTTGTCAAGTGTCTATCCAAATGGCTTAATCATTGTATCTCATCTATATTAGTTGACAACTAGACCACATTCTAAATACGTCTATTGCGTTGATAGTCAACCTAATATCACTGAGAATTCGAGTGTTCTCTCGAATATACATTCAAGGAATGAATCCTAATCTTGGCTCAACTACCACCTTTAATCCACATCGTAATGCACCCAATACAAGTCGTATCTCAACCTATAAGGCATTTGAGCTTAGGACGGGATCAAAGTACATTACTTTGTAGACAAGGCGCGTATTGACCTCAAGTCTAAGGACTTCTATCTCCCACACGCTGATCATACTTTAGACAAGTATAACAAACAAAGATATCAAAAGGTATACCAATACTTCCAAAGTATTCATGTGTCCATCACGAGTAGCCATTACTCGTAGCAGGTGAGACATACTACATCCTCTAAGGATGTGATGCAGACCACATGTCGACTTATCACATATCATCGATATCCCATTCTCGATAATCATTAGTCGAGGCTATTTTAAGAGTTACGTTCTATCATGAATATCTCACTCTATTAATGACAACGTAAGCTCAATGGATGCACATTAATGAATAATTACAAACAATCAAATAATAATTCAATAATTGCAAATGCCAAAATATTAATCTCCATTAATAATATGAATGTGTATAAAGTATATTTGTCCTAATACAGATTGTCTCTACGACATAAATATACTTTCACTCGGGACGGGACCTGGGCTCGTGCCGCCCATCTCGATCTGACCCGCCCCAAGCCGACCCGGCCCCGTCCCCCTCCCCCTTTGCAGAAATAGTCGTTGCAACAACGACCAAATTTCTATTTTGGCCGTTGTGCAACGGCTATAACGGCTATTTCCCCCCACCCTCACGCCATAAACCCCCTTCCCCCTTAATATTTATTTTTAACTCATAAATTAATATATTTACACTTTAAACCTATTTCTCAAAAATAAATACCTCATTATCCTCTTCATTTTCTCACAAATCTTCTTACTATCTCTCTAATCTCTCAATTTATCTCTCTACAGTTCTACATTGCCTACTAAATATATTTATTTATTTTTGCTCATTTATATCAAAGTTCAAAATTGGGAGTGAAGTTGACAACAAGTTTGAGGATCATCCATCGAGCAAAGTTTCAATTTTCAACATCGATTACACGTCGACGTTATGTCGGCATTTGGTACCTTCGTTCCTTCTTTAAATTATTATTGTTACTTAATTTTAATTATCGCACTTAATTTCATTTACATTAATTATTTATTTGCATAATTATAATGGAACGCCTTGGACGTATAATTAAGGGTAAGGGTGCTTCTTCTAGTAGGGGTAACAAGGGTAAGGGTGCTTCTTCTAGTAGGGGTAACAAGGGTAAGGGTGCTTCTTCTAATAATCATATTCCTAGTCCCGATGATTTGATTGATTTCACTCATATAGATGAAACTACTTTTTTTAATGATAAACCATTAGATGATGAGGTATATTCTGCATTTGAACCAGACTTTAATTTTGACGATAATGTAGATGACACACCCACTAGTGCACCTCAACCTCAAACTGAGTCTCAGCCTCAAACTGAAACTAGAATGTCTCATATTCCCCCTAGTATGAGTCGAGGCCCACACAACGAAAATTAAAATTAGTTGCATGGAATTTTTTGATGGGGACTAAGAGAATCAAGTAGTTAGATGTAAATTTTGTAAAAATGTTTATAAATTTAAAACCGAAAAAGGTCAAGGTGGGACGGGATGTTTATTGAGACATGTACAAGGCGAGTACACAACTAGGTGGAATCAATACCAGGCTAAAAAATCTGGTGTGTCAGCTGAGTCGAGACAAGGTTCACATAATGTCCACAACCAAGTAAGGATCAAATTAACCCGACGACGGAGAGAACTTTTGGTCCTAAATATGATAAACACAAAAATAGGGAAAATATGGCAAAATTAGTTGTGGTGGAGGATTTGCCTTTTTCATTTCCTTCTTCTCCTAGTTTTATTCATTACATTAGAGAAATGTATAATCCTGCTTTTAACGATTTTTCTAGATCAACTGTTAGAAGAAACGTTTTTAAATTTGCAAATGAATATCAACAGTACTTACTGTATGCATTATATCATTTTAATCGTAAAGTGGCTCTCACTTCTAATATAAGCCGTAGTACTAACGGTAATGGTTATTTAACCGTTACATGTCATTGGATAGATTAGACTTGGTCTATGCAAAAATGTATTATAGCATATAGATATATTGATAATAGGCACACTGGAACTTTTATTGCACAAAATATTCATGAAATTTGTGAATATAATAATTGATAAAATTATAACTATTACATTAAATAATGCTTCTTCTAATGATTATGTTATAAGACTTTTAAAAGTTCGATTAACTCCATATTTTTCTGATCATTTTCATATAAGATGTGTGTGTCATATTGATAACTTAGTTGTAAAGGATGGCTTAAAACTTTTTGAAAACATTCTTGATAAAATACAATTTGCTATAAACTTTATTTTTAAAGGTAACAAAATACAAAGACGTAAAGAGTATAAAAAAACTTGTCACGATTGTAGATTACCTTATAGAAAAATTCCTGAATAAGTAACGACTAGGTGGAATTCTCTATATGAATAACTACTTGTTGCTTAGGATTATAGAAGACTTATAACTTTATTATTTAACGTCCATAATAAAAATCCAAGGGATATATTTGTGGATAATGATTGGGAAATTTTTTTAGAACTTAATGGATTTTTAGAAAAAAAAAAACTCAAGCTACTAAAGATTTTTTTGGTATTTATTATCCTACTATTTTAATTATATTATTTTATATAGCTCTAATATTTTTGTTACTTAATGAATATATGCAAAAACAAACTTATAAGGCATCAATTGCAAAAATGTTTAAAAAATTTTAAAAATACTTTTTTTTATTCCCGCTATTTATATTCATGGTGTTGTATTAAATCCGACTAGTAAAGTAGACGGTTGTAAAACACTTGTTGAAACGATTTATGATTGTATAGAAATACTTTCAACAGACTCAACTGAAGAACCAACTTACGAACCAACTAAAGAAGAAGTTATGTCTAGCATACACAATGAATGCAAAAAAAAATATGTGTATTACCAACAAGAAAGTGTAAATAATCAACCGGCTTCTGTACAATCTTCTACTACTTCGCTACAACCCTATAAAAATATGCAGTTTCTAATGCTAGTATTCAAGGCCTTAAAAATAAAATATTTAGTGGTTCAACTTCTTCACAAGTTAGCGAATTTGATGTTTATGTTTTGCAAGGTGTTGTACCGTACGAATTAATTGTCAATGATGAAGGGCATGAAGACTTGCTGAAATACTGGAGGAACAACAAGATGTGTTGAACATTCAAGCGTCATCAACAGCGTCTGAAAGCGTTTTTTCTGCAGGAAAATTTCAAATAGGAGAGCACAGACATTCATTAGTGGGAGACACATTGGAGATTGCAGTTCTATTCAGAGATTGAATTCGAGCGAAGCGTAAAAGGTGCGGCCAACCGGAGATCAACGAAGAAGAAGACTACAACTACAACAAAATTTTGTCTAAGAGAACAAGAAGCGACGTTGAACAATTTGACCAACTTCCAATTCCAACCGAAGATCCTCAAGACATTATGAGGAAATTAGAAAAAATATGATTAACTATGTAATTTTTTTAATTACAATTTTACTATGTGATTTACAACTTTTGAACAACACGATAAAGTTGTAATTTTAAAATTGTATTACAAAAAATCATATTTCTATTAAATAATATAAGAGACACAAAAACAGCATTGGGATGTTTTTATTACACTATCTTGTTCAATTACTGAAGTGTCCCGTCCCCCAACACCGGTCCCCTTTTCCGGCGGAACGTGAGACGGGACGGGACATCAATTTGTCCCGCTAATCTCGCCAGAGCCCCGGTCCCAACCCTTCCCCAGCCAGGTCCCATCCCGCGGAGACCCGCCCTGCCCCGGACCACTGGCCACCCCTAATCTAAGGTCATGAGCTTACACATGATTTCATGGCGTTCCTCAACAATAATGCTCCATAAGGAGTAACAAGGTTTATTAATTGGCTGTTCACATGTGTTTTTTAAATTTCCATACGCAATTGACGACATGCGCACCTATGTTGTAACCAAGAAATATAGTAATCTGAAACGGAAAGACATCAAAGACTATTAGGTAGTCCACAGTAAATTATCAACGTCCGCATTACATTTTAGCATGAAATTGACTTGTTCAAAATAATGCTTCACAATCCACAGAAAATCATGAAAACCTAACCAACTTCGACATAATTCCACCGGTATAAGAAAAACAAGAAAAGATCTGTCATTGCTCTATAGATACTTGAGGAAACGGAAATTGAAATATAATAAGAATATTAGATTTGAACCAACCTTGCAAATTAATATGACACCAGCCATTACTGGTGGTGGATGCTATCCAATGAAACATATCCTTTGATATGAATTCTGGTATTCCCCATTATGCAAATTTCTATAAAAGCCAAGGAAATCTAGTTTGCGTCACCAAAAGCAATTAAATCAATTTCAACTGCATTTTTGAAAGAAACATACGCTTTGTTGAACCCATTGCAAAATAAAATATACACATTGACCAACATGTTTAAAGATGATCGCATATGGCATTTGTGAACGCAGTTGTTGATGCAGTACCTCCAAGGTCACCTGTTCGGTACTTTCCCTCCGCAATTGTTTTCAGGATGCCATCTTGGATGCGATCAGCTTTATCATTAAGCTCCAGATGACGAAGCATAGAGACAGAACTCAAAAGCAAAGCAGTTGGATTTGCCAAGTTCTGCAGACAGAATTTGGATCAACACAGAGCAATTGATGGAAAAAAGAAGGGGTGGGCATGCCAAATGTTCAATGAGGAAGAAGATAGTGAACCACATTTAAAGAACAAATCTCACTAAACAACTGGCATCTAAAACCTACCATAGACATTTTGGACACGTACCTCTGGCAGCACATTATATTGTGGATGTGTGTTAAGCATATACTGTTTACATCCTTATTTTCATATTCCGATTAAGTGTAGTCTTCAACCATAGACACCAAAAACAATTCAGATAAACGCACCCAAGGGTGTGGCCTAATGATCAATGAAATAAGTTGAAAACCATGAGGTCTCAAGTTCAAATCCCAAAAGAGACAAAAGGACTAGGGATTTCTTCTCATATGTCCTAGCCTTGGCGGACAGAGTTACCTGGAATTAGTAAGCTGGCTTGGACACCACAATTATCAAAAAAAAAAAACAATCCAGATAAAGAATCTTCCAATTAAGATCTGAATATATTCCACAAGTGCCTTCTCTTTCCACATTCAGTTCTATATGAGGAAAACAGGGACCCCGCATGCAGAAGGGAAAAGGAAAAAAAAGGTCAGCTCGGTGCATGAAGCATCATGTTCTCACGCAGGGTCTAGAGAAGGGCCACACCCCAAGGCGGTGTAATGCATACAATCTACACTGACGCAAGCATCAATGGCCGATTCCATGGCTCGAACCCGTGACCTATAGGTCACATAGAGACAACTTTAACGTTGCTCAAAGCTCCCCTTGCTCCAATAAAGGAATAACTGAAAAATTATTTTCTACTTCTAGGTCTGTAAGGAAAGCAAAACACATAAGCCTGGCAAGAACAATAATGCAGAGTAACACCTCACTTTATTTCCTACATCGTGGATACGTAGGATACGCGTGTTGCAGATTTTATTTGCTACTTCAGTATGAAGTAGCAAACCGCACACGCAAGGGTGTACATGTTTGTTAGCTAGGTACCACAGGTATTATTAAAGGTTCTATGGCTGCCCGCTTCACTTCATACTGACATTGAGGTAAACAGAAAGTGGCCGTCTTTTCATAACATAGGTAATCTATTAAGTGTCCTCATCTGTTTCCTACTTATCCACAACCTAAATCACCATCTCTTGGAAGATTTTCTCCCAACTCTATGAAATCCATATTTGTGGCTCAAAAAAGGCATCCAGCAACTCCCAATCTGAAGATTGACCAACTACAAGAACATGTGTTTTGCTACCTGATGCCATGCTTCAGTAACACCTTTCAAGATGTTTATTACGACATAAGTAGATGGTGCACGATAACTAGAGTTGCTTTTGAAATTCTATGGTAGAGACAGCAGCCAAGTATGATTTAACTTACGCTTAAGAAGTGAAGAGCCCGAAAGGTTACTAGAGTCGGTAGTTATAAATGAGATGCAGGAGAAATCCCTATAGTGCCAGTTGACAGAGGTCAGAGTTACACAAGGTATCCAACTAGTTAAACCAAATAATCTTTCTCTATACATATACCTGTATATATATTTGAATATTTGTAATAAAAAAAAACACTCCGGTGCACTAAGCTCCCGCTATGCGCGGGGTCCGGGGAAGGGCCGGACCACAAGGGTCTATTGAAAAAAAATGGGATCACTTCCTATGGACTCTGATCTAGTTCATGGCCTATTAGAAGTAGAAGGCGCTCTGGTGGGATCTTCACGGATAGAAAAAAAGTGCAGTCAGTTTGATAATGATCGAGTGACATTGCTTCTTCGGCCCGAACCGAGGAATCCCTTAGATATGATGCAAAACGGATCTTGTTCTATCCTTGATCAGAAATTTCTCTATGAAAAATACGAATCGGAGTTTGAAGAAGGCGCCCTTGACTCTAACCTTGACCCGCAACAGATAGAGGAGTATTTATTCAATCACATAGTTTGGGCTCCTAGAATATGTCGCCCTTGGGGCTTTCTTTGTATCGAAAAGCCCAATGAATTGGGATTTTCCTATTGGTAATAATCAATTAAGTAATTCAATCCTTTTTTATTTGTTTTCAAGGAAGATCTCATTGTTTGAGATCCCGCTACCTGCTCTTTTCTCCTATAAATTCAAATGCATAACCAACAAAGAAAAATACCCAGGTGATAAACTGTGGGATAGGTGTAAGTGTGTACGCATCAATTTAGGTGAAGAAGGAATCCAGTGATCAAGTTAAAACAAAGCAAGACGCGCATCTATTCCGCCTAAGAGGAATTAGGAGCTAACTGCAGAAAAGTTATAAGGGTAAAGAGCTTGTCTCAGCAAGTGATTGGGATTGCCGACGAGGTCTAGAGCTTGAAGCTCGCTTTTCACTATAAAGCAAAGCACGGTGCTAAAAAGAAGGGCAGGGGAAAGGTTTTTGGTAAGAAAGCCTACCCTTACTCGTTAGTACTCCACTTTTATTGAGCCAACCACCCACAATAGAATTTCATCTGCTCTTTTCAAAAAGTTTGAGCCGTGAATTGAAATAGAAAGAAGTTGTCTGCGATAAAATAAAGAAGCGTTCTACAGCTTCCCACCAAAAAGCAAAATTCTTATTATTATACCGAACGAGTAGTTTAAGGCCTTGTAAATGCTCTAAAAGAACAAGATTTTTTAAAAAGGTAGTTGACTACTTTAACACTTTTAAGAGTAAGTTCAAATTTCTTTACCTTGACACCCGAGGGGAGACAACTCAACTCAATAGGTAGAGGTTGTAGAACCGTTAGGCTAGGCCAATTCGACTTCATTTGTGTCTGCTTCGGTTAACCTTCTTTTAAGTGGTAGCTTTTGTGGCTAGCTCCTTGTCTTGGTCAAAAGCCAAAACAAAACTTTTTCTTTAGTGGCAGTGGCTAAGCCAAATCGCTCAAAGAGAAATCGACCGACAGGGTGAAAATCCGACTACTTTTTCTTTTAATAGAACGAAGTCGATTGGTGAATGGGTTGACTTTCTTGAAACGAGTTAGCAGGGCAGGGCTGTCAGCCTCCTTCAGATTAAAAGTAGCAGTAGAGGGCATGTGTAAGTTGTTCTAAGAGTAAGGAGCCTAGCGAGCCAAAAGGTCTCTGGGTTGACAGTTAACTGATTGCTCATTTCCAAAACCATTAGGCATAGAATGAGCTCTTGGCCTTCTAACTTTCCTTCGTCTAGTAAGATTAGATCCGACCCGAGGCGGGGCTCTTTTATAAGATTGATTGGCCTTTTCATTCAAGCAGGAATGAGAGCCGATTCGATATTGCCCTTCAGGGCAACTAGTCTTTAGGTTAGGGAATGGCAAAAAAGCTCTCGTTTTCGAACGAAATCCAATAGTCAATCGCTCCACCACGGACAGAGACTAGGCTGAACTTTCTTCCTCTCCTGCTTGACTGCGCAGCTTTAGTGCTTTACAAATATTTGAATATTTGTAATAAAAGTATCAATAGAATATGTGAATATATATAGACAACTATCCATAAAAATGTATCAACAATAGCACCAATTGAGTGATACATCATGGTTATGTATTTCCTATCAAAACAATGTTTTAGGGTCTTAGACAGATATATACCTATCGTATAGACACTTAACATAATAGCCGGACTCAAATTGCAGCAAAAACTGGGATAAAGCTTTTTCGAGATCATAGTATGATTTTCATCATAACAAAAATAAGAGAACAGTTTTACTAGTAATACCCAATAGCAATCAGCAGCTAGAAGACTAGCAAATAATAGCATCTTGATTTCAAGAAATTATTAGTCGCCAGGGAATTCTACTCCTCCTTGGAAAGAAAATCTTACAGGTATTGTCCTTCTAGTGGAAATCCATTTAAAGAAATACAGCACTAACAATACATGCATGAAGACATAATCAGACTTTCAATCATACATGCCCATCGAATTATAATTCTCTTGTTGCACATGCAGGAAATATAAGAGGTTCAGCAAAAAAGGGTATTTTACAATCTCAGATAAAGCTAGAACAAGGTTCAAGCAACAGCAACCTGGAAATTCTATTGAAATTCGCAGATCAACAATAAGATGAGTCAAAATTTTGAATGAAGTTAAGAGTCTTATTACCTTTTGTAGGCATGTTGATATGTGTGAAGCATACATAACATATGCACTTCCAAAAGCCAACTCACCATAAGATTCAAATCTAAGTTTTATTTATCTTTATAAGCTTTAGAGTAAATTATACTAAACATCCCTACAATATGGCTGTTATAAATACAGCCCTGTGATTCTAATGCAGTCAGCAATGTAACAAAGAGTCTAAACTAACCCATGCAACACAGCATGCCTATATAGAATTTCCATATTCTAATCTTCAAAGAAGATTGAATATGGCATGTGACAAAGTGGCGGAAACAACAATAAGGTGGATGAACACTGCTACATCACTGAACCTAACTCACTACAAACATTCTGAGCTGTAATTTACCATCTTATCTATCAGCATAAAACTCTGACAAATATAACACAGAGACTTTCAAGATCTGTCAAGTATCAAAATCAAAGAGGTATTATGCAAGTTTCTAAGCACGGGGGTGTGGGATCTTTAAATTGTTAGCTTTTGGAATGTTCTATTAGTTCTGGAAATTTTTGTTAACAAATCCTATTCCTGGTTAAGAACGCTGAACAAATTCAACTTCAGTCTTTGCTTTCTAAGCAGTTATTTAATGCCCCCTTCCGCTTTCAACTTTGAACTATATGAAGTTGTTTAATATCTAAATTGCTTGGCAAAGACCCGAGATTTGGGATTCTGTCATATGACATTTTGCATCATGTTTCTTTCAAGGAACAATTGGATTGAAATGACAACTAATATGCTAAACTTTTGTGCGGTCTAGAGGAAGTTAACGAAGCTGTGGCCTTGAGAATCTGATCCTCTTCTATTGAGGGCGGTAATTGAGCATTATTATTATTTCTCTTTTTGTTGGATAAGTAATGGTAAATATTCATTTCACATGCATCAAGCTGAAGACTTCGTACTTAATTTAAATAAAAACTGAAGACTGCATGAACACAAACTCGGTAAGAAAATGATTTGAATTGGGGTAAACCGACTCAAAACCTATATTTGTTTGTATTAGTATTAATTTGTTATTGTTGTTCCAATTGTTGTTTTTCTACCAAGGTTGTGGGTGATGTTTCTAAACAGAGCAACAATTGGAAGTCAGTATGGAAATTGTCTGGGAGTAGAAGAAGAACGGAAGGAGGTAAGAAAGAAAGGAAGAGTTTCAGAAAAGAGAGAAGTAGAGGTGATTCCGAGAAAAAATTTCCCTTCTCCCTTTTGCAGTCTTGTATATTTATTAGTGCAACTATATTTGTGTGTGTGTTTTGGGCGGGAGAAATGGGGATAACAACTATACAAAGGAACAAAAAATATTAACAGATCATTAACATTTTTGTATAAGAGTATTAAGTGTGTCATTTAAAAATACAAAGCGTGTTTCTGAAACTGAATCATATTACAAGGGTGTTTAGGCATAATTTACTCTATAGTTTACTTTTCATACTTTTTTCGGGTGTGAACTATGTGATGCATATGTGTAGATCACCTGAACACATACTCCTATGGTGATTGAAAATATGAAGCGTTCAGGAGCTTTGTCAACATTAACAATTGGTGGGTACAACTTTCCCTAAATCCTTTGGGATTGCTAACTTAGGACCCCTATGCTCTTTATTTAATACACAACTCTCTTCAAAGTTTGAGGGATGCAATGTCATTTCAAGTAGACGGTAGATTCCTTAAAAGCTCAAGGCAAGAAAAGGCAGAGCACAAAATCTTGATCATGCTTCATTAAAGGGAGTTTTGATGAAATATTACGAAGAAGACATGCAAGTACAACAAAACAACAATAATTCCTAAATCCCAAACATGAATGCACGCAATTGCTGGGTCAAAAATATCTCCATCCTATATATAGTGGCAATGGCATAATTTCCAGACAAAGAAACAATCTTCTCATTTTATCAAGTTGTCATATTTGCAAGTACTTATTGTTACCAAGTCATGCACAAAAGGCACTAACTTTGAATCATTCAATTCAGCACACCAGATGATAAGTACACAAATGTGCAATTCAGTTGAATGGTTAGAAACTTAGATGCTTAGGTGGTAACAAAGTCTGGTACCAAACAAAGCTAACCATCAATATGTATTGTGTATTGGTTGCGCATAAATTATTGCTATCATGACAAACTAAATGGAAAATACTCTTCTTATAGTCCCACATTAATAGACTGCAAGCTGATATAGCACACCCGATGTGAGTGCAGAACTTCATCAAAAAAGTAAATAATAGTAACTACAGCTATGAACATATAACTAGGAAATGTAAAGTTATTTTTTTTATAAAGATAGGAAATACAAAATACAAAACATATACACCTACGTGTGTGTATACATGCGCGCGCGTGCGCACACACACACTCTCTCTCTCAGAGAGAGAGAGAGAGTGTGTGTCCCTCCCTCTCCCCTCAGAGAGAGAGAGAGTGTGTGTGTCCCTCCCTCTCCCCCCCCCCTCCCCCCCTCTATCTATCTATCACACACACACACACACATTTATGCACATATAAATACATATGTGAGTGTGTGTAAGTTGAATGGAGTTAAATATAAATAAAAGTTGAATGGAGTGAAATACAGTGTTTGAAAATCATTAAATCACTCTTTTATTTTAACATCAAAGTTAAGATATGACACAAAAAAGTTGACTTGTATTTAGGGAGTGATACAAAAAGATACCACCCAATTATTGATTGAACGTTGTAATAGTTGATGTTTAAATGAGATTTTGATTATAGAAGCATCAGGCTATAAGAGGAAAGCAATATTCTGATGGGACATGAAATCCTGTTTAAATACAAACCTTTCCGGCAATATCAGGTGCTGAACCATGCACGGCCTCAGCAAGAGCAATACCTCCCTCACCAATATTGCAACTGTAGGAGAAATCATCCTTAGGAAAAACGAGACAAAATGAACTCATATGGGACATCAGATAGGTTTTTTTTAAGAAAAAGGCATACCTTGGAGTTAAGCCCAAACCACCAATCAAACCAGCACAAAGATCACTGATTATGTCACCATAAAGGTTAGGCATCACCAGAACATCAAAAAGTGCTGGATTTTTCACAAGCTGTACGCATGAAATGGAAATACGTTATTTCACCACAAATTTCTAGATAGTACTTCTGACACTTCAAAATGAGCTCGCTCCAATATTTTTAAAGCATTTCATTGAACTTATCAAGGTTGTTCATTAAGATGAACATATATAAAGACTGCAGTGGCAATGAAATGATTGATCATACCATCATACAGCAATTGTCAATGACAACTTCCTCATACTTGATCTCAGGGTACTTCTCCGCGACCTCTCGGCAACACTGGATGCAAAGAGAGAAAGTCAACACCATAGTGCTAGTTTATAAGAAATATAACTATAATATCTGACGTAAGGATAGACCTTAAGAAAAAGACCGTCTGTCTTTTGCATGATGTTGGCTTTGTGAATTGCAGACACTCTCTCTCTTCCATGGGTCTTGGCATAGTGAAATGCGTACTCTGCAACCCTTAAACTTGCTTGACGGGTGATGATCTTGAGACTTTCAACCACGCCCCTTACGACCTGATACCAAATGCAAATGAATTTGAAGATCTCAAGAAAAAAGCTATTTTCTGTTAAATAATATAGAAAGACACTTACTTGATGTTCAAGACCACTGTACTCTCCTTCAGTGTTTTCCCTAATAGTGATGAGATTTACATCATCATAGCGAGTCTTGTATCCAGGTAAGCTGTAGCAAGGTCTAACATTGGCATATAGATTTAACTCCTTCCTCAATGTAAGGTTCAAGGAACGATGACCTTTTCCAATAGGTGTGGCCATTGGCCCTTTCAAACCAACCTTATTTCGTCTCACTGATTCAAGACTTTCCCATGTTAGAAAGCTGTTGGTTCTAGGGTCTATCTCCTTCCCCACATAGTGTTCTTCCCATTCAATTGGTACCTCAGCGACCTTGAATATCTGTAGTTTTTAATAGGATTTAACAATTTATAACCCCAAATTCAATGAAGTTAACAGAAAGCCTAGCTCCAAGGGAAGCACATCCACAATCAGCTTTCATTATTATTATTTTTTTTAAATCAAGGTAGCTTTCATTCATTTAGCCTCCGGAAGATGCAAAAGGATTACACATCAGCTTTCATTATTGTGGACTACAGTCTAGAAGAAACATGTCGAGTAAAATAGCAGAATCCAACAAACTAATAATGGCCATGAACCTCCAGGCAGGATTAGCAGAAGAACTCTTTGTCACGCTTCTTAGTACAGTTAATAATGACAGCATATTTACTTATCCATTTCATTCCTAAATGATTCAACTTGCTGATAAGAAAATCCGAAACTTAATCAACAAAGAAAGTTGGATATCGTTTCATCCAAAACAAAAAAGAGAAGCTATACAGTCATACCAAAAAATGCATTCAATATTCCTGCAATTATGACTTAGTAGAGTGTCAAAATAAGCACACAAAAACAAAGCTTACAACAGGTGATCAGTGGAAATTTTCAACCCCTATAAGGAATAAGGTTACTGCATTATCGCAAGACAACCTTTTGGTTATCACTCACATCAGAAAATATGGATTTTCAAAAAGTAGAAATGATGATGCTACAAAGTTTTGCTTCGGTACAAATTCTATTTCAATATTAGGCATGAATTATGAAAAGGGAGCATTTCACGAGTGCATCATAATATTCAGATGTACAAAATTAGCACTACCCCTAAATAAAAAAATCGAGGCAAAAAAGGAGTGATGAACAGTAACAGCATGAAGCGATAATACCACAAAATTTTGGTCAATTGCCGTAAGCAGTGTGAATATTATTGATCAATCGAAAGTGTGCTTATGTCTCTACTTCGCTTGATTCTCATGCCAGTGATATGAAACTTGTTATAATCCACATCTAATTATATGTAGCGAAACAACAAGAGAACCGAATATTCCAATCGGAAATCAATAATGAAAAAAGTAATAAGGTAAGGAAGGAGAAGAAAGCGGACCTGCCTGACGGACTCGGCGATCTCAGGGCCAATACCATCGCCTGGGAAAAGAGTAGCGCGGATCAAGTTGGGATTCCGTTCGGAAGCTGTGGATGTGAAGCTCTGAATAGAATTAGCGCCGCTTCGGAGGAGTCTTCTCGCAATCTGAGAAGCCATCACAAGATGTTGAAAACGAAAAGGGGTGCGCTATTGACCTACGATCCCAAGAGAAAATTCAAAATCGTTTGCTTGATAGGGTTAACTGTGTCATTTCAAGATTTGCTAATACGATACTACCTCCTCATTCAACAAAGCTTTTGAATTCACCTACCAAATTAATATTACTTTTCATCCTTGCTATAAGTATTAAATGATTAAATCTCAATATATATTTAATTAATAATATTTTAATTAAATTACTTAGAAGTTAGCTATTTCTTAAAAATTATGCAAATGGCTAATTATACTCTCTTTTTTTTATCTAGAGGGAGGTAGTATTACATAATCGAAGTTGGCACGAAATGAGGCAATATGGACCGGTTTAAATTGTATAAAAAAATCGTGATATAACAACTTAAGTCTACTAATTACTCATTTTAGTAATACTTTTAAATTATTATAAAAATAGCTAGATTTTCATCTTATACTCCCTCTGTCTCAATATATATGACACAATTCTTTTTTAATCAGTCCCAAAAAGAATGATAAATTTTTTTATTTGACAACAATTTAACTTTAAACTTTACATTTTACCCTTAACGAGATGGTCTATAGTCACACGAATATCGTTGACTTGTTTTAGACCACAAGATTCTAAAATCTTTCTTTATTTTTAAAATTTCGTGCTCATTCATACAACATCATATAAATTGGAACGGAGGGAGTATCAGATTGTAATTATGTATGTATGTACGATGGTCAGTGCAGAGGCGTATCCAGGATTTCAAGACCATGAGGGCATCACTATTTTAAAAGAGATATTTGATCCGATTATATAAAATTTATAGTGAAAATAAATTGATGAACAACTTTAAATAGTACTATTATATTAGCAGAAAAGCATTATTCATTTCATCGGTATTGTATTCATTGATTTGCTCATCAATTGCAATTGACACTTATAGCTTTTTTTAAAAGAATTCAGATGTGGATCACGTTTTTTATGTACTCACTAATATTTTGAATACTATTAGAGTTTTATTTAAGCGCAAGGATTCACTTTGACAACATCAAGTAGATAAGTTTGAAGAGTTCCTTAAGTTTGGAGAAGTACATGCAGGGCAAGGTTTGAATCAAGAATGTGGTCTTCAACGATCGGGTGATACTCGTTGGGATCTCATTTTAAAACCTTGGATAATTTCATGATTTTATCTCCTTCAATTATTAATGTGCTTAAGGATATGAAACGTGATTGTCCATATAATATTGAAAAATTGCAGCGAGAAATCTTTAAACATGATGTAGGGATTTGAGTTTATCTTTATGTTGCACTTGATGTTTAAGGTGTTTGACGAGACCAATGTATATGATCTTCTGCTCGTACTCTAGCAAATTTTAGTATAGTTTCAAATATCGTTCCACATAGATTGAAACCACCTTCTACTACAGATTTGTATTATTTTGTTACTATTTGGGCGAATCAAATTAATGAAAGAGGAGTTCAAAAGTCTTAAGAATTAAAATAACAAAGTAAAACATATTTTTGAATCGGCAAGCTAAAATCATTATAAATAATATCAAAAGCTTATTATTTAATTTTTTGTTTAAAGAATGATTGAGTATTTCTAATACAACCGCTTCACATGACGATAATGTATTAATAACACCACTTTCGCTTATACTATTAACTTATTGATTGTTAATTAGTGACATTAAACAATACTTAATCAACAACACCTCTTTCAATTAGTGTAGTTAACCAAGTTGATTCATAATCTCATTTTAACAAATTTCATGAATGCAATAACTTTGATTCATCGCAACCACGATAAGAATTTGTGTACAAGTAACCTAAAAAATGACAACAACTTTTCAATAAAAAAGGGTACCTTTATGTACAAGATTACAATAAAGAATGAAAGACTTCAAACAATTTTTTCTTAAAATTGATCTATATAATTCTACGAAATAATAATATGAGACTAAGTTTTATTTGTTGGTTGCTTAAGGATCAATTAGTTCACTCAAAAATAATTCCAGATTGTACTTTATAACAACAAAGCAGTTGGTTGACACTGTGGGGGGGAAATCATGTATATATATTATGATTTGGATTTATTCTGTCAATTTAATCAATGAAATTATGTTTGTGAGATTTAAGCAAAAAGAGTCCTGATTTATTTCATCGCTATCCACGTATGAATAACCAAAGGAGTTTGAGTTTTTTTCATTAATAATTCATTATAACAATATCAGATAAATTTGAGATACCAACAAATGTTGGGGTGTAGTGACTTAAACTACTCCATCCTTAACTAAAAGGTCTCGGATTCGAGTCCCCTTGGATACGGAGTGACATTTGATAGGAAATCTATTGCCCCCCAATGCGACACGAATTCGAATTTAGTCTGATCTCAAAGCGGGTATCGTACACCGAATTAAAAACAAAAAAAAAAGTTTGAGATGTCTTCTTTTAACAGGAGGAAAAACATGTGCACAATGTTAGGTGGGTCCCACTGAGTATGAAAATACTCTTTCATGAACTCCAACAGTGGACCAAGGGTAGTTTTTTTTTTTTTAACTAATGAGAACAGCAAAATTGGACAAATAGTTCCGCGAGAGAAGCTAAGGCGTGAGATTTGTACTTCAATTTGAGATAAGCATTATAGAGTCATTCCACATGTCAAGTTAATGCACTGCATGTGTTTCAAAACTTCATTCGTCAAAAAATTATATTATATATATAAGATTAGATCGATTTATTACAGATATATACCTTATATTGAACAACCTTAATATATCTGCGAAGTTTAACTTAGTGATTTAGGGGTTTAAATTTTTGTGAAGATTGTGGGTTCAAATTTTCTTGTCGGAATTTTTTCAATTTTTCCCATTACTTGGACTAGGACATGGTAATAAAAGCTCAAAGAGAACGTGAGCACCAAATTTACATTGTTTTTCCTTCTTTACCTTTCATTTTTTTCTTTATTTGCCTTTCCTTTTTATTTTCTTTCTCTTCCCCCAAATTCATTTCCCCAAAATTAGAACAATAAAACTAAACTTATTCTTCCCCGAGAACTTTTCCTTTTAAGCAAAACTTCAAAAGTTTCTCCCATTATTCGTTTAGTTTCACAATTTAACTTTGTCATCAAAATAATTTCTCATTCAAGAACCTTGGCAATCTTTAAAGTATTATATGTCAACGGTATTTTATGATTAAATAGGCAGTAATTCGAAAGAAAAAAATAAAAAAAGTTTAAAATAAAGTAGAAAACTGTAAACTGAAAGAAAAAAAAGGTGCAAATTTTTTAATAAGACTCAATAGAGCATGACAAAAGTAGGAAAAACTGTTAAACGAGGTATAACAAGCGAGTTAAAATTAGCAGTTTAAGATTAGTCTTGCCCTTTCCTCGCCGCCCCATTTATCATCCTTTAATTTTCACGTGTTACTTTCTCATATTTTGAATTTTCTTGGTGAAAATCCTGCCTATGCCACTGATGCATAGACAGTTTTAGTACCAAGTATGCAGCTGAAGCACACATGTTGACCTCAAGCTGGTTAAGCTTGTGGCTTATATACAAGGAGAAAATACATAATTACCTCCTTGGACTAAGACCTTTTTTCAAGAAGACATTTAAATTTTGTGGGAGTTCTATTACCCCTTAAATAACTTTGAACTGATATTATTACCTCCTTTTTCGCCCAACTCCAATTTTAAAAAGGTGTTAATCACATACGAATTCTTGCTTGACACGTGTTAACTTAATTAAAATATCTTTTATCTTATTTTTTTATTTTGCTTATATATTTTTTCTCTTTCTTACTTTTTTACTTCCATTACACCCACCCACACCCCTTCCACACACTTCTTCTTCTTCTTCTTCCTCTCCAGATAACCCCTTCCCCATTTCTTTCTTTCTTAATCTTCTTTATTCTTCCCTACCCTCTCACCGACACTAAGACATGTATGAACCTTTTGTTGGATATGTAAAGCAGTACGGGAAGTAAATAAATATTACAAGTGTTCGAAAGGATAAAATATCGTTGAATCTTGATAACCTGAAATCAAGAAACACTAAATCTGGATTGTTACAACTGTGGTTGAGTCGAGAGGTGGTTCTCTGTCTTTAAGACAAGATTGCCCCGTATATATGCTTTTACGTTAACGGGCAATAGTCTCTCAAGATAAAACAACAACTAATCAACACTACAAAGCAAATAGGTTGATTCTGACGAAGAAAACAAAGACGAAACGACTTGCTGAAGAATAGAAAATGAAGGAAGAGATTTATGTCTTTGTCCACTGTTTCTGCTCACGTTTTGGACAGAATTTGTGTTGTTCTTTCTTCTGTTTTTCTCTGTGTAGTTTATAGTGTGTCTTCACAATTGAGCCAAAAGGCTTCAATATATAACATAAGGGGCGAGACTTCTCAACTGTCAAGTAATGGCCATTAGTGAGGGAGTTAATCAGCCAAGTAATGACTGATTTAATGTGCAACATAAATGAGCTTTTAGGGAGGAGTTATGGGCAGATTAATGGAGTTTTTAACGTTCCAAAAACCAACCCCAAAAGGTAAGCAAAAACTTTCTGTCTTCCGTCGTTCCCAATTTCATCTTTCCAAAAACTCCAGAAGAAGCCCAAGGCCTAAGGCCCAAGACCCACGACCCGTGACCCGAGATCCGAGCCCGGATCGGATGGGGCGGGCGGCGGCGGCGTGGGCTTAGCCTCGAACCCAAGCACACCTAGGTCCTCACTCCTTCAAACACATGGGTTACCCTTGTGGTACCAAACCCTTAGCCAATTTTTAGACTTATAAATAGAACAATTCTTCATTTTCCCACCGATGTGGTAGATTTGTCTCACACCATATTTTCATGTCTCAAACACCTTACTTCATGGATCAATATCTCATTCATTTCCCAACGAAATTTGACGATTTTTTGTCCTACGGTCATCTACTCACTTAATAGATTATGCACATGTGAAGCATGCGGAACCCTAGTGTTTAAGTCATTAAATATGAGTGGACGCACCTCCCCACCAAAGGCAAATTTCCAACACATTTTTGTTCATATTGCTTTTTAGACTTTAATTTGTTGAGTTGTTGACAACAAAAATAAATTTAATATTTTGGAGATATCATTAATTAATTAAATCTCCTTTTCATATTAGCACAATAAAAAATGAAGAATTAATGAGTTTTCCACAATTTCTAAGGGGTTGGACTGAAGGTCAGAATAAAAAAATTAGATTCTACCTTCGTTGACCTTAAAATCTAATGGGTTTTGAAAAATTATTCGAATTGTAAGGGAATGTTTTGATAAGATTTTGAAGTTGAAACGAAAGTAGTAAAGGCGGGTGAAGTTATGGCAGAAATGACGGAATCGAAAATGGCGGAGTTCCAGCGGAGACGGCAACACGGTATGGAGAAGGAAGAAAAGAAAAAAGAATAAGAAAAAAATTTAAAATAATAAGAAATATAGATAAATACATTTAATAAAGAGAAATATTTGTCCTCCGGGGCATAGTCCAGTGGCAAAGCCTGGGCGCTATAAGGCGCTCTGGCATGGGACAATGTGAGTTCGATTCCCCGCAAGCACGAAGAAACTCTGCATGTTGGGGAATTTGACTTTGTCTCATTGATCAGTTGTACGCTCCCAGAAAACTGGCCACCGGAGCACATCCCGCGATTTACCTGGTAATAGTGTTGAAGGATCGGTGCTATTACCTCCAGGACGTAGTCAGGCGCAAGCCTGAAGACCTGGATTATAAAAAAAAAAAAAGAAATATTTGTGCAAATAAAGAAAATCATTTTTTGGGTTCTTCACGCTCTTTAAGAGATTGTATGCACTCTCTACTAGGGGTGTTAATGGAACGGTTTTTTATTAAATTCAAAATCAAATTAATGTAGTCAATCTTTTAATTATTAAAATCAAACAAAATCAAATATATGTATCCATCGGTTTGGGTCAGTTTTTCGGTTTTTAAAAAATTTAGTGATATTTCTCTTTTTCATTTTTTTCCTATTACTAAGAAAGATTTTTTCATTCTTTTACAACTTATAGTTTGTTATTATTACTTTTTTATTGTGGAGGTATAATTTTCTTGGATTATTAAGAAAATATCTTAAGATTTGTATGCTTTAATCAATTGAATAAAGTTTATAACAAACACAATCTTTTTAAAGTAAATCTCATAAATGTTTCTTTGAATTAATGAGATTGGATTTCATGGATCTATTTTAGTTAGAAATGAACTTAAATTGTAAAGTTCATTAGCTTATTAGAGATAAAGAAAATTTGATAAAAAGTAAGCAAAATATTTAAAATTACTTATAAAAAATAATATATCTTACATATATAATTATAAAAATTATGTACATGATTTATCGATTCAGTTCAATTTTTTCTTCGATTTGTTTTTAATAAAATCAAAATCAAAACCAAACCAAATATTATCGATTTTTGAAAATTTAAAACCAAACCAAATAAAACCCAAACAATCATCGGTTTATTTGATCGGTTTGCGGTTTGGATCGGTTTCTAATCAAACCTTGAACACCCCGGCTCTCTACGCTAGGTGGGAAAAAAAGTGGTAATAATCAAACCATGAACACTCCCGCAAAGTTTAAGTGTTTTTGAAAAAAAAAGTCTTGGTTCGGGGAGGTAATTGTGTATTTTCTCTCTATATAAGAGAAAAGTGACTAATCAATTGTCATGTTATTTTGTTGTAAAAATGGATATTTTTAGATTAAAAAGAATGTTGGGGGTATTTTTTATTTAATAGGTGAAAAGAGAGGTATTTTAAAGGCAATTTTAACCTTTTTCCCGGAAGAGAGAGTAAGACTAACTTTGGTCAGAAGCCTTGAGTCCAAAATGCCTAGTAATTTGTTAACTGCACCGAGTTCGGAACTCAAATGATCCAGAAAAAGATAGAAGCAATCAAAATACTTTAAAAAATAAAAAATTACCAAAGTATTTTTTGTATAATAAATTATTGCGCAAAAAAGTTAATCTAAATAGGGCGATTAACTTTTTTTACTCAGTAATTTATTGCGCAATAAGAATAGTGTTATGAAATAATAATAAAGTTAGAACAAGAATATTGTAGAGAAAGAGAGAAGAGATGAGAGCTCTTATTTCTTTTAACGGATCCAATACAATGGGGGGAACATCTCTATTTATAGGGTCTAAGTAGCTTGGTCTCAAATTCACTAATCCTAACTTTTCTTATAGAGATAGACATTCATAATAATAAATAATATTTATAACACTCCCCCTTGAATGTCTATTTGGTAGATAATATGCCTCATTAAAACATTACTAGAAAAAACTCTGTGAGAAAAATTCTAGTGAAGAAAAAAGGGTACACATTTCTAATAATACACATTTTTGTTGCCTCATTAAAAATCTTATAAAGAAAATCCAGTGGGACAAAACCTTATACAGAGAAAAGAGTACAACGTGTATTAACTCCCCATGATGAGAACTTCAATCCAAATGCTTGAGTCTTCGCATTCCAATCTTGTGCACCATCTTCTCGAAAGTTGCAGTTGGTAGATACTTAGTGAACAAATCAGTCATATTATCACTTGAACGAACTGTTGCACGTTGATATCACCATTCTTTTGGAGCTTGTATGTGAATAACAACTTTGGTGAAATGTGCTTTTGTCCTATCTCCTTTTATGAATCCTCCATTTCATTTGAGTAATTCATGCTGGATTATCTTCATGTTCCTGGAAATTCTTGCTCCCATTGGACCATTTGTATCTATATGCATCAGGATCTCGATTCATGGATCTCTAAAGGGTAAGCTACATAAGCAATATATTGATTTTTTTCTCCAACAACACGCTCGATGCGGTAGCATCGCTCTTGGTGGTGAAATGGTAGACACGCGAGACTCAAAATCTCGTGCTAAAGAGCATGGAGGTTCAGGCTTCTTACTTCCCAAACAGATCCTCCTACATCTATATATAAACGCCGATTTATCAAGAATACGCAAGAAAAGCACATTGAATTGTTGATTCGTCAAAGATCGATCATCTTTCCCATTACTTAGAAAAAGTGAGCCACCGGTTCAGGTACAAGATACTATCATTACCGCTTGGACAATTAGACATCCAACCCGTAATCGCAATGACCCAATTGGTTTGACTAGCTATGGCGAAATATTTCTGAGATGTTAATGAGCAAGACATACTTTTTGGTGATAGTGGAAAAGTTAACAGATAAGTCACCCTTACTGCCACTCTACAGAACCGTAGATGAGATTTTCATCTCATACGGCTCCTCGTTCAATTCTTTCGAATTCATTGGATCCTTTTCTGTGTTCAAGAATCCCCCCTTCTTCCACTCCGCCCCGAAGAGTAACTAGGACCTCCTGGAGGCAAATACTTTTATGCATACCTCTTCTAGTTGATCCACACCATCCTCTATTCTCGTAAGATGATACACACTAGCTAACATCCCGCATGTTGTGGATATTTCAAACCACATTTGTTTCCAAGCGATTCAAATTAGTCCTAATATCAATTGTATTTATTGATATTTCTTCATTTTCTTGAGTTTGCGGCTTATCGATTTCTTCAAAAATATCAGGATTGATCAAATCTTTCATTTCTTTATGAGATTCTTTCTTAGTGTCATCTTGACCATTTCTTTTTCTTTTTCTAGGATTTTGATCCTTAGAACCCAATGGTCTATCACGCTTCAGGTTTGCTTTGGACTCATTTGTTATGACACTAGTAGATGGTCCTACAGGAACATCAATCTGAATTGGGACATTCTCTACAGGGATATGTGATTTGGTAATCTTTTTTAAATCTGTAAATGCGTCTGGCATTTGATTTGTTATTTTCTGCAAGTGAATAAACTTTTAGACCCATTGCTCACAAATAGAAAATATGAGATAATAATGAATTATTCCACAAAAATTTCCTTTTTATTTCATTATTCTCTCACCCTAATTTTGGAAAAATTGTCTCATCAAATCGACAATATGCAATTGATCGTATTTCAGTATCTCCGTGTAAGGAAGAAATTATATCATGCTCATAGTTATAGCAAGATAAATAAATGCATCAATTGAATAAATATATGGTACTTCAGGACCAATCTAATTTTCTCATTTCAACTTCTTTTAGCAGGTAGTCTATTGCTTTTCGAAAACTCTTCAAAAGCTCCAATACTATTCAAGTCAGCAACATGCACAATATGATAAAAGATTTTGAATATCATAAAGGGATAAGGGTAAACAGAGTCATCTTTGTACCCCTCTCAATAAATATTTATTAAGATAATTTCAGTACATCAACCTTAGTTCATTTAATCCGTTTAAGGATTACAAACAAGTTTTTCAATAACTTGTATATGCTTCAGGCATTTTGAATCCTTCAAAAATTTCATATAAATTTTGTCACGTAAGTCATATAGGCTGAGACAATTTTCATTTAGTATATAATTTACATGACATCTTCTGATGTCAGGACTGCAGGTCCAATAAATTTACCAAGATGTATCTACTTGGTAATTATTTCTACAACAATATGCTTTAAGAGATGTAGAATTAAAATCCTCATAAAATTATACAATATTGCGCACTATATTGTATCAAAGATATCATCGACGAGATATCATTTTGTATTGGTTTGCAATTAGACACAACTTACTGAGATCTTATCGCTTCATTATTTTTTCAGGTACCTGAACCTCGTATGAGGTTTTATGAAATGTTATGTCATAGGCTCTTCAAGAGCACATTGCCTCCTTATTATGATTATTTGCTCCTCTCCCTTTTCAAGGATTATTGCATTTGAAACCGATTTGTATATCATGTTTCACGCATGTTGTAAACCCTGTCCTTTAGGGACATTTAGGAGCATTTTGCAGCTGGAATATGAAATAGTTGGGTCAGCAAATGCTTCTAGCATTTGACTTGAATTATCATTTGAACGAGGATCATACTGATGATAATTCACAATATATTCCTTAGCTATTTATTCTCTCTCCCCTTATGTTAGAAAAACTAACATACATTTCCACCTTCTTTGGGGAATCCATTTGTGTGCATGTAGGTTCATTAAGCATATACCTCAAAACAAAAAATATTAGATGAAAATATTTGGTTCCTGACCTTGAACCAATTATGAGGGGAGAATTTATCATAATTTATTGATCTGAAGTATACAAGTGATGTTGTATATAAAATATCAGATCAACACATGAAGTTTTGTTCTCATTCGCAATGGTTTAGTTATTTATCGGGAGCATTCAATGCTAAACCAGCTTGAATATAAACCAGCATTAACAAGATGAGTTATCTTGATTACATAATCTGAAAATTGTGCTCTCAACTCAATTATTTTAAGAAAGTAACTTTGCATATGTCAAACGGCGGGTTGACAATAAACGCACATGTGACCGTCTTATTGATGCATCTATTTAAGACATTACATAACAGGTGAACGGGCCATTATTCACCTTTTATATTTTTCAGAATTTAGGGAATCCAATCCAACATTAGCCGGTGTAATCAACTTATCATGAGAACAAGCAATAAAAATAAAATTTTGAAGAATTTTCTAATTCTTCAATATATGTCAAGTACTCAATCTACACACCATATTTGAATCGGAATGGACAAATCACTCATACCGACTAATAAAATTATTTATACTATTAAACTTCGAGTTTACCACGCCATATGCTATTTGTTTTTAGTAAACTTTTGTTTTACTATGACATGAATTATTTTTGTGCACCAATAAACTTCTGGTTTACCGTGACATATGATTTCAGCATGCTTATATTTGTGTAGTACAATTTGGAAAATAAAGAGGGTAATCATTCACATACATATTTCTTACCCACTATGATTTTGAAGATATTTAATCCTCTGATTAATTATAGCTTCAATATGATATCTTATTTACTTGAGTAAACTTCGGATTTAGTACAACTTGTGTTTCGATCATAACAACTTCGTATATTACAATTTAGAATGAATTACATAATAGCATATAAGCTCTTCAAGAGCCTCTAATTTATTCTCCATAATCACACATATTGTTTGGACACTATTAATGTCATGATCTTCTAGATAGATAGTTAGCTCTTCTGGATCACTTGATCATTAATTTTGTACAACCAAATATTGCTTAGATACTACTGGTATCATAAAATAAATTATAGTTAGACACTACTGGTGTCATGAAATAAATAATAATTAAATGGATATTTAAAGATAATACAATTAATAAATAGTGAAAAGTAAGTTCTAAATTTTAGTATTTTAGACATCTCCTTCAGGGAGAATACCATTAACATTCGAATATTTATCATCAAAGTTGAGATAGTAATCATAATATATCAATGTGGTTATAGTAGATAGTATTCTACACAATTTGTATCATTTTTCCTTGGAATGATACATAATAAAAAAAATTAAGATGATTTAACGTGCGGCAGGTACATGGAACAATGACCTTCATACCACAAAATAACATTTATATCCTTTGTTATTCAATCTCTGCAGGAGGTGTATTGTGGTATTTCTTCATTCACTTACGGGAATGAAACCTGGTCATTTAGATGGGCTTTATACATAATTTTTAATAGCTCATTATTTCAGTCAACCACAAGAAAACACCACTTCAATATATTTCTCAAGCATTTTTCCGCTTGTCAAAAATCATACCAATACTTCTAGACCATCAAAAATACATATAAAATTATTCCTTAGTAGTACATCCCAACACTTTAAGAAAATTGCAGCAAATTAAATATAAATTTTTCCGTCGTTTTTTTGCAACCTTATATAACTAAAACTGAAGCTTGAAAGAAAATAAGAAAAATAGTTATATGCATTATAAACTCACAACAGATTTTGTGGAGTAAAAGAAGTAAATTTTAAAGTTGAACCCTTTTGAAAGTAAAATTCAAAACCTTACTACTTGGAGAATAAAGTAAAAAAGGTCTACCACTTCAGGAGTAGATTCAAAGTTCTACTACTTCGGGAGTAAATTTCAGAGACTTACTGCTTCTGGAATAAATTTTGAATTCACTACTTCAAAAGTAAATTTCAGATTTACTACTTCAAGAGTAAAATTTAAAATTTTACTTTCAAAGTTCTACTACTTCAGGAGTAGAGTTCAATGATTTATTACTTAAGGAGTAGAGTTTAAAATTTGCTACTTCGGGAGCAGAATTCTGAGTTTACTACTTCGAAAGTAAAGTATAAAATATTTAGAATATTTTTCTCAATTATTATACCTCTTCTGGAAGTGAGTCGTGATAACTTCACAACCAAATGCACGTCCGAGCTTTATTACATACCGTCACATTCACTTCATGGCATTGATCTATATTTATAACATTTATCAAAAGTTCTCATTCTTCGGGAATGGAATATAATCATCTGAACGTGTCTTAACCATATAAAGTTATGATGTTTTAGAACCTTTTTTAAGATATTGCTACTTCAGGAGCAAATCGAGGTATGAAGAGAATGTTTTTCTAACATATCTTCAATTGTCATCACAATAAAATGTGAAAATATTGCCACTTCTGGTAGTTATAACCATTAGTCTAACGAGACTTACAAAATATCGTCACTTCTTGTGATCAATCATATATTTCTTTTCACAATATTATTCCTCTGCTTGAATGAACAAAATCAATTACGTTACTAGCAAGTAACAATAGGAATACTAAATCAAAAACAAACAAAAGGTTCATATATATTATTTTAGTAATACCTTTAGTGGACTCCATATATATATATATATATATATATATATATATATATATATATATATATATATATATATATATATATATATATATATATTCTAGCATATATAGTAGCTGCTAGCATTAAGCATATAATAGATCTATAATTTAGTTAATTATAAACCTCATATTTACCCAAAGATAGTATAAGGCAGAAAGTAGTGAAATATTTGCTTTAAATTGAAACTAGCATGACAACGTGAAGATTAGTCACATACCAGATGACAGAGTCTACTTAACTTGGAAAGATGAGAGTGAAGGTAGAGACTTGTGTTGATAACGTGTTATGAAATAATAATAAAGCTAGAACAAGAATATTGCAGAGAAAGAGAGAAGAGAGGAGAGTTCTTATTTCTCTTGAGAGATCCAATACAATGAGGGGAACATCTCTATTTATAGAGTCTAAGTAGTTTGGTCTCAAATTCACTAACCCTAACTTTTCTTGTACATATAGATATTCGTAATAATATATAATAGGAAAAATGGTCAAATTTGCCCTCCAACTATGTTTTATGGAACAAGGAAGAATTTTCCACATACTCAGGTTTTTGGTCTTCATGAGTAGTTCTTGTCGACGATCCCTTGAAAAATGCACTCCATCAAACTTGGGATCAAATATACCCTCACCGTTTGCAAACTTATTAAATTTTCCCTTGGATTGATGGAAATAAGAGTTGGACACCACGTCGGATCCACATCGTCTCGCCCAACTCTTTTAAATCGACCCATAACCTGTAACCTGTAACCTGTTACTCCAATCTTTAAATAGCTTTGACCCGGTCCAAATCATTTCCAAATCTATTTGAACTTGAACCCTAAAAATGATCCATTTTCTAATTGGGACGATCCCTTTGCTAATCGGGTTTAGGGTACGAAATTTATTCATTTCCTTGCTAATCGATAGTGCTAGGTTCTTCTTCTATCTGTTGTGTTCGCATTTGTTCAACTTTTGATGATTTTGCCGATGAGTTGTGTGTGTTCGTTCGGGTTTAGCATTCGTTCACATGTGTTCCATTTTGTTATGTTTTTGGTTTCAATTTCACTTTGTTTTCAAGTTTCTTTAATAGTACAACTTTGTTTGTCGATGAATTTCACTGAGTTTTGTATCGATTTTGCTGTCATGATTTTATCTAGGGTTCTTAACTTCAGCCCCCATTTTCTGAGTAACAAATGTATTACCGTTGTATCAATTGAGTTTTGTACTACCCCCATTTTAATAGCACAGGGAAAAGGGTAAATTTAATATCAATGAGTTTTGTATCGATTTTACAGTTCGATACAACTATCATTCTATATGTATATATGTAGTTTAGGGTTGAAAAAGTGGTATTAGGTTTGGTTGTTGAAATACATGTGCACTTTGATTGTTTTTATGTTGAAAGAAACACATTGGATGTATAAAATCCGAATTGAATATGCAGTTGGTCTCTTCTAGTGAGACACTCACTGTGATTAAAGTTATTTTTCTTATTGTCTTGTCTTGAAAACCAGTCTCTGTGATTAAAGTTATCTTCAATCCATAGATCATTTTCAATTTAGTTTTAACATATGGTGGGACACTCACCGTGATTAAAGTTATTTTTCTTATTGTTTTGTCTTGAAAATCAATCTTTGTGCATTTCTTTATTATGTGGTCCCCATTTGATCTTGTTTATTTATTGTTGACTAAAATAAGTGTTCATTTGTCTGTTTCTTAGGTGTTTAATGTGCAGTTTCTTTTTCTTCTTTTACCTTCTTTGTTGGCTTATTCCTTTGTTCATTTAACATTTATTTTCTGTAATCAAGTGTTGTTACCTATTTATCCTATATTAAATTTACTGTTTATGTGCTTAACTTTAATCAAAGCATTAGTGTTATTGTTTGTTGTCTATTTTGCAAACAGTAAATTAATTTTATTGTTTGTTGTCTGTTTTGCAGATCATAGTCACGGTAAGACTTGTGGTGAATTTTCACTACGGTGGAGAGTGGATTAAAGTTCCAAAGTTGCTCTATTCAAGAAAATTTATGCATACATGGGAAGGGTATGACTACGATCTTCTATGCTTTTTAGACTTGGTAGATCAATTTAATAATTTAGGTTTCATTGGGGTTCAACAACTTGTAGTGACTGGTCTATCAGGAAAATATTATGAGATAGAATTTGATACAGGGATTAGGACATTGTTATATCTTGTTAGTGATAATTCTTGTGTGATTAATCTGTTTGCTGTAGATAAATTTGAATTAAGGATAGATGTGACTAACACTGTACACAATTCTGAGTCTTATTCTATTGATGTTGAGGCTGGCATAGACTGTGACAGTGCCAATGAAGCATTAAACTCTTCTGATGATGATTCCAGTGATGATGATTTTGATCTTGAAGAATTAGAGTTTCTTAGACTTCAAAATAAAAGAGAGATTACACTTAAGTTAGAGCATTTCAAAATAATTTATCATGGAATGTCTTTCAAAGATACCCTTGAAGCTAGAATGTTTATGAACCTTTATGCCTTGGCTGAAAATAAAGGGTTAGTACTGTTGAAAAGTGACAAATCTAGGGTTAGGTACAAGTGTGTTGAGGGATGTCCATTTAAGTGTTCCATCTCTAAATATAAGAAAAGACTTGGGGTTTCGATTAAAAAATTGGTCACTGGGCACAATTGTCAACCAGCCTTTGAATGCAAAAGAGCAGATTCTAATACAATAGCTTATTACTTCCAAAAGAAGCTACAAAATGATCCAAAAGCGAAGGTCAAAGAGATGAGGACAGAACTAAAAGTAGCCTTTAATATTAATGTTAGTCATCAAAAGTGTAAGAGGGCCAAGAGGATGATTTTGGAAGAACTTGGTGGTAGTTACAATGATGAGTAGAATAAGTTAGAGAGTTATGCCAATGAATTGAGGAATAGCAATCCTGGAAGTGATATTGTAATCAACCAATGTCGCACCCTATTTTGACCTGCTCGGGTCAAAGCGGAGCACGGACGTATGGGTGATTCCTGGGTAAAAAAAAGGTTGAGGAGTCGCCACCTAATTATTTTTTACGGTGAATTAGGACACCTAAATATTAAAACTAAGTGTTGCAGTGTAAACTCCAATTTTAAGGTCTGCGAAACTAGTGAGATTCTAGGTAAGGGTTCTTTATTATCCTAAAGGGAAGGGGTTAGGCATCCTTTAAGATCCGCTAACTTGCGGTTATCCGGTAAAACTCAGATTAATTATTGCTAGAAAAATACATGTTTTACAAGTATAATAAATAAAAAAGATGTTTGCAAATATGATGCATTTTATACAAGTAAATATGATGCATTTTATACAAGTACGTATTCGGGTGACATAAAAGAAAGACACATGTAATGTTTTTTTTGAAAACATGCATTTGTGACAATAAATTCTTTATAATGCCAAAGAAGCGAATCTTTCGAAAATCAACAAGTTGCAAAAATGATAATAAAAAGATAAGCTTATTTGTACAATTAATTGAAGCAAATAAAGATGACAAGAGTTGTTTTTTAAAAATCTTGAATAAGCGTGACGAGCCTAAAATAAATAAACTAGCGAAGGATTTCTAAGTTTGCGAGCCTACAAATAAATAAGCTAGCGACGAGTTTCAAATTTTTAACTAACCTATGAATAAATCCTAAGTTTGCCTATTCTAAGCATTTTAATAATTACATAAGTGCGATAAATAATATTACAATACAAAGCGAGATAAAAGCTGAATTTAAAGAAAGAAATAAAGTGAATAAACTCCGAGGAATAATTGCCTTTATTTACTTTAGTCCCTGCAAGCTGTCAAGAACAAACGGTTAGAAACAATTAAATACAAATAACTTCATATCCGTATTCAAAACAGTGAATGTTTTGATCACGGAGGGCTCAGACTTAAATTTTGAAAAGAACATTCCAATCACGTCGTGGCTGCAAACGTATGACTAATGTGGTTTATTTTTGATTGCCTCGCCTACTAAACGTGTTGGTCTCTCGGGTGAAATAGAAAAGATCACTATAATCACGTCGTGGCTGCGAATATATATAACTTGTTGGTTATTTTAGTCACCTCGCCTACTAAATATGTTGATCTCGGATAAAAGGTTTAAGTCTTCATCCTTGCCCGAGAAGTTATATTTCCGTCTTTGCAGCTGTGTAGGCCTCAAAATCGACGGATATTTTTCATCGGTGATGTAGTATCGTGTTCAAATCAGTAAAATTTTAAATCGGAACAAAAATAGCGGATAGCGATAGCGATGCTTGATAGCGATAGCGATAGCGATGAGCGATGGCGAGAAAAAGCAGTTCAGAAAAAGACGCGGTGTTTAATTTAAAAGCAGTAAAGCGATAAATCGGATATTTTAATGCGTAAGCGATGGATCAAACAGAAAGCAATATCGAAAGGTGCGGTGTTTATTTTAAAGCGGTAAACGTAAAAACAGTAAAAACAATAATCTGAATCGAGCGATGGCTGAAGCGAAAGCGGCGCCCGAACAGGCGGTATTTATTCAAAGCAGTAAAGCGACAAAAAAACAATAATCAAGCCGAAGCGACAAGCGAAGCGAGCGGCGCCGAGCAGGCGCGGTATTTATTCAAAAGCGATAAAGCGACAAAAAAAACAATAATCTGGCCGAGCAAGACGAAGCAGAAAACAAAGCGATTGCGAACAGACGCGTTATTTGTTGAGAACGGTAAAAATAGTAAAACAGTAAAACACAAAGATATCCGTCGCACGGATCTTTAAAGCGATGGCGAAAACAGAGAAGCGAAAGCGCTGCCTTGAATTCAATTTCATCACCTAAATGCGGTATTTAGAAACGATAAAATAATACGGAAATGTAAATCAAGAAACTATCAAAACAAAGAAAGCGAAACAGGCAAAGCGAAGCAGAGAATTAATCTTTGAAAGCAATCGAAAAAGTGCGGCCTCGATTTCAATTTCATCGACCTAGATGCGATATTAATAAAACAATAAACAGCGCCAAAGAAACGGCGATGAGCAATTAAATTATCAGAACCAAAATCAAATGTTGAACCGAACGGGATTAAGAGATATTTATGGAAAAATCCGACCCGATTCATGAGCAATGACGAATGAAAATCGAAATTGATTTTTAGATAACTAGCAAGCAATTATGAAAAATGCCATAATCTGGAAATACGCATAAAAATCGGTCGACCGATCCGGTCGATGACTGACCGAATCAGATGCCAACCCGAATCAGACTTTTTCAATTTTTCAGATAACAAACATACAAAAATATGAAATGCAAGAATTCTGAAAATATTCAAATCGGATCGACCCGACCCGGGTCAGTAACCCGACCCGGGTCAGTAACCCGACCCGAATCAGTGATCCGAATCCGAAATCAAATGATCCAAACCCAAATCAGATTTTAACACCAAATTCAGATAGCCAATAACAAGAATATGTAATGCAAGAATTCTGAAAATGTACCCAACCGGGTCGACCCGACCCGGGTCATTGACCCGACCCGGATCAGCAATTCAAACTCGAATCAGATTTCAAACCAAATTCAGATAACCAATAACAAGAATATGAAATGCAAGAATTCTGGAAATGTTACCCAATCGGTCGGCCACCGGATCGATGTTCCGACCGGATCAGTGTTTCAACCAGAATAAAATAAATTCAACAATTTCAGATAACCAATGATAACAACAAAGAATAATGCAAGAAATTTGGAAATTCAAATCGGGTCGACCCAGGCGGTCAAGAATCTGAGCACGAAATCGGTGATCCAAATCAAATCTTAACACCAAATTCAGATAACCAACATACATAAATATGAAATGCAAGAATTACGAAAATGTTACGAGCAAGGTCGACGGAGTCGGTCGACCCGACCCGAATAGTGAAAAAATCAGAGAAATCAAAGGAGATGACAAACCTTTTCGGACTTGATTCTTGGAACAACAACGAAGCCAAATGCTTTAAACTCAAGAACACAACAAAATATCTATGTATATATTGAATAATCTTCCGAAAATCCTTTTTTTTCTTCTCCGAAAATCCCCCTCTCAAATGAAGAACAATCATGGGGTATTTATAGGTGGATTCCCCCCCCCCAAAAATCGAGTTTGAAATTCAAAAATAAAGGTAAAGATTTCTGATTTTGTGGGTATGGGTCGCGGATTTTGCGGGTGTCGGCGTAACAGAGGGGGGTTGGTGGTGTCAGGGGTTGGTGGTGGCAGGGGCGAGGTGACCGGCGACGTGGGGTCGCCGGTATGGGGGGTGTGGGGTCGGCGGCGATTTTGGGAGAAAAGGTAGGGTTCGTTTGGTTTTTTTTTTTTGTTCGTTTGGGGTTTTGGGGAATTAAAGGGTTGGGCTGGTGGAGTTCTGGTCGGGTGAGTGGGTGTTGGGCCGGCGTGTTGGGTAGGCGACGGAAAATAAAAGAAAGGGAGTGGGCTTGGGATTTAATTGGGGAGTGGGCTTGTGGTGTTGGCGATTTGGGCTGGGTATAAGAATTAAATTGGGGATTTGGGCTGGTCCAATTGGAAGGGTGAAGTTTATTTTGGGATTAGGCTTGTGGGAATTTAATTTGCGGTTGGGCTTGGACGAAAAAAATGGGTTTTAATTTAGGTTGGGTAGAAATTGTATTGGGTTAGGAAATAAAAATGGGTTAGGAATTGAAAAATATAAAAGGGGTTTAATATTAAAGATATTATATATATATATATATATATTTTGTAAAAGATGTGAATTATTTAAAATAACATAACAACGTGATAATAATAAAATATAATTTTTGCGAAATGCTTAATGCTTAATAAAAGGAAATGCGATGCAATTTATGAGAATAAAATAATATAGCATTTCGGATAAAAATGCAAATGATATAAAATATGCGAATAATAATAATAATATGAAGATACACACATATATGCCTATATTTTAAAATTATTTTAAAAGTGTCAAAAATATTAAAAATTATGAATAAAATCATAAAAGATGGGACAAAATTGGGTGTCAACAGATGCCCCTCTTTGGACGGAGACGATGAAAGAGTTTTCGGCCAAAGAAAGTTGACTGAGTAGCCAATTTTGCCCTGATCCTCGGGACTGCATGGTAAGAAATAGAATCCCGAGGGGTAGAAGTTGCAAAAAAAAAGATGGTGCACATTCAAAACAATGCCCCAGTGTCGACTTAAGATGACCTTTGATCGCATTCTGAGAAATTAATGGGAAAGAGCGGATCGGCGTCAAGTAGGTCGTTTGACCAAATTGCCTTGGTTGTAGTGAGATATAGTTCCATGTTGTCGAAAGCTCCGCCGGTCAATTCCTGTGGACGAGCTAAGATAAAAGTTAGTGTATATGATTTGCATAAGATATGTATGTGAGAATATGACTTTGTAAGTTGAAATGATGTCGTTGCTTAATGTTGTGCAGATGATGGCGTTGGCGGGCGCCTGTTTACACTTTAAAATAAAGTACCCGCATTAGAAGGTGGGCGCCTGATTTAAAACATACCGCGATTAGAAGGTGGGCGCTGATTTAAAACATACCGCGCATTAGAAGGTGGGCGCTTTGATTTAAAACATACCCGCGTTAGAAGGTGGGCGCTGATTTAAAACATACCGCGTTAGAAGGTGGGCGCTGATTTAAAACATACGCATTAGAAGGTGGGCGCGATTTAAAACATACCGCGATTAGAAGGTGGGCGCTGATTTAAAACATACCCGCGTTAGAAGGTGGCGCTGATTTAAAACATACCGCGTTAGAAGGTGGGCGCTGATTTAAAACATACCGCGATTAGGAGGTGGGCGCTGATTTAAAACATACCGCGATTAGGAGGTGGGCGCTGATTTAAAACATACCGCGTTAGGAGGTGGGCGCTGATTTAAAACATACCCGCGTTAGGAGGTGGGCGCTGATTTAAAACATACCGCGTTAGGAGGTGGCGCTGATTTAAAACATACCCGCGTTAGGAGGTGGGCGCTGATTTAAAACATACCCGCGTTAGGAGGTGGGCGCTGATTTAAAACATACCGCGATTAGGAGGTGGGCGCTGATTTAAAACATACCGCGATTAGGAGGTGGGCGCTGATTTAAAACATACCCGCGTTAGGAGGTGGGCGCTGATTTAAAACATACCGCGTTAGGAGGTGGGCGCTGATTTAAAACATACCGCGTTAGGAGGTGGGCGCTGATTTAAAACATACCGCGATTAGGAGGTGGGCGCTGATTTAAAACATACCGCGTTAGGAGGTGGGCGCCCGATTTAAAACATACCCGCGTTAGGAGGTGGGCGCTGATTTAAAACATACCGCGTTAGGAGGTGGGCGCTGATTTAAAACATACCCGCGTTAGGAGGTGGGCGCTGATTTAAAACATACCCGCATTAGAAGGTGGGCGCTGATTTAAAACATACCCGCGTTAGAAGGTGGGCGCTGATTTGTGTCGTCGTGTTGACGTAATGTAAAGTGGGGCCTATTGCCATGCCATGATAGTTAATGTGTGGACATAAGCGATGCAAAAGTTGAGTAGATGAGAATGCGACCTGTAAGTCGAAATACCGTTCTTTCCGTGGACACAACACGGTTGGGAACATGTAGTTTAGCATGACGTCTTTGTACAATCTCCAAACAGGAAAGTGATTCTTGTAGTGAGTTGCGATCACGGAGGCCACTTGCGAATCTGCTCATAAAATGTTGCGACTTCCTTCTTTGTTTCGACCTGAAGAACACGTACTCAAATAAATTTATGAGTTTTGGGAGGGAGTTGATTCGCGTTGACTTTGTAACCGGTCTTGGTATTTGCATGTCACGCTAACTCGCTAACTCGGACCCGTAGCCCTCTCTCGCTTCCCAGTCTTGGCGGTAGTTAATGAAAACATTCGAAAATAATTTGTAGAAATGCATCTTAAAAAATAGAAACATTATATCGAATTTTGATGAAAATGTTTGTTGAAAATAATTTGCTTATAAAAATTACTGCACATATATATATATCTGTCGAGCAGTGACATGCGGTGAAACAAAGCAAACGTCTTATCCAAAATTCTTCTGGCTGAAGACTTAGTTTGCCGACGGTTTTCCATGTTTATCGGCGTCCTCTGGCAGTGATCCCTTAAAAATGCCCAGTGTCTGATATATGAGAATGACGATCTTTTGAATGGACAACCGAGTCTTGTGTAGATTTCTTGCACCTCTATCGGGGTGATCGGATGGGTGCATTTTGTCTTTTGTGAGATGAAGGAGAAAATATTTCCTAATGGTGGGACCGAAGCGATTTAGGCGCCACGTATCCCCATGAGGGAATCAGGTCGTGGCGTAGTTCATTACAAGCAAAAGGGATTGTAAGGATTTTCTAAAATGGGACCGGCCGATGTGGCGCCCTCGTATCCCGCCGAGGAATCAGGTCATAACGTAGTTCATGTTACAAAGAAATGTGTTTTTGGGGAGATTTGCAATCTAGGAAGCGGAACCCGAGCATGGGTTCTTTGCGTATCCACTTTGGGAGCGCAATTTTTACAACACAAGAAATGCATTACATAGAAAAATCCTAAATGTAGTATCTTTTCACTGCATCCGCGTTGATAGCTTTTGGCCATACTTCACCGTCCATTTCAGCTAAGATTAACGCTCCTCCAGTCAACACCCGGTGAACCATATAAGGCCCTTGCCAGTTAGGTGCGAATTTTCCTTTAGCTTCATTTTGGTGCGGGAATATTCGTTTTAGCACCAATTGCCCCGGTTCGAAAGTCCTTGGTTTTACTTTCCTGTTGAAAGCTTTGGCCATTCTGTTTTGATAAAGTTGTCCGTGGCAGACTGCGTTCAATCGCTTTTCATCAATCAACATCAATTGTTCGTACCGATTATGTATCCATTTTGCTTCGTTCAGCTCAGCTTCTTGGATAATTCTCAAAGATGGTATTTCCACTTCTGCTGGTAACACAGCTTCTGTTCCATAGACCAATAGATACGGCGTTGCCCCAGTAGAAGTCCTGACTGTAGTGCGATACCCCAAAAGTGCAAAAGGCAGATGCTCATGCCAGTGCTTGTAATTATCAATCATCTTTCGTAGTATTCTTTTGATGTTTTTGTTGGTACGCCCATTTGCTCCGTTCATCCGAGGTCGGCACGGAGTGGAATTGCGGTGAGTGATCTTAAACTTCTCGCATATCTCATTCATCGATTCTTGTTGAGATTAGCCCCATTATGCGTTATAATCGACTCAGGGATTCCAAGTCGACAAATGATGTTATTGCGGACAAAATCAACTACCACTTTCTTTGTTACTGACTTGTGGGACGATGCTTCTACCCACTTTGTGAAATAGTCAATTGCCACTAGAATAAATCTGTGTCCATTTGATGCGGCAGGTTCAATAGGGCCAATGACATCCATGCCCCAAGCTGCGAATGGCCAAGGAGAGCTCGTCACATTGAGTTCGTTAGGGGGTACCTTGATTAGATCACCATGAATCTGACATCGATGGCATCTTTGCACGAAGTGGATGCAATCTGTTTCCATGGTCATCCAAAAGTATCCTGCTCTTAGAATCTTCTTTGCCAAAGTGAAGCCATTCATATGAGGCCCGCACGTGCCTCCGTGTATCTCTTCAACTAAACTGCTTGCCTCTCGAGCATCAACACATCTTAACAAACCGAGATCTGGAGTCCTCCGATAAAGGATTTCTCCGTTTAGGAAGAAATGGTTTGCTAACCTCCTAAGTGTCCTTTTTGTATCTTTGGTTATGCCTTACGGATATTCACCTATCTTGAGATATCTCTTAATGTCGTGGGTACCAAGGCTTTCCATCCAACTCTCCATCTATGTTGAAACAATATGTCGGGCTGATCCGATAAGCTCACCTTGATGGGATCAATGTAGTTCTTATCTGGATGTTGAATCATGGAGGACAGTGTTGCCAGAGCATCAATGAACTCGTTTTGAGTTCGTGGGATATGCTTGAATTCTATCTTGCCGAATTTTTGCATAATTCTTTCACGCAATGCGGTAAGGAAGTATCTTCCCGTTCTTGGTCGCCCATTCGCCTTGCACTGATGAATCAATAAGTCCGAATCACCTATAACCAACAGTTCTTGAATGTTCATATCAACGGCCATTCTAAGTCCAGTACACAAGCTTCATATTCCGCCATATTGTTGGTGCATGGAAATCGAGTTTTGCGAAGTTGGGTAGTGTTGACTGATTACGAAATCAAAGCGCTCCAATACCAACCCCTTTGAAGTTTGCGGCTCAGTCGAAGAACATTCTCCAACCCGGGTATTCTTACGAGATGTCTTCTCCAACAAGCAGTACCTCCTCGTCCAGGAAAATAAGTCAGGAGAGGCATGTATTCTTCATCCACAGGATTTTCAGCAAGATGGTCGGCTAGTGCTTGTCCTTTGATAGCCTTTTGGGTGACATATATGATATCGAACTCACTTAGCAAGATTTGCCACTTTGCTAGCTTTCCGGTGGGCATGGGCTTACGAAAGATGTATTTGAGCGGGTCCATCCTTGAGATGAGATAAGTGGTATATGCAGACAGATAATGTCTAAACTTTTGTGCAATCCACGTTAAGGCACAACAAATGCGTTCGACAAAGTATACCGAGCTCATACGGTGTGAACTTCTTGCTTAAGTAGTATATGGCCTGCTCCTTCTTTCTGTTTCGTCATGTTGTCCCAAAGACGCACCCAAATGCATTTTCTAACACAGATGATATAACAAAGAACGGCCTTCCGGGTTAGGAGGCACCAAAGCAGTGGGTTAGACAAGTATTCTTTGATTCTATCGAAAGCTTGCTGGCAATCCGATGTCCACTTGGTAGCGGCGTCTTTCTTGAAGAGCTTGAATATTGGCTCACATATCACTTTGTTGATTGTGCTATGAACTCTTTGATGTAGTTGAGGCGACCAAGGAAACTCATTACGTCCTTTCGACTCTTTGGAGGAGGCAAGTCTTGAATAGCTTTTACCTTCGAGGTCCAATTCAATACCCCTTCTACTTACAATGAAACCTAACAGCCTTCCCAAATAGGACACCAAATGCGCACTTTGCGGATTTAACCAGGTTATACCGCCTCGGTCGGTCAAAAAACTTCTAAATCTGTCAAGTGATCTCAAGTCCTTCGCGACTTGATAATAACGTCATCTACGTAGACCTCTATTTCTTTGTGGATCATATCATGAAAAATGGTAGTCATGGCCCTCATGTAGGTGGCACTGCATTCTTGAGTCCGAACGGCATTACTCGATAACGATATACCCCCAAGGTGTAGTGAATCTTTGTCTTCTCTGCATCTTCCTCATCCATCAAGATTTGGTGGTAACCGACAAAGCAATCAACAAATGATTGTAATTCATGCTTTGCACGCTTGTCAATGAGTATGTGAATATTTGGAAGAGGGAAGTCATCCTTCGGTGGCCTTGTTGAGATCCCGATAATCCACGCACACTCGTATCTTTCCATCTTTCTTTGGCACAGTACAATGTTGGCCAACCAAGTCGGGTATCTTGTGACCGAATGACCTTTGCGTCGAATTGCTTGGACACCTCTTCCTTGACCCTTAAACTCAAATCAGGCTTGATTTTCCTTGGTTTTTGTTTCACCGAGGGTAAGATGGATCGATAGGCAATCTATGCGAAACAATATCCGTGCTCAATCCTGGCATCTCGTCATAAGACCAAGCAAATACGTCGATATATTGCCTCAAAAGATCCGTCAGTTCTTTCCTTTGTGGGGCGTTCAGATGGACGCTGATTCTTGTTTCTTTCACATTTTCTGCATCCCCCAAATTTATTGCCTCAGTTTCTTCTAAATTTGGCTTTGGTTTATTCTCAAAATGTTCCAATTCCTCTGTCAATTCTTCTGGTTGCGAGTCTTCCTCATACTCTTCGAAGTCCTGTTCATCGTTTGGATTTTGTTTGTTTCATTACATGTCACATTCACATTATCGATGATTTATTAGTTTGCATGCTGAAAGAGAAAAGAAAATTAGTAAACAAAACAAATTTTTAAATAGCAAAAGAAATGTGGATTTGTCATTTAAGCTTTCAAAAGATGGAGGCAAAACACATTAATGCATAGATGCGATTCAAGCCTCAATTAGAATCGCATTGTTTCAAAAAGTACTAAGGTAATTTCTACCAAGCTTCCCGGAGAAACAGGGCCGGGGCACAGGTCCAATTTTTCAAAATATCTCCATGTTCTGCATCCCAAATAGTTGGGCCTTCATCAAAATCATCCAGAATTACATGGCATTCCATTTCTTCTTCTGCAATAAAAAGGCTTTTGAGTCCTTCTGCGAGGTCGTCTGCATCATCTTCATTCGACTCCTGAGCGGCATATGCTTTGACAAATGACTGATTCAAGGGTGGAACAGGCTTTGGCAAGGGAGTGTCCCTTTTCTTTCGGAGGTTGACTGATAAGACTTCTTTAGAAGTGGGTTTGTATCCGAGACCGAAAGTATCCTTCTTACTGAGCAAGTGAACAGGCTCCACCATACCTTCTAAATTCAATCCGAGGCCTCGGCCAGGGCTTAAAGCCATTCTTCAACATTTCTGGGCCACCATTGTGAGGACCGGGGTAACTTCAATATTTCAGCTTTGGAGGCACATGTAATTTCTCGACATGGAAGGCAGACCCATCCAAAGGTATCTACGCTTTCAACAAATAGGATCGCCGCCGGGACATATTGAATTGCTCCCTTCTCCGTGTACCACGACCTCGTGATGATCCCAAACAAACTTCAAACTCGATGTAGGGTAGAAGGAATCGCACGACCACATGGATCCAAGGTCTTCCCATTAGTAGGTTATAGCTGGTAGATATGTCTAACACTTGGAATTCCACGACGAACTCCACGGGCCCCACTTGTAATGTCAAATCCATTTCTCCCATAACGCTCCTTTGGGCTCCATCAAAACCTTTAACTCTCGGATGACTTTCGCGAATCTTTCCAATGCTAATTCCCAAGGCTCGGAGAGTCGCGCGGGACAAATATTGACTGGTGAGCCTCCATCAATCAATACCTTAGAAATGAACTTGTTCATGCACTTTCTTGTTATGTTCAAAGCTTTGTTGTGGCACAAACCCTCAGGTGGCAATTCTTTGTCATGAAAAAGAGACTTTATGGGCCTCTAAGATCTGTCAGACCAAGGCCGAGAGTTTCTACTTTGTGGTCTCTCTCGATACATAAGCTTCTTTGAGTACTTCCAATAAAGCGCGTCCATGGTCCGGAGAATTCATCAACAATGATAGCAAAGAAATCTGAGCCGGTGTTTTCTTCAATTGCTCTACAACGGAATACTCCTTGGTTGGCATCTTCCTCCAGAACTCTTCTACTTCAGTCTCTGTTACAACCTTTTTTGGATTGTCTGCAGGGGCATAACATCGTCCGGATCTTGGCATACCAAATGACGACAACTTCTACAATTTGTTTCTCCTTCCCCCTGCTCCTTTCCCCAATCGAATAGCTCCAAGGGGCAGTTTTGGTATCGACATACGACGTCACTATCCGCGATTTTGGAGGAAGTACTTCCACTTCGAACGGTGCTCTTACTTGAACTGTAATTGTAGGGGTGATCAAAGCCGATGATTCAACCCTTTCCTCTGTTTGGATCGGCACAATGGTCCCTTCCAAACTGTTTTCTTCACCAACGGTAATCATGTTTATATTGGCATTGTCATGATTTGGCAGAGGGTTATTATTTACATTAGGGGGAGGTCCTTTCAGGGTGGATAATTCCCTCTTTGATCAAAGCCTCGATCTTGTCTTTTAGGCGAAACAAACTCGATGTCATGTCCGGTGATCCCCGAGTGGTACGCAATGCTTAGTTTCGTCATACGACTGGGAATAGGATTGGGGATATGCCGGGATAGGTTGGAGTATTCCTGCGGTCCTCAATCTTTCGTATAGTTGGGCTAGAGGTTCGGCTAAAGGTGTATATGTCTTGACTGGCCTTCTTTCGTGATTTGCCCGGGGTCTGGGAGTATTTGGTGGATGGTTTTGCGGCTGAGGCGGATGTGTGGGTTGATACCGTGTGGGAATTTCTATAGGTAGGTGCTCGTGGTGGGCTATATATTGGTTGGGTATGATAGACAGGGTAGGGAGTAGGCGAGTGTTGATAATAAGGTGAGGGCTTTGTGTGCTTTGGCTATAGTAGGAGGGTGATGATTTTGGGTGCTTTGATTATAGTAGGGAGGTTGGGATGACGGGCTTTGGTAGGTTGGCATTTGGTTGGACCTATGTTCTGGATCGCCATGACAGGGACGCTCCATCCCTCCTCTTCTTAATTGCTCCCGAATGAGTCCGATGAATGGCCTTACTTGTCGCCTGCAATCTTTGCTAAGTTCGCGATTCTCCTGTTTTGATACCTTCTTCTATGAAATCTCCCATTCGACCACTTCAGAGAAATTCCGTCCCAATGACGCTTATCATTTTTTCGTAATAAGTTGCATCCTTCATAGATTGCACAAAGAGCGTGGTCATCTCACTTTCCGCCATTGGGGGTTTGAACTTTCTTTGCTTCGCCCTCCACCTCATGGCATATTCTCTGAAAGTCTCTGTAGATTTTTTCTCCAATTTCATTAAATAAAATCTATCCAAGGCGTATCGGTGTTAAACCTGAACACATCCCACAAAATCTCGTGCCATTGTGCCCCGATTATGCCATTTTCGCGGGTCTGGCTTGTGTACCAGTCGAGCGCTTCTCCTGTCAAACTTCTTATGAACAACTTCATTATTATGGCCTGGTCCTTACCCACTCCAACCAGTTTGTCACAATACGATCTCAAATGAGCGCGAGGATTTCCCTTTCCATCGAATAAGTCAAATTTTGGCACCTTATACCCGACAGTGCAATCGAACGCGTCGGGATGCATGCAGAGATCTTCATACTCGAGTCCTTCATGCCCCTTGCTGGTTTGAATGTTTTTAAATGCTTCTTTTAGGCTATGAATTTCCCTTGCCATACTTTCATCATTTCTAATCCTTGCTTGCCTTTCCATCTCTTCATATTGGTCTATCTCCTGATGATGTATGTTTGGTATGGTAGAAGTGGAAGGTTGGGCTTCCGTTGCATATACCGGTGGCACATCTTTGCTTGTTAGTGATGTGTGCCATTGGTATTTGTTGGGTTACTGGTAATTTAGTGTGGGAGGGATATTTTGGACAAGTGGGGTAGTTTGGGTAAGTGGAGCTGGATGTATATATGGAGCCGTGAAGGATACCGGGTCATTTTGTAGCGGGTTACATTTGTGGGTGGCTGCGGGTTGATAGGATGTGGATTGGTACGTTGTGGGGTGGCGAATTGAGGATTGGTTACGCTTGGTAAGGGATTTCGGGGAAGGTTATGGGGAATGATGGTTCGTGAGATGGAAAGGTGTGTGAGCGATTGGCTCGTCTCTTGTTCAGCAAGTGGAGTGTTGATGCTTTGATGGAAAGATTGGTAAGATTCCTGAGCCGTTCGATCTCGGTTTGCATAGTTGCCATTTCTTTGCGATAGTTGGGCGAGGTATTCATCCGGACGGAAGTATTTCTCCTTTCCGATGTCTCTGGTTCACCTCCGGAAGAGTGACAAGTCCCAAACCGGTTTGTTCATTGCCCTGAATCAGTCATTTTGTCGGATGATTGTGCCTTGGATCTCGTGAAGTAATGGTGTTCCGCCAGTTTCAATCAACGCGAATCAACTCTTGGAAAATAAAGTAGGCAAAATAAACCTTCTCTAAAAGATGAAACAAACCAAGTTAGTATGAGACGAATAATTATTGCTTTGAATAACATGTATAGAGTGGAAAACAGTAAACAAGTAGCGCATGATTATATGAAAATTAAATGCGCGTCCTAATGTGCTTGGGGCCTCCTTTGTGCCGGAGGTGAGCTTAAACGCAAAAATATGCAAGATACTGATAAATTGATCTAAGCCAAAGATTGTGATGCCTTTTGTCGGAAATAAAGGTTGACTTTTACTGAAATAATAATGCGTACAATAATAAAGCTGATAACATAAGATATTCATGCTCAGGTTCTAAATCTTGCTTTTGATCACCGAGATGAAGATGGGACCCTAACATTCCGGGTCCGACTCTGCGTCCTCTAGATATTGCACTATATTTTGCATTTGCTGCCACATCTCTGGGTAACGATTGTATCTACGAGCCGGAAATTCCTTATCCAAATTGTCGTGCCGATATCTTCAAAACCTTGCTCGCCATCGGGACTATGGTGCACTCATCGCAAACCTCTCGTAGCCACGCTTGATATTCTGGGGTACCTCTGCTGACTACCTCCAATGTCTATTGTGTCAATATTGTTCCATTCATCGAAGACTTGCCTAGCTCGGGACAATGAAATTCGGCCCGAATGGAATTTCGAAATCCTCATATTTGCCGGAGGGGAATTATCCGCTCTTGTCCCAACTGCCGAGTACGCGGAGTGGAGCGTAAGGTTGGAGGCCTTTCAACCCGATAAGCTCAATATAATAAAGCCTTTTGCATCTTATGTAGGCTTTTTGGCATTCGGGAGTAGAGGGTATTTCCATTGGATCTGTTCACAGTGCGGGACGCCAAAACCCATACCAATCATCCATGCCGACAAAGCGATACGAATCGCTTGCTCGTAAAGTCGACGATTTTGTTCGACTCATTTGAAGCATATGTCGACCATGTTCGGGCGATAGAAGTGTTCCATTGCCCACATCTCGCAAAATAAGGTTGCGACCTTGAAGAAACCTGTTTCACCTCTTTTACATTTCCCTAAAGCCGAAATATTTACGCTAAGATCATAGGGGCCAAAGTGAGTTGTGCTCCGTTTGCTCCTTCGAAAAGTGCCCGTGCTACGGAACATATGCAGTCTTGATCTTTCCATACTCAAGCGGGAATATCGAGACCCTAGAAAGGCGACAGTGAATGCAATGGGTCGTTTGGTCCGCCAATGATCGGGGGTGCAAGAAAATTCATTTTTGAATGTCTTGTAACCGTCTCGACAACCGTACCTCTCATAAAGATAATCCATTGAGACCCAGTTGTTTTCAAAGCATAGGAGTTTCTTAGTGTTCTTTAGCCCTAAGTAGCGGAGAAATTTCTTTCCGGATTGACAGTGCGGGATAATTTGTCCTCTACCCTGGTAGATCAAATTGGTGAAATAGTTGATTTCTTCCAAAGTAGGAGTCATCTCAAAATCTCCGAATCTGAAGACAACCCGATCCGGATCCCAAAAATGGATCAGTGCTCTGATCAAATGTTGATCGGGGAAGATGTCGAACAACGAAACGAGGCAACCTAATCTTCTCCTAATTGCCATTTGGCTGCCAAGGTCAAAGTTTGTCCACCATATTTTCAGTTTGTTCGGAATCCCACTCACCATCCTGACTTGCGGCACAGACTCCATCTATAACAAAATAAAAATAAAAATAAATATACATTTTCCGATTTTTGGCATACTGTTTAGGCTTGGATCCGTCCATCAATATCCTGCTACACATAATATCTTTGATTGGTCGTTGGGTTGTGAGACCCGTCGACAATTTGGTGGTTTTCTTATTTGTGAAGTTGATGCCAAGGATCAACCCACCTAAGATGTATGCATGCATGACTTAAAATAAAGGGTGGTATAGCTCTATCTTAAATTTTCTAAGATTTGGCTGACTAGACACAAGGTTCCCGAGCGGACTACTCGAGTGAGAAGGCTACGCGGCCACCAGATGGTCCGGTCACTCCGCGCATACGCCAACTCTCCTAAATTTTGGTAGATTGAAAGAAATTTGCGGGTGCGTAAAACACACCTCGCGTGTAGTGTGTGATAGTGTCAATTTTCCAGAGTGGAAGAAATATGAACGAAATGCCAATTTAAGGAAAGCAGTGAGACAATATAGCAATTAAAGCAGTTTATGCAAAAATCTCATAAATAAAACACATCAAAGCACTAAATCAAATAAAAAAAAGTAAAGCAATAATTAATTCGAACTTGCTGTGGTTTAAGAACCTGGTCTGCGAAACCAGAGATTCTGGGTTCGATCCCCAGCGGAGTCGCCATGCTGTCGCACCCTATTTTGACCTGCTCGGGTCAAAGCGGAGCACGGACGTATGGGTGATTCCTGGGTAAAAAAAAGGTTGAGGAGTCGCCACCTAATTATTTTTTACGGTGAATTAGGACACCTAAATATTAAAACTAAGTGCTGCAGTGTAAACTCCAATTTTAAGGTCTGCGAAACTAGTGAGATTCTAGGTAAGGGTTCTTTATTATCCTAAAGGGAAGGGGTTAGGCATCCTTTAAGATCCGCTAACTTGCGGTTATCCGGTAAAACTCAGATTAATTATTGCTAGAAAAATACATGTTTTACAAGTATAATAAATAAAAAGATGTTTGCAAATATGATGCATTTTATACAAGTAAATATGATGCATTTTATACAAGTACGTATTCGGGTGACATAAAAGAAAGACACATGTAAAGTTTTTTTAGAAAACATGCATTTGTGACAATAAATTCTTTATAATGCCAAAGAAGCGAATCTTTCGAAAATCAACAAGTTGCAAAAATGATAATAAAAGATAAGCTTATTTGTACAATTAATTGAAGCAAATAAAGATGACAAGAGTTGTTTTTTAAAAATCTTGAATAAGCGTGACGAGCCTAAAATAAATAAACTAGCGAAGGATTTCTAAGTTTGCGAGCCTACAAATAAATAAGCTAGCGACGAGTTTCAAATTTTTAACTAACCTATGAATAAATCCTAAGTTTGCCTATTCTAAGCATTTTAATAATTACATAAGTGCGATAAATAATATTACAATACAAAGCGAGATAAAAGCTGAATTTAAAGAAAGAAATAAAGTGAATAAACTCCGAGGAATAATTGCCTTTATTTACTTTAGTCCCTGCAAGCTGTCAAGAACAAACGGTTAGAAACAATTAAATACAAATAACTTCATATCCGTATTCAAAACAGTGAATGTTTTGATCACGGAGGGCTCAGACTTAAATTTTGAAAAGAACATTCCAATCACGTCGTGGCTGCAAACGTATGACTAATGTGGTTTATTTTTTATTGCCTCGCCTACTAAACGTGTTGGTCTCTCGGGTGAAATAGAAAAGATCACTATAATCACGTCGTGGCTGCGAATATATATAACTTGTTGGTTATTTTAGTCACCTCGCCTACTAAACATGTTGATCTCGGATAAAAGGTTTAAGTCTTCATCCTTGCCCAGAAGTTATATTTCCGTCTTTGCAACTGTGTAGGCCTCAAAATCGACGGATATTTTTCATCGGCGATGTAGTATCGTGTTCAAATCAAGAAAATTTTAAATCGGAACAAAAATAGCAGCGATAGCGATAGCGATAGCGATAGCGATAGCGATAGCGAGTGAGCGAAAAAACAGCTCAGAAAAGACGCGGTGTTTAATTTAAAACAAGAAACAAGAATCGGATATTTTAATGCGAAACAGTGGATCAAACAGAAAGCAATATCCGAAAGGTGCGGTGTTTATTTTAAAGCGGTAAAAGCGTAAAACAGTAAAAACAATAATCGAATCCGAGCGATGGCGAACAGAAACAAATACCGAGCAGGCGGTATTTATTCAAAACAAGAAAGCGACAAAAAACAATAATCAAGCCGAGCAAAGAAGCGAACAGAAACAAATACCAACAGACGGTATTTATTCAAAGCGAAACAAAGAAAAAAAAACAATAATCTGGCCGAGCAAAGAAATCAGAAAAACAAAGGTCTAACAGACGCGGTATTTGTTCGAACGGTAAAAGCGATAAACAAGAAAGCGAAAGATATCCGTCGCACGGATGTTTAAAACAAGAACGAAACAGAGAAGCGAAAGCGCTGCCTTGAATTCAATTTCATCACCTAAATGCGGTATTTAGAAACAAGAAAATAATACTGAAATCGAAATCAAGAACTATCAAAACAGCAAAAGCGAAGCAGGCAAATCGAAACAGAGAATTAATCTTTGAACAGCAATCGAAAAAGTGCGGCCTCGATTTCAATTTCATCGGCCTAGATGCGATATTAATAAAACAATAAAGCAGCCAAAGAAACGAAAGCGTTGAGCAATTAAATTATCCAGAACCAAAATCAAATGTTGGAACCGGAACAGATTAAGAGATATTTATGGAAAAATCCGACCCGATTCATGAACAATGACCGAATGAAAATCGAAATTGATTTTTAGATAACTAGCAAACAGGTATGAAAAATGCCATAATCTGGAAATACGCAAAAAATCGGGTCGACCCGACCCGAATCAGATGCCAACCCGAATCAGACTTTTTCAATTTTTCAGATAACCAACATACAAAAATATGAAATGCAAGAATTCTGAAAATATTCAAATCGGATCGACCCGACCCGGGTCAGTAACCCGACCCGAATCAGTGATCCGAATCCGAAATCAAATGATCCAAACCCAAATCAGATTTTAACACCAAATTCAGATAACCAATAACAAGAATATGTAATGCAAGAATTCTGAAAATGTACCCAACCGGGTCGACCCGACTCGGGTCATTGACCCGACCCGGATCAGCAATTCAAACTCGAATCAGATTTCAAACCAAATTCAGATAACCAATAACAAGAATATGAAATGCAAGAATTCTGGAAATGTTACCCAAGAGTCGACCGACCGGATCGATGATCTGACCGGATCGGTGTTTCAACCCTAATCAAATAAATTCAACAATTTCAGATAACCAATGATAACAACAAAGAACAATGCAAGAAATTTGGAAATTCAAATCGGTCGGACGGGTCAAGAATCGATAACGACCCGAAATCAGTGATCCAAATCAAATCTTAACACCAAATTCAGATAACCAACATACATAAATATGAAATGCAAGAATTCTGAAAATGTTACCCGAACCGGGTCGACCCGGGTCGGGTCGACCCGACCCGAATAGTGAAAAAATCAGAGAAATCAAAGGAGATGACAAACCTTTTCGGACTTGATTCTTGGAACAACAACGAAGCCAAATGCTTTAAACTCAAGAACACAACAAAATATCTATGTATATATTGAATAATCTTCCGAAAATCCTTTTTTTTCTTCTCCGAAAATCCCCCTCTCAAATGAAGAACAATCATGGGGTATTTATAGGTGGATTCCCCCCCCCCAAAAATCGAGTTTGAAATTCAAAAATAAAGGTAAAGATTTCTGATTTTGTGGGTATGGGTCGCGGATTTTGCGGGTGCTCGGCGTGTGAGAGGGGTTGGTGGTGTCAGGGGTTGGTGGTGGCGAGGAAGCGAGGTGGCCGGCGGCGTGGGGTCGCCGGTATGGGGGTAATGGGGTCGTGGCGATTTTGGGAGAAAAGGTAGGGTTCGTTTGGTTTTTTTTTTTTGTTCGTTTTGGGGTTTTTGGGAATTAAAGGGTTGGTTGGGCTGGTGGGTTACTGGGTCGGGTGAGTGGGTGTTGGGCGGGCGTGTTGGGCGAGGCGACGGAAAATAAAAGAAAGGAGTGGGCTTGGGATTTAATTGGGGAGTGGGCTTGTGGTGTTGGCCGATTTGGAAATTTGGGTATAAGAATTAAATTGGGGATTTGGGCTGGTCCAATTGGAAGGGTGAAGTTTATTTTGGGATTGGGCTTGTGGGAATTTAATTTGGGGTTGGGCTTGGGCTGAAAAAAATGGGTTTTAATTTGGGTTGGGTAGAAATTGTATTGGGTTAGGAAATAAAAATGGGTTAGGAATTAAAAATATAAAAGGGGTTTAATATTAAAGATATTATATATATATATATATATTTTGTAAAAGATGTGAATTATTTAAAATAACATAACAACGTGATAATAATAAAATATAATTTTTTTTTAAATTATGCTTAATGCTTAATAAAAGGGAAATGCGATGCAATTTTGCGAGAATAAAATAATATAGCATTTCGGATAAAAATGCAAATGATATAAAATATGCGAATAATAATAATAATATGAAGATACACACATATATGCCTATATTTTAAAATTATTTTAAAAGTGTCAAAAATATAAAAAATTACGAATAAAATCATAAAAGATGGGACAAAATTGGGTGTCAACAACCAATCTAGGGATGCACTTGAAAAAGGGGTAATAAAGTTCCTAAGGATGTATATGTGTTTTAATGAAACGAAGAATGAATTTAGCAGTGAGCTAAGACCTTTCATAGTATTGGATGACACATTCTTGAAAGGAAAGGCTAAAGGGCCACTATTGGTGGCTGTTGGTCAGGATTCTATGAATCATTTTTATCCACTAGCCTGGGCAGTGGTCTCTAAAGAAAACAAAGTCACTTGAAATTGGTTTCTACAATTACTGAAGATCTCACTGAACCTGCAGCAAGGCCAAAGAATCACCTTCATGTCTGACATGCAAAAAGTAAAATATTATTGTCTTTTCCACTATGTTGTTTGTTTAATTGTTTTAGTCCAGATTTCAGTTTACTGATTATTTGCATGCAGGGGTTAATTGATGCAATTTAGACAACTTTACTAGAAGAAAAGTACATGTTTTATGCTAAACATATATAACACAATTGGTTGAAAAGATGGGGTGGTTCTGAAGCATTGAAGAAGAATATGTGGCATTGTCCATGAAACTCTTATCATGAAGAGTTTTGTGATCATTTAAAGGTTATAGGTGAGACGGATCAGTCAGCTGCTGAGAACTTTTTAACATACCCAGTTGAGACTAGGGTTAGAGCCTACTTAAACATCACTTGCAAGATTCAAAATGTGAAAAGCAACATCACAGAGTCATTTAACAAGTGGATTTTGGAGGTAAGGCACAAGCCAATTATCAAGATGCTTGAAGATATCAGGCTAAAGGTAACACTTGCTCATTTCAAGTTTTAATTTAGTTGTAACACATAAAAATAACACTTTAATATTGTATATGAAATTGACATGTTGGTAGCTAATGAAAGGATGAAGCAACCATTAGCTACACCAAAAAGAAGAATCTCATTTGTTGGTCATTCTACTGGAATGAGTCGGCCAACCAACATGCCTTATCAACCACCAAACAAGGCTGCTGTTACAGGGAATAAGTTGATGGTGACAAAAGAAAGATGAAGAGAAGGAAGGGGATTGGGAAGTCTCAGACATGATGAAAACGTATGATTAGTGAAGTCAGTTTTTTTGTGAAGATGAATTTACTGATGTAACAATACAAATTAACACCTTTGATTTGTCTTTTGGTAAACATTTAGTTGGGTGAATCTGTCCAGGCTGCAGAGTTTGTATATAATATGCCAATATTTTCTGATGCCAGGGATTGAGCAGTAATGATTTCCATTATCTAAAATGTGTTATGTTTATCTTGTTCTAGCATTATATGGTGTATACATCACTGTTTGACATATGTTTTTTTATTATAAATGGAATGATAAAAATGTTTGACCTTGTTAATTTTTTCTTTAAATGATGATTTCATTACCTATGCTGTGCCAAAATAGAATGTCAACATGCCTAAACCTCTTCACATCAGCTTGTACTGCTATGGTGCCTAAACCTCTTCACAACAACTTGTACTGCTATGATAAAAATGATGGTTTCATTACTTATATCTTGGTTGTACTACTATGGTGCCTTTTCTATCAACAACATAGTATGGTGCCTTTCCTATCAACAACAGAGTATGGTGCCTTTCCTATCAGCAGCATAAGGCAATAAGTGAAATGAACATTTCAGAGAAGCTTCAAATACATATTTTAGAATTACATATTGTGAGCTAAACACCAAATTTAATGGCACAGTGGGGTACAAACATGAATTTCATTCATAACTACTACTACTTCATCATAAACAACACATTAAAATTCCTTACACAATTACAAATACATATTCATTTCATAATCGACACCACAACAAATCCAACAAATAACGCCCATGAAATCATCATAAACACGCGCATCTACAAAATTTTATTCATTTCAGCTTGATTTATACCCTTCAACGCAACTATTTCTTTCTTCAACGTATCTCTTTCATTATTCAAATCTGCTATTTTATTCTTAAACGCATCCAATGACGATATTAATTCAGCGATGAAATTTTCGGAGTATTCTTCATCCTCCCATTGCAAATATCCACAAGAACTTCTCCGTAAACAAAAAAAAGAAGAAAGAATCAAAACCAAAATTAGTCCAAAAAATGACCCAAAATGTAGCAATAGTCATCGAAGTAAATTGAAGAATTACACAAACATTACTTACCTTAGGCTTGGGGCATTTGAAGAATTTCCTTCGAGGATTAGAAGTAGTCGTCGAAGTAAATTGATTCGCAGTCATACTACAATTGCACCTCCTTTGTGAACAACAACTCTCTTGAGACATTTCTTACACCATGACAGCAAAATCGATACAAAACTTAGTGAAATTCATCGACAAACAAAAGTTGTACTATTAAAGAAACTTGAAAACAAAGTGAAATCGAAACAAAAAACATAACAAAATGGAACACATGCGAACGAATGCTAAACCCGAACGAACACACACAACTCATCGGCAAAATCATCAAAAGTTGAACAAATGCGAACACAACAGATAGAAGAAGAACCTAGCACTATCGATTAGCAAGAAAATGAAGAAATTTCGTACCCTAAACCCGATTAGCAAAGGGATCGTCCCAATTAGCAAATGGATCATTTTAAAGGTTCAAGTTCAAATAGATTTGGAAATGATTTGGACCGGGTCAAAGCTATTTAAAGATTGGAGTAACGGGTTACAGGTTATGGGTCGATTTAAAAGAGTTGGGCGAGCCGATGTGGATCCGACGTGGTGTTCAACTCTTATTTCCATCAATCCACGGTAAAATTTAATAAGTTTGCAAACGGTGAGGGTATATTTGATCCCAAAGTTTGACAGAGGGAAATGTTGTTCCATAAAACATAGTTGGAGGAAAAATTTGACTCTTTTCCCTTCTGCAAATTTGTAGTACTTTTATCCCTAACTTCCTCACCATTGACATGTCTTTCTTTTAATAGTCTCTCCCTTGAATTACCCACAATTTCGATGGTTGGACCCTCATTTCTATTACCTTCGATATGCTCCTTCAATTGCGCCACTGTTTGATCCAATTTCTTCAAAGAAGCTACTTCACCATTAAGAATTCCAAAATCTGCTACTAGTTTCTGCAGAAGATCTCGCAGCTCACCACCTTCAAGAGTAGATTTTGCTGCTCTCAATTTGATTTTGTTCCTTTCACTATTGTTGCTGAGAATCACAAAACTCTTATATCAATGCTAACAGAATCACAGGAAGTCGAAGTGAACTTGAATGTCAAAGAAGGAATTCGAGTATAAAGCCTAATTTAATGGAAAAGATAAGAAATGTAAGAGAAAATAGAAGTATTGTATTAAGATCAAGAGAACGAATATATGAATAAATACAACTATGAGAATTAAAACTACTTATAGGCTAATAACAGAAATCTGGAACGCTAACTGCTTTTAACAACTTCCAACTAATTTTCCCACCAAAGTTAACTACTTGACTCTAACTACTTGCACAATTGGATTTTCTTGTATCATAGTTTCTCCCGTTTTACAAAGCGAACCACTAACACAACAAGAATGAGGGTTATTCAATTTCATTTCTTTTATCAAGTATGGAAAAAAGACATTGCGTAGTTTTCACAACTTGTGTGGTTTTTATGTTTATGATAAAAAATACAATTTAAGAAATCCAAATTGCATGTCCAAATAAAACTTCAACTTCAAATCACCTGATTTCAAGTCATGTATGTCCAAACAGAGCCTAAGTACCCAATTCACTAAACAATAAGCAACGAAGATAACATCCTACTATTCCACAACAATTCATCCATGTAGATCAAGAACTCAGTCAAGAGAGGGGAGCAAACAAGATGATTTATAGAAAAGCAAAAGAAAGCACAAAACAAGTAATTACAAGAGTGAAGTCCCAATCAACATGGCAACAATACAGATAAAAATGACATTCTTCTGGTTCTACTTTAGTGTGAAGATATCCAGTGACACAACAATAGATAAGAATGCTCCAAGCTGGTCTGCATTTTGGCATAGTGCAGTGGGAAGCCTCTTTGAACCAAATGCAACTTTTATTTTAAGGTTCATCTCACATGAAACAAAATCCATGAGACTTTGCTCTTAAAGCTAGTAAAGCCAATGTAGTAGCAGCAAGCAGAAGAGTTGGTTCATCGGAGTCCTTCCAGTATCAGAATTGAGTCTTGATAAAGTTGGTTAACATTCGGCTTTAAGCAGCACTAGCACAAATAAGACTCGTCTGAACACACTGTCGCGCCCATTTTTAACCCGCGGCTCGCGACGCGATGGCGTCAATTCCCTCATGGATTGATTAAAAATGCTTTGATTTGAGGAGTCGCCACTTAATTATTCTAAGGTGAATTAGGACACCTAAATGTTAACTAAATGCTGCAAAATAACTCTGATTTTATGATCTGCGAAACTAATGAGATTCTAGACAAGGGTTCTTTATTATCCTACAGGAAAGGAATTAGGCATCCTTTAAGATCCGCTAACTTGCGGTTATCCGGCCAAACTCAGGTTAATTATTATGCTAAGAAAATGCATGTTTAAAAATATAAAGTTAAAATGATGTTGCAAGTATTTAGTAAAAGAATGCATTTTGTACAAGTATACATTTGAATGGTATTAAAGAAAAATACATGTAAAGTTGAAAAAGTATGCAATATTAAGGAGAAAAATGAATTATTTATAATGACAAAGAAGTAATTTTTGAAAATCATTTTGAGTTGCAAATTGAAAAAAAGATAAACTTATTTGTACAATTAATAAAGTGAATAGAAGATGATCAAAGTTGTTTTGAAAATTTTGAATATGCATGACGAGCCTAAAAATAAATAAGCTAACGGTGAGTTTCCAGTTTTAGACTACCCTATTAATTAATTCTAAGTCTACCTATTTTAAGCATTTCAATAATTTAACAAGCACAATGAATAATATTACAATACAGAATAAAATAAAACTAAATTAAAGAAAGTAAAAACAACAAAATAAGTAATCTCCGAAGGGTATTTTATCTTCTTTAAATGAGTCCTTTGCAAGCTGTCATGAACAAACGATTAGAAAACAGTTGAATATAAATAAACTTCGGATCCGTATCCAAAACAGTAAATATTTTGATTACGGAGGGCTCATACTTAAATTTTGAAAAGATCGTTCCAATCACGTCGTGGTTGCGAACATATGACTCGTTGGTCATTTTAGTTGCCTTCCTACCGAACATGTTGGTCTCTCGAATGGAAAAAAAAAGATTTAAGTTTCATCCTTGCCCAGAAGTTTTATTTCCGTCTTTCCAACTGTGGAGGCCTCAAAATCGATGGATATTTTCTTGGGCCAGTGTAATATTATGTTCAAATCAGTAAATTATACCAAAGCAGCAAGCCGAAATCGAGAGGCATTTTTTGAAGGGACGCGACCTCAAATTCAATTACATCAGTCTAAGTGTAGTATTTGTTCAAATCGGTAAAATAATACCAAAATAGTAAACCGAAACCGAGAGGCATTTTCCGATGGGACGCGGCCTCAAATTCAATTTCATTGGCCTAAGTGTAGTATTTGTTCAAATCAGTAAAATAATACCAAAACAGTAAAACCAATCCGAGAGGCATTTTCCGAAGGGACGCGACCTCAAATTCAATTTCATTGGCCTAAGTGTAGTATTCTGGTCAAGTCAGTAGACTTTTCAGAAATATTGCGGCTGTCCGAAGCAGTCTTAAAGTGGTTGTTTTCAGCCGAGAAAACAACAACAATTGGGTTAAAAAAATACCGCAACAGTGGGCTTGAAAACACAGAAGCAGTGGGCTGTCCGAAATAGTCTTAAAGCAGTTGTTTTCAGCCAAGAAAACAACAACAATTTGGGCTAAAATACAGCAGTGATAAGACATCAAATATGTTCAAAATGCAGTAGTAAAATGTTTCCGGAAAGAGGTGTAAATGGCCAAGATTGCAGCAGTTGTGCGCGGCAAACGCATCATTAGAATAATGGCTCAAAAGTGCAGTAGTCAGCCCAAGTATTGCAGTAACTGGCAGTCTCAGTCTCAGAATCAACAGCCAAAAGGAACAAACCCATAACAAAAGCTATTTAAAGATAACATGTATCCAGAATCTCAAGGTTCAGCAAGATACCACAACCACTGGTAGCACAGCAAAGACATAAAGGGGAAGGTAAACTTAAAGACCAATCACACTAAACCTCAAATTTGAAAGATAAGAAGACAAATGGGGCTACCACCATTCATTTCCAATGCCGCAACAAGATTCAAAAAGGTTTCTAGAACCTTAGGCATGGCAGGCTATCGAAGAAGGCTAAATCAAACCCGAAGCTTGTCTTCGATTTCAACCAGCATAACAAGATAAATATAAAACCTAACATATATATATATTCTGAAAGTCTCAAATAAAGACAGGAACAAGACATAAGATGGAAGGAAGGAATGGAAACACAGACCTTTAGACCATTTTTTTAAAACAAGTTAATGCAAACACTCAACTAAACTTTCTCAGGTTCATAATTTAAATCATATGACACATAACACCAACGCAATATGACAGATCCTAGTTCATTTCAGCATCAGAAATAACATGTGTTCTCCAGTAAGTATTAGCATATCAAAACAGAGGTAAAACTTCATAAAAATCCTAAGCTAATTGCAAGTTGACAAACCCAAAGATAAAGACCATTTTTCGGATTATGCTTTAGGTTTTAAAAACTCTCCCTCAGAATACATAGGAATTTACACAGCAGTGAAATCAGGACAAACACTCTTAAGAATGACATGGCTTAGGCATAGCAGAGTCAAGTTCAAATTAACCATGGAATTTAAATATCTTAGTTGGTCTATGTGAGAGTAAAAGATAGTACGAAATAAAGCAAACACTCAACATTTTTTGTACGATCAACATATACACACATAGGCAGGGCTTTGCAAGTCAACTATTCAGTTACCATGTTAGTATTGATATGTTTCTATCATTAATAACTGCTAATGGCACATGACATAACTTAGCATAGAAGTTTAGGTCTTCATTTTACTTCCAAACATGCATTTAACTAGGTAGTATAGAGCTATGAAAAAATAGTAGCTACATGGATTTGAACAGGAAAACATATGCAATTTTGTCAAGTGACGTACAATCAATTGTGAGATCATGACTAACCAATTTATAATGAAACAGTAGCCAAAATAACAGCAGGTTCAACATTTTAAAGAAAGCAACAATTTGGGCAGAATGCAGTGTCAAACAATAGCAACCAGTAGCATCGACAGTAACCATAAATGGCATAAAAAACAGTAGCAGGTGTAGCAGTGATTAAGCTTGAAAATGTGGTAGTAACTATGCCAATAATTTGGCATCAAGATGTAGTAATTGCTCAAAACAGTAACCCAACATTTCAATTATTTGTAGCACCAACAACCAACCATAATAGGCAGCCGCAACAAACAGCAACAAAGCGGAATGCAAGAGCAAGAAATCTTACCTTCCCGATGGTATCAAAGTAGTCTTAAAGTGCAATCGAACCATGACAAACTACCTCAGAAAAGCAGTCGCAATGAGCCAAGAAATACAACGATTAAATCATCACAAGGCTACAACTAAGTATGACATTCTGGACTCGGACCCGATCTGACCCGACCCGGATCACCGACTCGATTCGGAAAATAGAGAACAGAAAAAATGTAATTTTTAAAGATTTAGGGGGTTTTCTGCTGAAAATTATGAAGAAAAAAGAGCAGTTTTAGATTCTAGACCCGACCCGAATTGCAACCCGACCCGGATTGCAACCCGACCCGAAACAGAATCGAACGGAACGTAAAGAACAAAAGAAAAGTTTTTTTTTGGATTGAAAGTTAGGAACAAAAAAGAGTATTTTTCGGATATAAAGATTATGAAACAAGAGGGGTATTTTCAACCCAAAGATTTAGGAATAAACAAGTTTTCCTTTCTGATTTTCGGACCTCAAGAACCGACCTTGTTTTTTATTTGTTTTTTTCGAATTAGACTCCAAAAAGGACCTTTTTGAAGTGAAGAAACACGTGCAAAGAAGAACAAATACCCTTAAGAAAGATTTCGGATTTCAAAACTTAAACTAGATTTTCGGACAAAAATCCACAAAAACCGACTTAAACTCCGACAAAAAAAAAGAGACCAAAACTCCCTCTTTTTCGGACAATAATCCACAAAAACCGACCCCCTCCAACAGTGAACAAAAATGGGGTATTTATAGAAGGTTTTCCCCCCAACGTTCACCCCCATACTCCTTTTCGATTGAGTTTGAAATTCAAAAATAAAGTGACCGAATTTGGGGCGGATTTGAGGGGATATGGGTCGGTGAGGTGATGGGGTAGGTTGGTGGTGTCAGACGGCGGTGTCGGCGACTGGTGGTGTCAGGCATAGGGTGCGGCGGCGTGGGGGGTAGGAGTGTAGGGGTGTGCGGCCGATTGGGGGGTTATGGGTGTTAGGTTTGAGATTAGGGTAGGGTTTGACGGTCAATGTGTGTGTTTGGTTTGAATGTATTTGGATGATGGGTTAGGGAATAAGGGGTATGGGGTTGGGTCGACGATGGGGCTTAATTGGGATTGGGCTCGGGTCACTATTGGGCTGATCCGGTTGGGGGTTAATTTGTAGATGGACTTTGGGGGGTTGATAGAATGTTTTGGGTGAAATGGGTTTGGGTTAAAATAAAAGGGTTTATTATTAAAAGGGAATGCATTGAGAAAAATATAGATTATTTAGAATGAAATAATGATGTGATAATAATAATAAAAACAATATTTGCGATATGCTTAATGCTTATAAAAATAAAAATAAAAATGTGGTGTCGTTTTGCGAAAAATTCAAATACATAGAATATTACGGTAAAAATTATGATTAGGATATTAAAAGGCAAATGATAGTAAAAATGCGAATATTAATAATAATAATAATAAATAAATAATGATATTAAAAATAGACGACGATATTAAAAGATATATATATATATATATATATATATATATATATATATATATATATATATTAAAATTATTTTTTAAGGTGTCAAAATATTTAAAATTGCAATTAAATATCAAAAAATAGTAGATAAAATTGGGTGTCAACAGACACACATACTACTACGAGTTCATTAGAAGATTAAAAACAATATACCTAATGATAGCATCATTTTTTGTAGAGGAATTTGGATATGTTCAGCTTTATCCAAATTTAAAACTGCAGATAAAAGTTATGTCACCCAAACTTTATTGTAAATTGACCAAGCACAATATGATAGTCCAGAATACATCACCAAACAAGAATTTGGGATAAATACACAACAGGAAAGCTAAAATTGATGGTCTTACAATTACAAAAATAACGAGAAAGCAAAATAAACAGAACACTCAAACCCTATAGCTTGGAACTCAAGCTAATAATAGACAACATACACAATGTCTCCAAAACATGTACTTTATTCAGAAAGTATCTTAAAAGGGAAACGAGACTCAGGGAAGTTTCCTCTACCTCCTGGAAAAAATAGCCAAAAATAAGAGAAAAAAAGTTAATAAAACCCAATAGAGAAGAAAAACCATGTGGGTATAAATAATACTACCCCATCTCCCAATTTATGTGAAAGGATTTGGCGTACGAGGGTTAAAACACTTAATTTTGACTATGAATTCAGGTATAGATAATCTTTCAAATTTTAAAAGATAAATTTTACATATTTGAAACCTACATGAAAAGTAGTACAAGTGAACATAGTTAATGATTCAATTTCTTTTGAAAAAGTTTGAGAAAATTATATTGAAGGAAAAAATGGTTGGACTCACCAAACAATAATCCCTTCACGTAAAATGAGATTGAGGGAATATGTCTTAACAGAACTACAACTAACAATTATCTCAAACACATTGAGTTTCCTCTACCTCCTTCATTTAACAATTAAAGAGAAGTTTTTATAGCCAAACAAATATTATGACATATTTAAGATCATAATTTTCAAAAGTTTTATAACCACACAAATGTTAATACATGTTTAAGATCGCCCACAAGTTCCAAATATCTTTCTTTCTTACTTAAACTACATTTCCAGTCAAACATATACACATATTTGAAACTGAAGGAGTAATACGAGAAGAACAAATAAAGACAAACCTGTAAAGAATCAGTGTGTTGGTTGAGATTGAGGATCATCATCACTATCAGGCCAAAGCTAAAGCTGAATGGGTGTTCAAGTTTGTTCTCCTCTGCATAGTGTTTCAACTCTTCCTGTATTTTCTTCTCTTTCTTCTTTTCAATTTCTCGCGCCGCTTTCACCGCCACTTTGTGAGTATTCTCCAGTTTCATTTCTTGAAGGGTATATCAGCAGGCCTTCCGAGATTTCTTCAAGATTCTCACATGATATTAGGAAAAGTCGCTTGAGGTGGGGAAAGTTGCAATTTGTAGCCGGACAAGTTTTCAAGTCTGTGCTCTCAATCCACAAGACTAAGAGACTACTGAAACCGCCTATCTCTTTCTCCCAAAACTCTCATTTGAATGTGAATTCTTTCAACTTTAGGACTTCAAGGGACTCGAGTTGCCCAAATTTACTCATTTCGCTCAAATCCAGGGTGGTACCGAAAAAGGTCAGCTTTCTCAGGGTCTTGGAAATATGAATAGAGTTTAAAATGAAAGTCAGATGCATAAATGGGCTACTGACTACAGTCCTACATCATTAGAGATTTACAAGGACTTTGTGGTTATTGTTGAAAATTATGAGGTCTATTTCAACGGTGATGATGGATATGAAGTGACTGAGGAAACTGACACACACAATGTGGATCTAATGTCAAAGAAATGCAGTTGTAGGACATGGAACCTTAGTGGAATCCCATGTCCTCATGCTATAAGAGCATACAAGCATAGAAACAAGGATCCTATTGTTGAGGGAGACATTCACCCCTATTATAATAAGGCAACCTACTTGTCAGTCTACTTACACAAACTTCAACCAGTTAGAGGATCAAAATTCTGAAAATATGAAAAGAGTCAAGATATGGAACCATCAGAAATATGTAAGATGGTAGGTCGACCCAAAGTTAAGAGAGAAAGGGTGAGGAATGAAAACTTGAAAAGACAATGTGAATTATCTTCCTCAAGAAAAGGAAAACCTATGACATGTTCTACATGCCATCAAAGTGGACACAATGCAAGGGGATGTGTTAAGGTAACACTTTAAACACAAGTATTTGTATCAGTAGCCTATTTAAGAGTGTATATCTGATTTTAATTTCTGAAGTACTGAGTATACAAATACTGATGTATACAACATATACATCAGCATTTGATTTATGAAGCACCAGAACTGTGCTAGATTTCTGAAGCACCAGAACTGATGTATACAACATATACATCAGTATTTGGTTTCTGAAGCACCAGAACTGTGCTAGATTTATGAAGCACAAGAAGTGATGTATACAACATATACAAATTTAATTTTTGTGTAATGACAGAAAAGTAAAGGGAAACAAGTTGTTGTGAAGAGGTTTAAGGGTAGCAGCAGCAGCACCACAACAGTGCTAGAATCTGAAGACAATTTTCCAAACAACAGCAACACCACAACTGTGCTAGAACCAGATCCATCACTAAGGCCAATGTCATTTTCTGAAGCTAATACTAGGATACTTGAAATGATGAAGCAACCATTAGCTATACCAACAAGAAGAATCTCATTTGTTGGTGATTCTACTGGAATGAGTCGGCCAACCAACATGCCTTAGCAACCACCAAACAAGGTTGTTGTTACAAGGAATAAGTTGATGGTGACAAAAGAGAAGATGAAGACAAGGAAGGGGAATGTGAAGTCTCAAACATGATGAAGACTTATGATTAGTGAAGTCGATTTTTTTGTGAAGATGAATTTATTGATGTAACAATACAAATTAACACCTTTGATTTATATTTTGGTAAACATTTAGTTGGGTGAATTTGTCCAGGTTGCACAGTTTGTATATAATCTGTCCATGTTTTCTGATGCCAAGGATTGAGCAATGATGATTTCCATTATCTAAATGTGCTATGTTAATCTTGTTCTAGCATTATATGTTGTATACATCACTGTTTAACATATGTTTTTTTTTATGATAAATGGAATGATAAAAATATTTGACCTTGTTAGTTTTTGCTTTAAATGATGATTTCATTACCTATATTGTGCCAAAATAGAATGTCAACATGCCTAAACCTCTTCACAAGAACTTGTACTGCTATGGTGCCTAAACCTCTTCACATCAGCTTGTACAGCTATGATAAAAATGATGGTTTCATTACTTATATCTTGGTTGTACTGTTATGGTGCCTTTCCTATCGGCAGCAGAGTATGGTGCCTTTCCTATCAGAAGCATAAGACAATAAGTGAAATGAACATTTAAGAGAAGCTGCAAATACATATTTTAGAATTACATATTGTGAGCTAAGCACCAGATTTAATGGCACAATGGGGTACAAACATGAATTATGTTCATAGCTACTACTACATAATCAGAAACAACACATTAAACTTCCTTACGCAACTACAAATACATATTCATTTCATAATCGACGCCGCAACAAATCCAACAAATAACGCCTATGAAATCATCATAAACACGCGTATCTTCAAAATTTTGTTCATTTCAGCTTGATTTATACCCTTCAACGCAACTATTTCTTTCTTCAACGTATCTCTTTCATTCTTCAAATATGTTATTTTATTCTTAAACACATCCAATGACGATATTAATTCAGCGACGAAACTTTCGAAGTATTCTTCATCCTCCCATTGCAAATATCCACAAGAACTTCTCCGTAAATAAAAAAATGAAGAAAGAATCAAAAACAAAATTAGTTCAAGAAATGACCCAAAACGTATCAATAGTCGTCGAAGTAAATTGAAGAATTACATAAACATTACTTACCTTAGACTTAGGGCATTTGAAGAATTTCCTTCGAGGATTGGAGGTAGTCGTCGAAGTAAATTGATTCGCAGTCATACCACAATTGCACCTCCTTTGTGAAAAACAACTCACTTGAGACATTTCTTACACCATGACAGCAAAATCGATACAAAACTTAGTGAAATCCATCGACAAACAAAGCTATGCTATTAAAGAAACTTGAAGACAAAGTGAAATCGAAACAAAAAACATAACAAAATGGAACACATGCGAACGAATGCTAAACTCGAACGAACACACACAACTTGTTGGCAAAATCGTCGAAAGTTGAACAAATGTGAACACAACAGATAAAACAAGAACCTAGCATTATCGATTAGCAAGGAAAATGAAGAAATTTCGTACCCTAAACCTGATTAGCGAAGGGATTGTTTTTAGGGTTCAAGTTCAAATCTATTAGGAAATGATTTGGATCGGGTCGAAGCTATTTAAAGGTTGGGGTAACAGGTTACAGGTTATGAGTCGATTTAAAAGAGTTGGCGAGCCGACGTGGATCCAATGTGGCGTCCATGTGGATCCGACGTGGCGTTCAACTCACATTTTCGTAAATTCAAGGACAAATTTAATAAATTTACAAACGATGAGGATGTATTTGATCTCAAAATTTGACGAATAAAATGTTATTCCATAAAACATAATTGGACAACCTTTTCCTAAATAATATTTATAACAAAGTTTTTTTCCCCTAGTGGCACCGTGCCATCAGAAGAGAATGAGCAGAGGTAAGAAGAGCGAATCCGACGAGGTGGAAGAGCTGCTCCGTGCGGCAGAAGATGACGTGTTCCTCAAGCTGAGTGTCGATTCCCATATGGCTCGTGGTTCTTCCATCGACCCGGATCTCGATCAACGTTTCCAAGCCCTCAGATCCAAGAAAAACCCTACTGTTTCCCAACAGGGTATGGGTTTAGACAAGCAACCACCTTCAGCAATGGAGTCAGATGACTTGTTTACCAGATTTGCAGCTCTCAAAAGCTCTCTTCCCGCTTATTCTTCTGCTTCATCGTCCGCGGTGGTGGAAAATGAAGAAGATGATGATGATGAAGTTGAGAAGGTGATTAAGTGGGCCATTGATGCTGCTAGGCTTGACCCTTCACCTTCCTCCGGGACTGACGATGATAACAGCACTGATGAGGAGGAGGAGGATGAAAATAGTGACGATGATTCTAAGCGTCGGCAAAGAAAAGCTAAGCGCAAATGATTTATGACTGTGTATTTTTTCACCTGCTTGACTCGTATATTTGATACAAAGTTTTTTGTATTTCCTTGTATCTTGTTAAATGAATACATTAAGAGTTCTCGTTTTTCTTATAATTGATGATATTGTAAATGGTTAGAAAATTGGGCATTTTCAGTATAAGTTGAAATTGAGTTGATTGTGGGAAGTAAAGGTGCACTACTATACTGTTCTTTGTTAAAAATGGAAGAATATGGGAATGTAAAAGAATAAGTATTAACTCAAGTGATGGAGGGTGCAGGAGCTTGGAAAGAAATCCTTCTTCTTTAACTGTATCTAGATTGTCATTTGATGAATCAATTGGGTTCTTGTATCGGTAGCGATTTGTAAGTTTTCCCAATTAGAAGAAAAATATTCTATGTAGAAACTGTCAGTGAAAATGAGGGAAGTTAACTTTACTGTTAGTAGCAACTGTTCTGTTATAGCCTATGATTAAAAGGACTGTTTACAGGGAAGACTATTTTCTCAACTTCCTTCACAATGAACATAAATTCGGGGTTTATATTCTCCCTATCCCAACTTGCTTCATTTTTTTATAATCGTGGCGTTCGGGCCAAGCTAGCGCACAACTCTATCCATCAAGGCTGGGATAGATGAGAACAAATTGACTAGTGGTTTTGCCTCCGCTGAGATTTGAACCCACCTCACTGACTACTAGGCTACACCCTTGGGGTTTTTTTTCTTTCTTTTATCAGTAGTGTAATTCAGAATGAGAGAATTTTGAGGAGGGGAAAATATTGTTATTTTCAGAAACTTAAATTTTTGGAACCGTGTATTTTCTAGGTACTATCAGAGGTACATAATTAGTCCCTGGAAATCTTTTTACTATGAGATAACATGAAGAGCTGTGGCCCTCAAAACAACTGGATTTGTCTATATAGTCCCAGGAAGACATTGAATTAATTACTAACTTACTATCTCTAGAGATGACTGCCAAATCCTTATAAAAGAATTATACATTCTTATCAAAGAGATGACTGCAAAATAGCGTCTCTGTCATGGCGCTACTATATGTAGATATAATTGTAATCACATGCTGAGAAAAGTTATAGCACTTTGGTTAGTAGTAGTAGTACAATTCAAAAAAGAGAGGCACTGCATGTGGTGATGGGGCGGAGAGGGGGAATACTGTGATTTGCAGTCTGCAGATTGCTCAAGTTCTTAGGAGTTTTATGTTCTCTAGGTTCTAAGCATCAAACTTCATAATACTTTGTGCCTTCAACTTGAGCTGTTGCAGCTCTTGGCAAAATAGCCGATAAATCAAGTTAGTATTCCTGCAACAGCTACCAGACTAGAGAGATGCTATGGGTGTGTTTGGTAGGGAGGAAAACATTTTTCTGAAAGTGTTTTTCAATTTTCTCATGTTTGGTTGGTAAATGTTTTCTCTAGGAAAACGAGAAAAATGACTTTCCTAACGGAAGTAGAAAAAAGTTCCATGAGTGACATTGTAAGTTCATCGTCTCCGTCCCACCCATCCAATGCCCCTAACACTCCCGAACCCCCACTCCCATCCCCATAATGTTTTGCTAGATTACATATAAATGCTCTTGGGATAATATTTTATGTTTACTTGCCAAACACTAGAAAATAAGTAAGAAACTCACTTGTGTTCCAAGAAAACATTTTCCATGAAAAGCATTTTCCTTCATGCCAAACACACCCTATATATCAGCTTATATTGATGTTTCTGCCTCCATTGTGCTATGGTACTAACCAGTCTTTATCTGGGACTTTTATGTGCTTGGATGTTTAGAACTGAATATTGGTTAATTAGAACTTATATCTGTTGTCATTCTTATTGTTTTTCTAGTACGTCTTGTTTATTCTTAAATTTAACCAAAGAAAGCTGCTTGGTGAATCTCGAGACTATATCTTCCCCCTGCATCTGCCGGGAGATGGGAATTATTTAGGGATATGTACTCTCATAGCTGAATATGGTCAAACTAGTGCTAGGGAAACTTTTGATAAGGTTCTTGGTACAAGTAAGCTGCGTTCAATTTCTTCATGAAATATTTCGAGGTAAGATGTGATCCTGATTGCACTTTAAGGGTAATAATATTGATAGATGAAACTTAGAACCTGAGATGGTCTTTTTAGGTCGTAGAACTCGCTGCTGCTGCTCAAAGATCATAAACTCCTGACTGGTCTGCGTTGTTTAGTTGAAGACACATATTTGGATGATTTTATAACAGTGAACTTAAAAGCAATAGTGTCAAGTGTATTCCTCTATCATTTTTGTCAGAATTAGATGATGCAGTTTCAGCTCAAGAAGGAACTGTTACCGGAAGTTTTGAAGGATAGAGGATGACAGAATGTTCTATATACCTTCTGTTATACCAGATTGATAATGTTGTGTATGAAAGAAATAACCCCCTTCATTATTTTCATTAATTGAAAGGTATTTATACAAATTACAAAATAGGAGAATCCTATTCCTAAAACTTTATTCTACCATAATTCTAACTATACAATTATGGTAAGTGTATCATCCTAATTTAGGTAACAAATACACTACAATATACATCAAATATATATACCATATATACAAGATTACATAATTGTAATCTGCTCGTGATGGGCTCCCGAGATTGGGCCTTGTGATCCAGTAACCGAAAGTTGGGCCAATCCACTGTATTTCTGTGATATACACTTATGTATATTCAGTGTATATCACGGGTATATTGCCCTGTTTAACACACCCTCGCAGTCATAGCGGGCGGTCTTCGAACGCTGAGAATGTCCCTAAAATCTTCAAAAAGGACTGCGGGTAGACCCTTTGTAAAGATGTCTGCAACTTGATAACGAGACGGGACATGGCATACGCGAACGTGACCTTTAGCAACCTTTTCACGGACAAAGTGAATGTCCATTTCGATATGCTTAGTGCGTTGGTGCTGAACCGGGTTACCTGAAAGGTAGATGACACTAAGGTTATCGCAATATACCAAGGTTGCCTTCTGAATGAGACAATGAAGCTCTAAAAGCAAATTACGTAGCCAACATGATTCGGAGACCACATTCGCTACCCCTCGATATTCGGCCTCTGCACTTGAGCGTGATAGAGTTGCCTGACGCTTCGCTGACCAGGAGACCAAGTTGTTGCGAAGGAACATACAGTAGCCAGACGTCGATCGTCTGGTGTCGGGACATCCACCCTAATCAGCATCTATGTATGAGACAAGTGTGGATATAAATGAAGGATACAAATGCAAATCATAGTCCAGTGTCCCCTGAATATACCGAATGATGCGTTTGATTGCATTCATGTGCTCAACTTTGGGATCATGCATTAATAAACACACTTGCTGAACAACATACGTAATATCCGGTCTGGTAAATGTAAGATACTGGAGGGCCCCTGCAAGACTGCGTTAGCGGGTCGGATCCTCGTAAGGGACGCCGGCCATGGCCCCAAGCTTGGGCTTAGCATCAACTGGAGTGGAAGTGGATTTACAGGAGGACATCTCGGCTCTCTCGATGATCTCAGCCGCATACTTTCGTTGAGACAAAAACAATCCATTGGAATGACGCTTGACGGCAATCCCATAAAATAACTCAAGGGCCCTAAGTCTTTCATAGCAAACTCAGAGCTGAGCATGACCATGATAGACTGGCGTAAGGCATCGGAAGATACAGTCAAAATGATATCATCCACATACAATAGAATGTAGGCCAAGGACGAACCACGACGGTAGATGAACAAGGAATTATCTGACCTGCTGTGAGTAAACCCAATAGTTGAAACAAAGTCAGCAAACCTCGTATACCAGGCCCGTGGAGACTGCTTAAGCACATATAAAGACTTCTTCAATAAACAGACATGATGAGGACGTTTGGGATCCCTGAATCCCAACTGCTGATGCATATACACTGTTTCCTTGAGATCACCATGTAGGAAAGCATTCTTGACATCCAACTGATGCATAGACCATGCCTTCGAAAGAGTCAAGCTAAGCACAATGCGAATGGTAGCCGGCTTGACCACCGGACTAAACGTCTCACCACAATCTATCCCAACTTGCTGAGTCTTACCATCACTCACAAGTCGCGTCTTATGTCGAGCAAATGACTCATTTGAATTCTCCTTATGAGAAAAAATCCACATAGACCTGATAACATTAATACCAGATGGACGGAGCACCAACTCCCACGTCTTATTATCAATAAGAGCATTATATTCATCAGTCATAGCAATTTTCCAATTCGGGTCGTTTAGGGCGGACACAGGATTACGGGGCAAGGGGGATTTAGAGACATTAGAATGTAAATTAAAATGTCTTTTAGGTGTAAAAATACTCCGCTGACTACGAGTGACGGGTCTATGACTCGAGGCAGAATTGAATGAATTTTGGGAATTTGCTGGGCTCGGGACGATCGGGCTCTTGGCCCAAATCGTGTCTGGGCGACCCTTTGGACGGTTCGAGTGGGCTGGGTAGCCCAATTGTTGGGGCTGATCCGATGGCTGGGCGTGGAGCAGGACGGTGGGGCATGAACCGAGCTCTTTGGAGAATTTTGGGTGCGGGATATGTCCGAAAAATGGTGAGTAATACACGCGGATATACCATCATCCAAAAAATTATACGAACTAGGTTCAGGAGTATGAACTTTAGTAAATGGAAATTGGATTTCATAAAAAATTACATGACGATTAATTATGATTTTCTTGGAGGATAAATCAAAGCATTTGTAACCACGATGATTAGACGGATAACCCAAAAACACACATGGAGTAGACCAGGCCTGAAGTTTGTTAATTGTGGTAGATGAGAATAACGGATAACACAAGCACCCAAAAATTCGAAGATGAGAATAAGTAGGGTTCTTATTATATAGGATTTGGAGGGGGGAAATATGTCAGACCTTTGGATGAAATTATGTTAAGGAGATATGTTGTCATTTGCAGAGCATGATGCCAAAAATATGGGGGTACGGAAGCATGAAGTAAGAGAGTGCGGACAATGTTATTTATGGAACGAATTTTGCGTTCGGCTTTCCCATTTTGAGAAGATGTATGAGGGCACGAAAAATAAAAATTGATCCCATTATTATCACAGAACTCCCGAAATACCCTATTGTCATACTCTTTCCCATTATCACACTGAATATTTTTTATTTCTCTTTCGAATTGTGTTCTAATGAATGCTCTAAATTTTATGAAGACAGAAAACACTTGTGATTTATTGGCAATTGGAAACGTCCACAAAAATTTAGAATAATCATCCAAAAAAAGAACATAATATCGATGACCTAACGAACTCAGAACAAGAGACGTCCATAGGTCGCTATGAATAATATCAAATGGCATTGAAGTATGAGAATTGGAGTCTATAAATGGCAGCTTAACAATTTTCCCTAACGAACAAGATTGACAAATTGGAGTACGACTCGTACCCTTACAAGAAATAAAACTATCTTTAGCTAAAGCTGATAAAATAGAGGATCCCGGATAACCAAGGCGAGCATGCCACAAGGAAGGAGAAATGGCTGCAAAGGCTGATGGCAAAGCTTGACTCAATGGACTGAAACTGGGCATGATAGGATAAAGATCCCCCCTACTATCACACCTCATGAGATGACTCCCTGTCTTGAAATCCTTCACAGAGAAACCAAAAGGATCAAATTCAACAGAAACAGAATTATCAGTGGTGAACTTTCGGACAGACACTAAGTTTTTAATCAATTTGGGGGCATGTAAAGTATTTTTCAAGATAAGGGGTGGATTGGGGGGGAGACAACGTTTTCTGACCATAACCCTGAATTGAAATAGAGTTGCCATTACCAACAATTATACCCCGAGGGTTGCTCAAATTGGAATAAGATGAGAGAGTATCTGAATCGGAAGTCATGTGGGTAGTGGCACCGGTGTCCATATACCAATTTAGGTCTGGTTAAGTCAAACCCAATGTGTGCATCGCAGCCTCGATATATGTCTGAGTGGGGCCTGCTGCGTGGTGAGCTTGCGGGGGTCGGGGCCCAAGTATTCCAGGACTGGGCTGCACTGTACCGTAGCTGCTGGTTGTTGCGTTCTTGGGCGATGGCGATGGGCGCTACTGGCGATTGTTGGGCCTGAAGGTGGCCACCACCGGCTGTTGGGAGCCGCCGAACGTAGGGCCGCCGCCCACACCATCGCCATGGGCCCCACCGTTGGGACGATGGGGTGGTGTGCTCTTTGTTCCTTTGGGCACACCGCTGCACCTTCTTGGCCACCGGAACCGCCGCGTTTGCCCCCGCGGTTTTTGTTATTATTCTTACGATTATTTTTGCCCCACCATGAGTACGGTTTTGGCCCGAATTATCAACAAAACCTGAAGAATTTGTGGAGGATGCCATCATGACAACGGGGCTTGCTCCGGTAGCCGCCTTTTTAGACAAACCGGCTTCTTCCAAAGTAAGCATGGAGCGGGCTTAATAAAAGGCGGGAAGAGGGTTGCTTTGACGAAGGAGAGTTCCAACGCCATTATAGGACTCCGAAAGGCCGGCAACCAATTGTAGAACCAGATGATTATTTGTTACAGGTGCGCCCACATTACGGAGTTGATCCGCCAATTCCTTGAGTTTCTTGCAATAGGCAGATACGTTTGGAAATTCTTCCATGCGAACTAGAGAGAATTCCTGCTCGAGTGTGACGACACGTGAATGTTGGTTATCTTAGAATATGTCACGCAATCTATTCCAGGTAGCCATAGCCGTGGTATCCGGCTCAATAATCGTCTGTAAAAGGTCAACCGAAATAGTGAAATAGATCCACTGGAGAACGGTAGCATCCAGAGTAATCCATAACTGAGGATCCTCCGCGGGAAGAGGTGTAGCAGGAGGAATTATGTGATGGATAACTTGATGGGAGATAGCGTGAATTTTAAACAATTCTGCCCACGTCGCATATTGGACGTTTTCCATCTCAAGTACAATAGGGATACTGTTCTTGACGTCAGAAACCATGAGGGTAGGATGAAAATTGTTCTTAGACATATTGAAAGAACAAAGAAGGAGGGGAAATTTGGGAATAGTAAGAGAGATTTTGAGAGCGGAAGACAAATTTTGGAAGAGAACAACCCGGGGGGGGGGGGGGTCGGCCGAAGGGTACAAAATTTTGTTAGACCTAGTCTCTTGATACCATGAAAGAAATAATCTCCTTCATTATTTTCATTAATTGAAAGGTATTTATACAAGTTACAAAATAGGAGAATCCTATTCCTAAAACCCTATTCTACCATAATTCTAACTATACAATTATGGTAATTGTATCATCCTAATTTAGGTAACAAATACACTATAATATACATCAAATATATATACCATATATCCAAGATTACATAATTGTAATCTGCCTGTGATGGACTCCCGAGATTGGGCCTTGTGATCCAGTGACCGAAAGCTGGGCCAATCCACTGTATTCCTGTGATATACACTTATGTATATTCAGTGTATATCACTTGTTAAACAGTGTAACTAGTAGAATAAGTGGTGTTGATGGAATATCTAAAATCTAGTTTGTAGCTTAAGGGTTTAGAATCTCATGTTTTAAAACATGGCAATGTACTGTACTGTTTAATAGGACCTTGATTTTTATCGTATTGCTTTAGGCATTGTTAGTCTTCATTAACTTTCAGATTTACTGTTTTGATAACAGCATCAGTATTTAGTATTTACTAATATGTTCAAATTCCTAGGGTACACCGATTTTGATGTTTGCAACCTCAGTTTGTGTATGCAATTGAAGCTTTAGAGAACTGTAGGTATTCTCTGATTGAACAGGGGACTGGTCCGTGGACCATTCCAACCTTGTTTCAGTTCAATATTTCTGCTTCCACCGTCCAATTTATGTGAGCACGAACTTTAAGAAAAAAAGTATTTTTGAAAATTGTGGTCTAGAACAAGCTTGAGAAATTTTTATGGTTTTAAATCATTTTATTAAGGGTAAAATAAAAAATTTAACATCAAATTATTATTAAATATAAAAAGATTGTCATTCTTTTTGGGACTCAATAAAATGAAAAGAATGTCTTATAAATTGAGACGAAATGAGTATATAACAAAGAGACTTATACGTGGAGAGAGGAAAATGTTTCGATATAGAAGAGTAAAGGACACTGACAGTAACATTCTGAAGCATATAAACATGGCATATGATCTAAAGCTTCCTAGTTTCTAATAGTATTTTTTCCAACAATACTTTTGGCCTATCCTTTTTGGTGTGCACTGAAATATTGGGGCTGTAAGATGGAATAGAGCTACAATTTCTATATAGAGTTCAGAGTGTTTAATTCAATAATTTTGTTGCTTTGCCTATCGAACTATCGGGTAAATACTTACCCGTACAAGATCGTTCAGAGATAAGAAGACACAATAGATGGATTATGATGAAACTTCTTACAATGTGCCTCTATTGAATACAAACATGTTCGGTGGGAAATGAAATAGTAGGTGAAAAAATGTGTTTTTGAAAAATAATTGAATTTCTTACTTATTTTCTTCTGTTAGTTAGTGGAAATCATTTTTACGAAAATATCCATCCATTCTCCACCCACACCAACCCACCCCCACCCCCCATAGCAAATAAGCAACCAATTTTGACAATTCATCTCTTTTTGTTTTCTCAAAGTAATTATCATATTTATGTGTTACTTTAACTTTGAATTCTTTTTTTCGCTATAGATGCAGTACCTAATGTTATCACTGCCGTCCAACTAAATACAATATTAATATTTCTGCAGCCTTGTAACTTGTTAGGAAAATAAAACGTTGTTTCAAAACACAAGAAATGCAAAAAATAAATGCATGACTGCAAAGAATTGTTAACCTTGATTATCATTTAATAATGGGAAAAGGACACAAATGGTCATCCAGTCCAAACTATTGACAATTGGATGATTCAAGAGTTTACAAAATATTTTTTAGCTTTGTCAAAATAATTTTATTTTATAGCCTTTTTTCGACTAATTCAAGCATATGTATAGAAATTACATCATTATTGTATAAAAAAATGTACCATACGTATAGATACTGTATTATTACTGTATAGAATATGTATCCTCACAGTATATGTTTAGACAATGTATCATTATTGTATAATATGTACTTAATAAATATTATACACATATTATACAATTAATACATATAATATACATGTTCTGGGATATATATATATATATATATATATAGATTGTCTTAATTTTCTTATTAGTTTGTCCCAAAAAAATTGACACATTTCTATAATTAGAAATAATTACATTTTATGAGATGATTTACAACCACACAAATATCTAAGGTTTGCTTTGGACTACACATTTCAAAAGTCTCCATTTATTTCTTAAACTTCATGTCAAGTCAAATTAAGACAAACTTTTTGAGACAGAGGGAGTATATGCTTTGGGATATTTTTTAAAGGCTCATTATGATTTTTTTCGTCGCATATTTGTTTTCTTTTTGTGGCAAGCTTGATCACCACAGAATGTATAGTTTTTGTGGCGACCTCCTGGAGTTGTCACAAAAAACCGTTAGCAACATCAATACATACATCAACTTTTAGTGACTTTTTTTTTATCTTTTATGGCGACTTTAAAGAATTGGGCTAGGCTAGCGCTGTTATTTTTTTGGACCGAAAGCCAAATCGCGACATTAAGCCTAAATATGGGCCATTAAGATTTGGAGAGACTACAATATTCATTTCCCTTTAATAAAAACCTAGTGATAGTTTCACTTTGGAGCTATGGAGGGGCAGGTGGGTGGATGCTGGTGGGTGGTGGGGGTGGGGTTGGTTAGGGTGGTGGATGGGTGGGTGGTGGTGGTGGTGGGGTGGAGGTGGAGGTGAGTTCGAGATGGAGAGGAGAAAATTAATATGGAATGTAACTTATGAAACTTGTTTTTCCTATTCATTAGGGAAGCGATTTTGTTTTTATTTTTAAAAAACTTGTTTTCCTATATATTAGCGAACCAAGCTCCGGAAATTTCAGACCACCGATTACTTCTTTCTCGATGAACCAAGTTTGTCTCCGGTCATCCAAAATCTATACCAACAGCAGCCCATTGTTCCGACACCACTGCTGCCTCCAGCAGTGTCGTCTGACCCTCCAGCAACAATGTAGCCACCTAGTCCAGCTCCCTACTCTCGGTCCCAAACACCACCCCTGCTGCACTGCCGAAGCCCATCGCACCACCCACATCGCTTCACCCAAAGAACTGCCGAGTCTCCCGCCTCTGCAAAGAACACTATCGCCCATCACCCAAAGAACGGTCCCACAGCCCTGCTGCCTCCTAATCCAGCAACTAGTGCCGACCTCACATTGCTGCCCTCTCACCGCATGAAGACTCGTGCACAACACGGGATCTTCAAACCCAAGGTTCACTTCAATCTCTCTACACAAACCTTATCACCCATTCCAAAGAATCCAAAACTAGCTAAACTAGACCTCAATTGGAATGCGGCCATGTGCGAGGAGTTTAACGCTTTAACCAAGCAGAACACTTGGGATTTGGTACCTAGACCAGCTGGTGTGACTATTATCAGGTGTATGTGGATATTTCGTCACAAGTTCAGAGACAGTGGTGACTTAGAGAGGTATAAGGCAAGACTAGTTGCAAATGGCACTAATCAGCAGGAGGGTATTGATTGTGGTGAGACATTCAGTCTGGTTGTTAAACCGGCCACTATTCGGACTGTTCTCAGTATTGCTATGGGCATGCATTGGCCGATTCATCAGCTTGATGTCAAGAATGCGTTTCTTCATGGGGATTTGAAAGAGACTGTGTACATGCATCAGCCTCATGGCTTTGTTCATCCAGTGACTCATGATTTGTGTGTCATCTCAGAAAGTCATTGTATGGATTGAAACATGCACCCCGCGCTTGGTATGATCGGTTCGCCAGGTATCTTCTGCAGATTGGTTTTGTATGTTGCAGGTGTGATACCTCTCTCTTCACTTTTCACCGAGGTAGCAGCACTGCATATTTGCTATTATATGTCGATGACATTGTTCTTACTGCATCATCTGACGGGTTGAAGAATGAAATCATTGCTCTACTCAAAACTGAATTTGCTATGACTGACTTGGGCAAGCTAAGTTATTTTTTGGGTATATCGGTGACCAGATCTGCAGCCACTATGTTCCTGTGTCAGCGTAAGTATGCAGAAGAGATAGTGTACATGACCAAAATGGCAAATTGTAAAATTATGCCAACTCCGGTGGACTCAAAATCCAAGCTTAGTGCCAATGACGGTGCGCCAGTTTCTGATCCCATTCTCTATCGGAGTCTAGCATGTGCTCTTCGGTATCTTACATTCACTAGGTCTGATATTGCGTATGCCGTTCAGCAGGTGTGTCTGTTCATGCACGACCCCCGAGAGTCCCATTTTGTCGCCCGCAAACGTATTATCAGATACGTTAAGGGCACACTAGACATCGGATTACATCTATACCCCTCTGCCCCAACCAAACTACTTGCCTACACGGATACAGATTGGGCAGGATGCCCCGACACACGTCGCTTCACCTCAGGGTACTGTGTATTTCTTGGGGAAAATCTTATCTCATGGTCATGGCGGCAGCCACACTTTCCCGCTCGAGTCTTTGAGCGAGAATATCGCGGTGTTGCTAACGTAGTTGCTGAGATCTGTTGGCTCCGAAATCTTCTTTTGGAACTCCAGTGTCCACTCCGCAAGACGTCTATAGTCTATTGTGACAACATATCTGCCATCTATATGTCTCATAATCCGGTCCAACATCAGCGGACTAAGCATATTGAGATGGATATCCACTTTGTGCGAGAGAAGGTTGCCCGTGGTCAGGTCAAAATATTACACGTGCCTTCCTCTTATCAGTATGCAGACATCTTCACAAAGGGACTACCGCGACAGCTCTTCACCGACTTCCGATCCAGCCTTAGCGTTTGGCCTCCTCCCGCTCCGTCTGAGGGGGAGTATTAGCGAATATTCTATGAATATTCTCTGTATATTTTATAATTATGATAAATGTATATTTAAGGTAACTTAAGATTCTAATTATATTAGGAATTAACCTTTGTAAGGTAAGTTAAAATTCGTACCATATTAGGAATCAACATTTGTACAGCTATATATATTGTGAATAATGAAAGAAATCACTAAGGGAAATTATTCTATCTTTCACTATAAAAAATATTTTTAAAAAAATTTGATCAACAAAATTGAAAAACATCTTTCGAATAATATTTTGCTCGATACCAAACACACCCCAAGAGAAATGGAACAATCGGACACGCTAGCTGTATTCAGGAGGATTGTCAGTCCCCTACATATTTGTGTTAAAATGAAGCATAAATACATATTTTTCCCCCAAAAAAAAATACAGACACGATGCTGGAAGGAGAAGTTACCTGAGGCATATTTCAAAGTTCAAACAGAAAAGGATAAAAAATACCTCTGAATTTTTAAATATTATTTATTTGTATTCTTTGTTATACTTTTCGTTCAATTATGCCCCTATGGTTATATTTTGATGCCTGATTTTCACTTAATTTAAACGGACGGACACATGTGAGCCTCACAATAAAATAATTCATTCTCAATTTAAATTAATCCGATTTAATTAAACTCACCCCGAATTTTAACCCGCTACCCGACCCACACCAAAACCTCCCCATCTCTTCAAAATTCTACACCCATCATTTTTCTGTCTTTTCCACGAACACCAACCAAATAACCACGGCCCCAACACATCTCCCTTTCACTGCTTGCTCCCTCTCTTCTCGTCTCCCAAACTCCACCACCGCCGAGCCACTTTCGTCCGCCTTCTCGCTAAGCACCGAAGAACCAGTCTAGCTTTGAAAGGAGCTGAGGAATTGATTGAAGGCTTACCTAAGAAATTTAAGGGTATCTTTTGGAACAATTCTCATTTGAAATAAATCTCAATTTCGAAAACCGGATTTGTGAACTCAAAGCTTTGAACAAGCTTTAATGGCTGTTCAAGCTGGTCTTTCACGATTTTTAGCTACCCAAAATAGTCTAATCACTAGTTTAGTTTTACACACAATGATTTTTCAGATTCTTCGACAACAAACAAACCACAACTTTTAAAATTTTCGAACCCACGACTCTTAGCTCTTTCCGTGGCGGCTACAATGGAACCTTTCAGTGGTGTTCAGAAATTTATTCTTCTATGGCAGCTTCAGCTCAGTCTTTCTTATTTGTGTTTTCGCAAGAAAATGTTAGGAAAGAAGACTTGCCGGAGTGATTCATCAACTTGTAATTTCCTCTTCTACTCGCCTCCGATGAACCCGGTTTGCTTTTCACTCCTATATTGCTAGTGCCTTGAGCTTCGATTGCTGTTGGGGTTTAGTGATTTAGGTAAAAACAAGTTGGTTTGGTGATTCTTTTGCTGCCTACCGGATTTGGGTCTCTCCGATGATTAGTTGAAGAAGATGATGAGAGAGCTTGGTGTGGTCCCACATTTGCCATGTGTTTGTATTTGATTGGTTTTTAGGAATACAATAAGTTTTGGGGGCAATTGGGTCGGACAGTGGGTTAAAATTAGAGATAGATAGCAGTGATCCTGGATTCGGTCCGGATTTGATAGATTCAGATCCGTTTTACAGGATATGGATCTTCAAAATTATACCTGACGGATTTGGATCGGATCCGTTTCTGATGGATCGGATCTGGATATGAATCTTGTATTTGAGATCCGTATCCGGTCCAGATCCGACTCGTGGATTTGTTTTTTATTAAATATAGTCATAACCTATAATGTAATTTTATAAGTATTTTCTTAAAATTGCTAAGCACATCTTTGCAAGTTTAATTCTCAAAACAAGTTTAATTTATCACCGTGTTAACTCAAAAACCAAAAAATAAAGAGGTAACTTCGATAATAAAATTAATGTTATATTAGTGAATGACTAACATCTTCATAGACAAGTAGTTAAAATTATATTCACTTCATTTGTGAAGATTCCAATCACATGCAAGTTTTGCATTGTGGAAATACTAGTCAGCATTTTTCACAACTATTGTCATTGTCCAATATTTTCAATTAATAGCTTACAATCAAAACGAGACAACGAACAAAATATCATATATGAACATTTCAAAATTGAAACACAATAAAATGTTAGCTAAGTAAAAATCGTTTGTCAGTTCAAAAAAATTCTTAACAAGGTAAATTTTTTTACATGTGGATCCAGATCCGATCCGTGAATCCGATGGATCTGAATTTGAATATGATTTTTATGGACCCCATGGATCTGAATTCGGATCTGGATTCAGTTATGAAAAACGGATCTGAATCTGAATCTAGTAGGATCCGGTCCAGATTCGATCCGTTATCATCCCTAGTTAAAATTAGGGGCATGTTTAATTAAATCAGGTTAAATTAATGAAGGGTACAAATAAATAATATTTGAAAGTTCAGGGGTATTTATAACCCTTTATCCTATTCCAAAATTGTCCATGAACAGAATTACATATTCCGTTCGGTTCAAAATAAGTGTCCACTTAGTCTTTTCACACCCCTAAAAAATATTAATTCATATAAGAAAACACAAACTACTAAAAAAAATAGGTATTTTGACTAAACTACCCTTAATTAATAAAACTCTTGCCTATTTATTATTTTGAATAAAGAGGGAAAAATTTGAAAAAAACAAAGTTAATTCCTTATTTATTATATAAGTGAACACTTATTTTGAATCCAAATAAAAAGGCTAAGTGAATACTTATTTTGAACCGGAGAAAATAATATACATAAATGATGACTTGCAAAACTGAGTAGACATGGTTTCATGAAGTTTAACTACAAAAGAGGAGTGTCGATTTTAAAAATAATTACAAGTGAAGCAATAGACACTTCTAACCATCACCAACAATATATCTAGTGTAATTTCACAAGTGTAGTAAGATGAGAGTAGGATGTACGCATACTTTATTCCTGCTTTTGTGGGGTAGGAAGGTTGTCTCCAGTAGACTATCGAATTAAAAGAAGTATTATCAAAGCAAGATATAAAGGTAAATAATGACTGCAAAATAACAAGATAAACAGAGCAAATGAAGCAACAAATGATAGTAAAATTGAAGAATAAGATACTACGTGAATACTATGTCACTCCCCAATCCTGAATGGGATGAACTGTATTCTACATGTATCTACAGTGAACCTGTAATAGGGTAAATGATGTAACATGTAACACGAATGAAATTTGTATATATTTTTTTCTTCTTTTGTACATAGATGTGGCCAAATGCCCATGACGTGCAACTGATTACAAATGAACACACATGTATTGTCTATGAAGTCTCTATGAATATTTATACTGAACATTGACATAGTGCTAGGACAGGGCCCCGAGCTACCCATATTTTCTGACATCGATGCAATTACTAGACCTGACTCAACTCTAGGTAAAAGTGGAGCGTACAACTCTTTCGCTGATCATCTGCACTATCTAGTGAACAAGTCTGCCAATCTGTATAAGTGGACCTGCAATGTGAAACATAACAAATACAGTGTCCCCGACCAAGGAACGTCACTACAGAAAGATTGTATGGAGTAAGTAAAGTAGACAAGAACATATATGAAAATATCAATGTAAAATAAGAGTAAAAAAGGATCAACCTATAACTCGCAACTTGCCACTGTAGGCCATGATATGCTATATACACGTATATAACGCGATCATAAATCATCAAGCTGCTCTTTGGGGCCATATCATATCGTAAACTTTGAATGCCTAACTGATCAGTGGTAACTGTCTGACTGGCCGTAGCTTGGTGGTAAATAAAGATATATAACTGCCCAACCGGTCATAGCTCGGTGGTAAAGTAGGAATACCATAGCCATGCATATATAACGCCATCACCATTTATATATATACATATAATGGATAAGGAGTCTTTTAGGATCATTAAAACATCTTTTTGGAGTGACCTAAAGTCGTTCACCCTGCGATTACATTATGAAGCTAACATATCAATATACATCTCAATATGAGTCAATAAGACAAGACATATCATGAATCAATAAACCTTTTCAATAGAATGAAGAACATTGACATCTTGAACTTAACAATAATAGAGTCATTTTAGAGGGACATTCATATACGTTTCGTTACATTCGGGTCATGACCAAAAGAAGGAACGGATAGCTTTAACATACTTAATGCCCCTAATCTGTTGAAATCATGAACTTGGGAATACACTTGCCTTAACGTATGTATAGGCTTCTTATGAAATGGAGTTTAACATCGATAACACAAGGAACTCTATAAGGAGGATGAAGAAATGATAAGATTCCATGTCGCTGGATACGATACGGACATACCTACTATTCTACGATCTTAAAATGATACTATCAGAAATCATTCTCTAATCTTATAGACCATCCTACTTTGGAAAGACTACGTTCGTCTACGTCAATGCGATTTATCTTATAAGAAGTTTTATATCCCAACAATGGTAATCTGAATGCTTACGACATAATTTTTCTTAATTTCCACTCTATAATCCATGAACAACCATCTGAATGCTAACCATATAATGACTCATCACCATATATTTAACAACATGTGATAGGAATATTTGTGAGGACATTATCTTGCTACTTGTGGGATGGACACAAACACTTACTTTACTATACTCCTTATTGATGCTTCCCAAACATGTACTCTAACTCTTCATATCGTCTTATCCTCATGAAGGCTATAATGTTCATACCAATTCAATTCACCTTAAGTATGCTTCTACATCCCGAGTCTAGTTACATACAAATTGGCGTTCATACCAATTCAATTCACCTTAAGTATGCTTCTACATCCCGAGTCTAGTTATATACAAATTGGCAATATCGTGTTCATCTTAACAACAATATACAGACCCTTAATGGTACCTACAAACTGCTATACTATTTACCTTAAGTAGTAATCTATCATTTGCTAGAAATCCTCTTAAAACCATAGCATAACTCACATCAGGTGGGATGTTACAATCCAATAACAATAATATGTACCCTATCGATATGAGTCATTTTAACTAACCATCTACAATCCATTAATGATAATTTAGAACCTATCCATCTAATTCATCTCCATTAGGACTTATAAGAACACTTTACAACCAGTAGAGACAACACAAATACCATCTTCCTAATTCGCCTTACCTTGTGTTCTATACCTGTAATGGTCACGTAGACATTGGTCGTAGGATATCGTTCATATTAAGTCACGTTCCATACATGTAGCCCATAACCATCACGTATCATACTTTAGCCATAAATCTATAACTCATCAACTAACATTTGGAAGCCGTAATACAATACATCCTAAACATCATCCACCTTAGACAACGTTCTACAATCTCATTGATCATACTTTGTAGTCTATCAACATCATTTCGCTTAAAGTGTAACTTAGTTATCACTATATTAAATCTCTGGGTAGTAGGGTTCTCATCTCCCCATCGACTAGCGAATGTCGTTAAGTAAGTCCTTTTCACTTATACTACTGGTCACTGGGACACACCATAACTATCCAACATGCAAGTCTCTTATCGCATCACCAACTAATGGCCACCACTCTATGAAAATTCCTTTGAGGGTATCACTGTTGACACCTAATTTTTATCCTTCTATAATTTTATTTAATTATTCATGATTCCCAAGTTAGAGACGGAGTGAAACATATATTTTACAAGACGAAAATAAGTTTATAAAATTATTTCAGAAATATTTTGTCACTTTATTTGAACAATATATCATCCGGTATATCATAACTTATTTTTTACATTATTTTGATTATTAATTGTAATTTTTAAAACTAAAGTAATAATTGTGCAAATTCTCAATTTTAAAGCAATTAATGTTTTATTCTGTCAAATTCAGGAAATTTATTTGATTAAATAGGATAATTAAACTACATCTCAATTTCAAAACATGTTAAAAGGATTTTTGCATGAGGCTGAAAATGAAGCTTTTGACCTAATTTGGTTATAATTGGGCCGTCTTGTCTAATTTTAAAATCGACCGAGCCTAGGTCAAAAGACCGAGACCCGACCCCCGCCCCCTCTTCCTTTTGCTTTTTACTGCATTTTCTTAATTGTATTTGTCTCATACGGTTGACAACTCTTTTCCTTGCAAAACTTGTCTTAATCTGGTCTGCTTGGGTTCCATGAACTTTATAAATACAACCCTTTTTCTACATTATAATAGTCCGCAACTCGAATATCTGGCTTTTAATTTGACTAGTTCTTGCTTAATTGGGATCCAAGCCCTTCAATGGAACCCATACTTAGCTTTAACTGGTCATTCACAACTAAAACCCTTCCCTTTTTGGTGTTTGCGAGAGTTTTGTGGTTCAGAGTTGAAGAATCAAACCTTCTCTTTGACTCTAGATTGCCTTCGCAAAAGGTAATTGCATCTCCTTCAAGAATTTTCCTTTTAGTTAACTGTTTTTGTGTACAATATGTGATTTTGAGCATTCATAGTTAATTTATATGTGTTCATTAATTGATAAGGTTGAGTAGGTTCTGAGAAAAGCTTTAAAAATGATTGCCTTCTGTTTGTGAATTAGCTTGTGAACTTGTTTAGATGATTCATGATTAATATATAGCTTGTTTAAGATTAATTTAGATTTAAAATGGACTTAAGGTAGTTCATGACTTGTGAAATACAATGTTGAGCCTGTTTTAGATCTGCATATACCATTTATGATATGTTTAAAGCATGTATGGACTTAATATGGGTTTGACCTCTACAATGAAGTTAGGAATAGCACATAGCATTAGAGTAGCTAAAAGGCCTACCAGACTCAAATGTTGGATTGTTAAGTTCTGAAAAGCTCATGTAGGAGCTGTCTAGATAACTTGAGTTGAAATTTGATTTGGACCGATAAGTTTTGACATGATTCTTGAGGTAACCAGTTGAGTTGAACTTGTGAATCTTGTGTGTTTGGTCTGAGATTAGTTTTGGGCTAAAAAGGGGGAAGTATTCTGCTTGTTCTAGCCTAGCATGTGTAATATTGAAGATAAGAATATTTATGAACTCATGATGTCTTTAAGTGCCTCATAAATCTGTTTGAGACTTGTATCTTGCTAACTTATGAGCATATTAGGAGGTTTGGGTTTGATATCTGGCAAAATGATTTAATTACTCATTCATGTGTTGTCTGTGTTCATTATCTGCTATAATCTGAACCTACTTTAAAGTCAAGGAACTATTTTAAAGGCTCTTTAGTTTAGCTCTTGAAACTGTGAGCCTGCATTGCGGTGCTTATAAGGTCCAATTAGGCTAGAAGGTGCCACCAAAACTTAAAGACAAGTTCTATAAGGTGGTGGTTAGACCGACTATGTTGTATGGGGTGAAGTGTTGGCCAGTCAATACTTCGCACATACAAAAGATGAAAGTTGCGGAGATGAGGATGCTGAGATAGATGTGTGGGCATACAATGAGAGATAGTAGTAGAGATGAAGATATCAGAGATAAAGTGGGAGTGGCCTCGGTGGATGATAAGATGCGAAAAACGAGGTTGAGATGGTTCGGGCATGTGCATAGGAGAGACACAGATGCCCCAGTGCGGAGGTTGGCTATGGACGAGTTCAGAAGCGGTAGAGGTAGGCTGAAGAAGTATTGGGGAGAGGTGATTAGACGGGATATGATGCAGGTGCAACTTACTGAGTACATGACCTTAGATAGGGGGTTGTGGAAGACACAAATTACGGTAGAAGGGTAGTAGGTAGTCGAATGTAGTCCTACTTACGCTTACAAAATGATAGTTGTAGTGTTATTACTGTAGGCCCGATTAGCCTATCACACTTATAGGCGCAATATTGCTTTATAGTCCCTTGTAGTTTGATTTATGCTGCTATGTGTTCCCTAGTGTACTTTGTTGATATTATTTATCTAAGTTAGCTACTGCTTCTTCCTGCCACAATGCGCTACCATGGCGTATTCGATTTTGTTATCAGCATGTTCATATTGCTTTAATTTTTTGTCTGGGTCTGACCGTTTCTCTTGCGTTGTTGTGCTTGCTTCACTTATGATTATGCTTTGTCTTGAGCCGAAAGTCTCCCGGAAACAACCGCTCTACCTACCAAGGTAGAGGTAAGGTCTGTGTACACTCTACCCTCCCCAGACCCCACATTGTGGAATTTTACGGGGTATGTTGTTGTTGTATATGTCTATCCAGTCTGAATCATTAAAAAAATAATAGCATGATTGTTTTTATAGGTTGATGGGTGACTGTTTTGGAACCCCTGTCCATCTCATGAATTAAGTATCCCTCTGTATGCTCCAACATGATTTTACTTTCGCCTATGAGTTGACTACTTAAAGTCATGCTATCTGTTTATGTTGGAAATTTGCCTTTGGCGGGAGTTGCGACCGACCAACTTTAACGGCTTAAACACTAGTGTTACGTATGTTGGAGAATCCGGTTCTTCACATATGCATGATCTACTAAGTACGTAGATAACCGTAGGGCCAAGAATCGTCAAATTTCATTGAGAAATGAAAGAGATATTGGTCCACGAAGTAAGGTGTTTGAAGCATGGAAAGTGTGGTATTGGGTTCAATTCTCCCTCATCGGTAGAGGAAGAAAGAATTGTTGTGTATATAAGAGTCGAAATTGGTTTGGGGTTTGGGACCCCAAGGGGTATCCCATGTGTTTAAAGGAGGGAGGACCTAGATGTGCTTCGGTTCAAGGAAAGACCACGCCCGCCGCCGCCCGCCCGTCCGGTCCGGTTTCGGGTTCCGGGTTGCGGGTTCGATTGCTGAGTTCAGGGTTCGGGTTCAGATCACGAACCCGCAGTGTGGGTCTTACGATATTATCTTTTGGGCGAGAGAACTTTGCGAAGTACAATTTGATCCCGAAGTTTCGGATGTCTGATTCGGACGAGAATTCTTTCAGATATCTGATTTGGTCCGTGAAGTTTCAAGATGTCTGATTTGGTCCCTGAAGTTTCGAACGTCGAAATTTGGGCGATCAGCAGAACGCCAAGCACTCAATTCAGCCATTTATTTTGGCTGAATTACTCCTCCTATAATGGCCAAATCCGTTGGTCTTTCACCATTTATGTTGGTGACTTTACTACCTCCATAATGGCCATTATTTGGCTATTATGGAGGCAGTTTTCAGCCCCTCCATCACCTATATAAACACCCCCTTACACTATTGTTGAGCACTAAGAACACACATATATGATACACGAAAATACAGAAAATACACAAGCAAAACAATTTCTTCCTACACCTTCCAAGGCATCATTTCGTTACTCAATATTCTTCACGGTAGCTCTTGAGTTTCCTTTGCTCAAGTGTTCCATTGCTGTTTTATCTTGTGAGACTAAGTGGTCAGGTCGTATAAAGGATACATACAGGCAATATTGTCTTAAGAATGAGTGCCACACTCGACTCAGCAAAACCAGTTTTCATTTTTCGGTCTTCAACAAAATTGTAATTTCAGTTTTGTGGTTCTATTGTAATTTTCAGAATTTTAGATGAATTATTGAATCTTTGTTTATCCTTTCGAATACTTGTAATAGTTATATACTTCCCGTACTGCTTTATAAAGTACCATAGAGTAAAATCTCCCAATAACTTAAGACAATATTTGTATAGTATTACTATTAGTGTTCGAAAGATATCGGTAAAAAGATGTGTGACTAAATCTGGATATGGCAATGGTTTTCTGGTAGAAGAGAGTGATGATGATGAACGTGTTCATAGTGTCACCTCTACCAAGACTGGTGGGAACAAGCGCTCTCGAGAGCCTGAGGATGCCAACTGGGACAAGAGGAGAAGACTGAAGATGTTATTCTATCTTGCAGCAGAAGGCCTATATCTGTCCCAGACAAAAGATTCGAATAATGGTGAGAAGGAAATGGACACTCAGTCTGATGAAGTGACTGAAGTGAGCCAGAATCCAAAATTGGGATAAGTATTTTTCTTACTTGTCAAGAATAAAGATTAAATGATGTCTGATTAAAAATGGATCAAAGTAAGGAGGAATATGAAAATAATTTATATTCCTTACGCTTTAACAAATCAGAAGTTTAATCTCATCTTCTTTTCCGTTTAAAGATTGGAGTTTGTAAACGACTTAAAAAAATCCGTTCTTTTAAGTGTAATTATTAAAGTGTGTAAAGTATGTTCGCACGTCTGAGGAGAAAGATCCACCGATCGTAAAATCGTTACCACACTTAAGTAAGCGCCAAGAATTATCTGGGCACCAATCATAACGGAAGAAGTCTAAAAGTTAATGACGTTGAGCTGTCATATTATTTGGCGAGAAGATCCTTCATAGGATGATATTGGACACTAGTCATACAAAGCCTCGAGGCGTGGAGTGGGCCAAAATTCTGTGATATGATGATATTGGACACTTTCGGTCATATAAAGCCTCAAGGCGGCGGAGTGGGGCAGAATTCATTTCATAAGAAAAGTAGTGGACACCTAGTAAGGTGGGCGAGTTTCAGTGTCTTAAGCGATCGAAGGCCTAAAGAAAGCGAGAAAAGAAATTGGACACTCGATGCCAAAGCAAGCTGGAGTGGGCGAGTATCCAAATCACATATGATCTCGGTTACGCCTAACCACGAGCAAGAGGTTGTTCATGTGAAACAACGCCACCTCTAAAGTAGAAGGGGTTGGAGAGGTTGTCCTCAATATGACTTCAAGGAATGAGATCACTCTAAAAAGAGGTGTTACAGATTCCTAACTTGGTTTAAGGAATTTGTTGGTCAAAATTTGGTTTGAGATTAGTCCAACAGTGCGTAATAACTAAGAATGGTACGATGCGTCTGTGGCCAGAATGAATGATATATTTGTAATCCGTGCACCTATGCCATCATAGATTAAGACACGTTAAATAGCAAGTCATTCAAAAGCTAGCGAAGTTGAGATTGTTGCCTTCTTTCGACATAAACCCTCAAAATGAATGTGAGGTAGGCGAAGAGGCAAAATCACCTTTCCAAATTCCGTCAAGGGAATAGCAAAAGAAGCACCGCTCTTCTAGAACTTAGTCACACCTACTTGGGTGATTTGAAGTTTAAACAAAATAGAGGGGGGAGATAAATACGTTGTGATCTTCATTGATGATGGTACAACGTATGAAATCCTTTGTTTGTTGAACAGCAAAGATGAAGTTGTTGAAGCGGACAAGCGCTACAAAGCAGAAGTTGGAAATCAACTAATCCTATGGATTGCGAAATTCATAGCGATAGAGGGGGAGAATGTGAAGCATCGTTCATTAAACGACTGTTCATTACTCACCTTCGATCTAACGGTATTAGCCATAGCGCAAACCCGCACGCCTAAATTATGTGGGGCAAGGCGATCCTTAGCGCTAATGCGATTCTCACCACAACTCCGCATAAGGATAAGGACACCTCTCCGTGTGAGACATGGAAATGATCTTACATACAAAAGTTGTGATGTGGGGTGGCTTGGTAGAAGTTGGACTAATCAAAGCAGGTCAAGTTCGACCTAAGATCAGATTGCATATCCATTTGGATGCAGTAAATAACAAGAGAACTTATCGCCTCTTGGCGTCAAAGAATCTTGAATTCTTATAAGATAACTTTCCTTGAAAAGGAAAAAGGAGTAATTGCTCAAGGTTAACAAGAACATGAGGGCTTTGTTATTCGGAACTAGACGCTCGGTATCTACAAGACTCGAAAGTTCTTTGGCTATCAAGAACTTAATATTCGGATCTGCAGAACTTCGGGGATTCTAGATGTTGAACCAAGGCCAGACAAGAGGGGACAAAGACTTGTTCGATCCTTACAGCTTGTATGGTTAAGAACGAACCATGGACAATTAACAAATAATTGTTATCTCCAAAAGCTGCTTTGGAAAGAAGCTAAAGAGAGAAATATATTCCATCATATAGAACCATACTTGCGTAATGGTTGATCTTCCTCAGGAAAAAGAACCTTTGGGTTGTGAAAAAGGATACTCAAAAGTGAGTACAAAGTAGATGGATCTCTTGGCGAGTTCAAAGCCTCGACTACTTGTACATGTGCTCTAGGAGTAGCTTAACATCATGGGCCATTGCGGTCTTGCGTGGCATGAATGTTAAAGCGACCTTCCCAATAGGAGAGTTGGAAGAAGAGAATCGAGTTGGTTTTACGAATTTGTTGGGCTTCTTCCTGAACTTTCATCTTTGTCCCTGAAATGTTTACATTTTGGTCCTGAAAGTTTCAGATAAAACAGAAACAATGAATCTGACCACAGAAACATTGACTCTGAAGTTAGAAAGCCAACAGTTGGTTTGAAAGTAAAAGTCATATTGAAACAAAGTCTCGATATGAAAGATATGGATATCACAGATGACATCTTAGGAATTGAATTTCTAAAGACATCTAACGGACTGGTCGATAGTTGACAGTCTCGTTGAAGCCATCAATGGATATGAATCATAGAACTGATTGGAATCATGGTGCACCCATAGACAAGGAGCGATACGCACAGATCACGTGTAGTTCAATGTATTGTACACACTACAACCGACCTGGTATCGTCCTACAATCAGATCAGTTGAACTAAGGTTCACTGATAATCTTAATACATGATCAATAGAAGGCGTTAAGTCGGATATGACGATATCTGAATTATTCGCTATCTACGGATTATAGTATTACGGATGTCGGCTGATTACGAGAGAACACGATGATGCAAGCTGGACATTAGATGCGAAGAACACCAAAGCCACAAGTAAATGTGTATGGTGGTTCTTGGAAAATCCTCTAAGCAAACTTGCATCGGCCGATTCATGATGGAATCGGAGTTTATCGCTTTATACAAAGCATGAAAGAAGTTGAGTAACTTCACGACTCCTTAGAAGGGCGTCCCTTATTAGGGAGAAACGTGCCTTGTGATTATACCTTTGTGGCTAGCCGGTCGGCTTTAGGAAGAACACGGATGGCGGCGTCTGGACATATCTGTCGAGATTTGTCGGGAGACATAAGGCCGTATGGCGATTGATCATCACGGGTGTCACTTCCTTGTTTACTAACTAAGGGACTACGGAGATCAAGTGTTCTCGCTGTCTGGGGAATGGGCAAAAACCCAAAATATACGGACCAATACGGTGGTAACCCAACCTTACTAGCTGGAGATCCCGGTAATTTGGTTCAATGGGAAAACTAAGTTGTAAAGGTTCGGTTGATCGCCGATTGGAAGCATGAGCACTTCGGATAGTGATTTACGAAAGAAACACCAAATCCAAAGCCGTTCGCGATAGACTTTAAGTGCTATCTGCGGTGTGGGTAAAGGTTAAGTTTTCAAAACTGTAATGCTCCTCAGCGGTTGAGGTTAGATTTTAGGGAAACTTTTAATGGTTCCTAACACTTGTGAAGTGGGGTATAGCAGGATACCTTGTAGGAGACCACCTATTTAAGTGCGAGGGCGTGCGCCTCAAAATGAACGCACTTAAGAATCCAAGGCGTTGTCCATGGCCAAAGCGGACAAAACATTACGAAGAAGAGAGTAAGGGAATTTGTTGTGTTGGTATCATTGACTTGACTTACACTAAACACCGACGGTTCAAGACATCACGTTCACCGCGATGAAGTAAGTCCGATGGTATTCAACTATGGAAGGTTCAAAGTGAGGCTACCTCTCCTTATGCAACATCGGTCTGTTTGAAATATTCTTTGGAAATGAAAAAGACACCATGTGAGTGCGCCAAAATCTCTTTCAAGAGGGATTGTTGGAAATTTGCCTTTGGCGGGAGTTGCGACCAGCCAACTTTAACAACTTAAACACTAGTGTTACGTATGTTGGAGAATCTGGTTCTTCACATATGCATGATCTACTAAGTACGTAGATAACCGTAGGGCCAAGAATCGTCAAATTTCATTGAGAAATGAAAGAGATATTGGTCCACGAAGTAAGGTGTTTGAAGCATGGAAAGTGTGGTATTGGGTTCAATTCTCCCTCATCGGTAGAGGAAGAAAGAATTGTTGTGTATATAAGAGTCGAAATTGGTTTGGGGTTTGGGACCCCAAGGGGTATCCCATGTGTTTAAAGGAGGGAGGACCTAGATGTGCTTCGGTTCAAGGAAAGACCACGCCCGCCGCCGCCCGCCCGCCGTCGGTCGGTTTGGGTTCGGGTTGCGGGTTCGATTGCGGGTTCGGGTTCGGGTTCCAGATCCGCAGGCCCGCAGTGTGGGTCTTCGATATTATCTTTGGGCGAGAGAACTTTGCGAAGTACAATTTGATCCCGAAGTTTCGGATGTCTGATTCGGACGTAATTCTTTCAGATATCTGATTTGGTCCGTGAAGTTTCAAGATGTACTGATTTGGTCCCTGAAGTTTCGAACGTCGAATTTGGATGATCAAAGCAGAAACGCCAAGCACTCAATTCAGCCATTTATTTTGGCTGAATTACTCCTCCTATAATGGCCAAATCCGTTGGTCTTTCACCATTTATGTTGGTGACTTTACTACCTCCATAATGGCCATTATTTGGCTATTATGGAGGCAGTTTTCAGCCCCTCCATCACCTATATAAACACCCCCTTACACTATTGTTGAGCACTAAGAACACACATATATGATACACGAAAATACAGAAAATACACAAGCAAAACAATTTCTTCCTACACCTTCCAAGGCATCATTTCGTTACTCAATATTCTTCACGGTAGCTCTTGAGTTTCCTTTGCTCAAGTGTTCCATTGCTGTTTTATCTTGGGAGACAAATTGTCCAGGACGTATAAAGGATACATACGGGGCAATATTGTCTTAAGGACAGAGTGCCACACTCGACTCAGCAAAACCAGTTTCCATTTTTCGGTCTTCAACAAAATTGTAATTTCAGTTTTGTGGTTCTATTGTAATTTTCAGAATTTTAGATGAATTATTGAATCTTTGTTTATCCTTTCGAATACTTGTAATAGTTATATACTTCCCGTACTGCTTTATAAAGTACCATAGAGTAAAATCTCCCAACAGTTTAATCCTAAATGTTGTGTATAACCATGCCTACTTTCATTTAGTTTAGTCTGGAATGGATGTTAGGCTCTCTTGAGTTTCCAAAGGGTCAAGACTGTATCATAATATCATATTAAAAGACTGTTTGCATCCACCTGTATATTCATATTACCACTGCATGTTTAAAATTCCAACCACCTAGTTCAACTGCATATCTAGGTAAGAGATGAGAAGTTCTGAATAATCATGTTAACTGCTATGTGTTATTATCTAGTTTGAATAGCAAAATTAGGCCAAATTCTGTCTGCTAACTTGAGAAGTTGTTCATAAAGGGTCATGTAACCTTTGTATGTCAATTGAGTCTAAATTATCTTGTTTGTTTGACTCTGTGAATCATGTCTGCTTATACCCAAATCAGTTAAGATAGTAAAGTACATAGAAGGGTAGGAGATTGATTGCAATATATATCTGTATGTCTCTTTAAGACTGTTAACTTGAAGATTTGACAATTAACTTCTTGTTTGAGTTAGAACTTGACATCTGAGTCCCTCTACCTTCTAATGTAATTCTCATCCATGTGAAATTGTAATTCTGTGTTTGCCCTGATAGCATGCCCATTCTTATCTTATGTCATGCATAATCTGTTTCTGTTAATCAGGCTGAAGCCTGCAAATTGTGGAAAAAAAACCAGAATGTGCTTTGTTGTTTCAAGTGCTATATGTCTAAACCATGAAGTGTAGGTAAAAGCCTCATCACATACAACTTGCTCAAAATATCAAGGGATTAGATGCATGTTCTTAAGCTTGATCATAGGAGTATTGTGTGTTGTCTATCATTAAGTGTTAGTTTATACAGAAGCATGTTGTGAACTGAATTGCCCTTCCTTATTGTGACTAGCTTGTATGCACAGCTTTTCCAAATGCCATGTCTTCTTCCTTAGATACTAGCTTAAAAATAAGAAAACATGCTGGTCCTGCTTAAGATGCCTTCAACATGTTTAACTTAGCTTCCCCTTCCCTATTTGGTTAGCTTTTAAGCTATACAAGAGAATAGTTAGGAGGTAATGTATTCAATGTAGCACATGTCCTTTTTTTTTATAAATATGATGCCCTATGTGTTAAAGCTGGTTCGTATAATGTGCATTTGAAATCTGGGAAATGTCATAAATATTTTCATTACCTTGTATGCATAATTTAGCTCGTCTTACTGCATACGCATTGATTTGGACCTTTGACTACAACTGCCTCTCCTTTCTTTGACATATGTTGAGTCTCTTTATAATATGCACAAGGATATGCCGACTGTATACCAAGCATACTTGGTATATCAGGTATACAAGTTAAATATATACCTATGTATATCATTCAGGCTCTTCCAAATAATCGATCTGTTGGGTTCAAACCCAATGCCTTGCGAGTTTAAGTGGTTATTCTGATTGTTTATTGCATACATTTCGGCTTAGCCTATTCCTCTTTGATTTCCTTGCTTTATTTCTCCATGATTGTTAGCCGATTTAGTTGGGCTAAACCCATGTGTCTTTCATTCGCTAAACGAATTCTGCTACTTGTCTAGTTTGGGTTCAGCCCACTTTGACTGTTTTCTTTGCATTATTGTGTATAATTATGGGGCTGTTTCTTGCCATTTCAATTTGGACCCCATTTATTTGTAAACTGTTTTTCGTGGTTTAAAATTATTTGTATGATAATTTTGGGCGCCTTCTAACTTGCACCTTCCTTTTCCCCTCCTCCTCCACGTACTGGGACGAGCGATTTGGGCCTCTGTATTGCCAAACCAGTTGGGCCAAAAGCCCAACCAATTTATTTCCATCGAGTCCGAATGAGCTGTAGCTGCACATGAAGCCCTAGCTATGGGTGAAAATAGCCAACTGGTGGGCTTCGGTAGGCCCACCAGCCTAACCTTATCTCTTTCCGTTTCAAATATATATGTATTGTATATATACTTGTATAAATACACTTGGATAATTTATTGGAATCATTGTGGTTATAACCTAGGATTGGCAAAACGATATGTACATTGTGTAGAATAGAGTGGTCAAAAACGGATTTCAAAATTGGGTCAATCGTAACTCGTAACATTTTATGAAATAGAAGCATATCTCAAAACTGATTTTTACTTTAAAGAACCGGGTATGTTTCAATAAAAAGTGGATTGTTTTTACATATGAAATCTGGGTTTTTAACATGGGATTTGGACCGGACAACAACTGAAGGAAAATGTACCGTTTTCAAATAAAAATTAAAGTTGGAAAACTTGTGCTGCAAAACTGAGTTAAACAAAAAAATGGATTTTAGTGAAAGTGAACCAAGTTATGGACTTTTTAAGTTGTTTTGAGCAGGGCCTAATCAAATTGGTTTCTAAATAAACCAAACCTTAGAAAACTTGAGTTGGGGCAAGTGGTTTGGGAAAGTAGAATATGGAATTGACTTTCAAAATAGCATTTAAAGTAAAAACTTGTATTTTTCTAAAACCTTAAACATGTCCATTTAAACTAACGGTGGCCAGTGGGCCGGACTCGGGTCTGGCGGGGTCGGGGTCAGGGCGGGACGGGCGAAGGGGTCGGGGACGGGTCTGGCGGGGTCGTTTCTGGCGGGACTTGCTCCAGTCCCGTCCCGATCCCGATCCCGTATGAATCGGGTCGGGATCGGGGCGGGTTTCGGATTTTTTTTTAAATAACATATGTATAAAAAAAATTCAATAAACAAGACAAGATAGTGTAATAAAAACATCCCAAAGCTGTTTTTGTGCCTCTTATATTATTTAATAGACATATGATTTTTTTTGTGATACAAAATTACAAATACAATTGTCTAAAATCTAAATTGCAACTTTGTGGTGTTGTCCAAAAGTTGCAAATTGCATAATAAAATTGCAATTAAAAAAATTACATTCTTAAAAAAACCTGTTCTAATTGCTTGATGATTTCCTGTGGTTCTTCGGTTGGAATTGGTATTTGGTGGTCAAATTGATCTACGTTGCTTCCACCACCTTCGGATAAGATTTCGTTGTAGTTTTCGTCTTCTTCTCCGTTGATCTCCGGTTGACCGCACCTTCTCCGCTCTGCTCGTATTCAATCTCTGAATAATACTGCAATTTTCAAGTTGTCTCCGGCTAATGAGTGTCTGTGGTCTCCTATTTGATATCTGCTTGTGAAAACGCTTTGACGCCTTGATTGATGGCGCTTGAATGTTCAAAACATCTTGGACCATCAATGAAAGTGTCGGAAAGGTCTTCTCATTCCCTCCAAAGATTTCAAAGACAAGTCTTCATGTCCATTTTCATTGATAACTTCTTGGTACGGTACAGAACCCTGCAAAACAAAAATATCCAACTCGCTAATTTGGTTAGTAGTAGAGGTACGACCGCACATTCTATTTCTGAGGCTTTCAATACTAGCCGCAGAAACATCATGTCTTTTGTGAGGTTGTGTTGAAGATGAAGAAGATGATATGAAAGCCGGTAAGTTACTAGCATTTTCTTGTTGATAAAATCTATATATTTTTTTGCATTGGTGTTCTACGCTAGACAACACTTCTTCTTTAGTTTGTTCAATAGGTGGTGGGTGATTTAGATTTTTGGGACTTGGAGGTGGTAGTACTTCTATACAATCGTAAATAGTTTCAATTAGTGATTTAGTACCGTCTATTTTAATAGTAGAATTTAATACAGAACCAATAATATAAATAGTGGGAATAGGAATAAAATATATTTTATTTTGACAAATATTTTTTATAGCTACCTTATAAGCTGGTTTTTCCATATATTCACTAAGTAATAAAAATATTAGAGTTATATAAAACAACATAGTTGAAATGGTAGGATAATATATACCGGAAAATTCTTTTGTTGCTTGAAAAAATTTCTCTAAAAATACAATAAGTTCGGAAATTTTTACCCAATCACTATCTAAAATCATATCAGCTGAATTTTTATTATGAGAGTTAAAAAATAAAGTTATAGGTTTTCTATAGTCATAAGCAACAAGTAGTTGCTCGTATAAAGAATCCACCTAGTGGATACTTCTTGTGGAATTTTTCTATAAGATAGTCCACAATCGTGACAAGTTTTTTTATATTCTTTTCTACGTTGTACTTTATTACTTTTAAAAATAAAGTTTATAGCAAATTGTATTTTACTAAAAATGTCTTCAAAAAGTGATAGACCATCCTTTACAATTAAGTTATATATATGGCACACGCATTTTATATGAAAATGATCTGAAAAAGATGGAGTTAAACCATTTTTTAAAATTGTAATTGCGTAATTGTTAGAAGAAGCGTTATCTAATGTAATAGTCGTAATTTTATCGGTTATTCCGTAATAATGGCACACTTGATAAATATTATCTGCAATAAAAGTACCAGTGTGCCTATCATCTATATATCTATACGCTAAAATACATTTTTGCATAGACCATTTATAATCTATCCAATGACAAGTTACAGTTAAATAATTATGGTCGTTAGTACTACGACCTATATCAGACGTGATAGATACTTTGCCATTAAAATGATATAATGAATATTGTAAATATTATTGATATTCATGCGCGAATTTAAATACATCTCTCTTAACAGCTGATCTAGGAAAACCGTTAAAAGCAGGATTATATATATCTCTAATGTAATGAATAAAATCGGGAGATGAAGGAAATGAAAAAGGCAAACCCTCCACAGCAACTAATTTTGATATTGCTTCCCTATCTCTATGTTTATTGTATTTAGGGCCTACAATTCCCCCCGTCATAGGGTTAATTTGACCATGTACTTGGTCCGGGACAGTATCAGTATGTGAACCTTGTCCCGATGGAGCGAGCGTTTGCGCACCCGGTTTTGAAGCATGGTATAGGGCATACCTAGCTGGATGAACACTTACTACGTGTCTAATTAAACCCCCAGTCCCACCGTGACCTTTTCCAGTTTTAAATTTTAAAACATTTTTACAAATTTTACATATATCTACTTGATTCTCTACGTCCCTATCAAAAAATGTCCATGCATCTGATTTTAATGGTCGTTTTGCTTGACCTCGTCTCATACTAGGGGGAATAGGAGGTATTTCAGTTGAAGGTGCACTAGTGGGTATGTTGTCATCAACATTAGTGGGTGTATCATCTAGATCATCGTCTAAATTAAAGTCTTCTTGAGTTCCAGAAAACAGCTCCTCGTCTAAATCTAATGGTATTGTAGGAAAATGTTGAGTATCAACAAAATAATCCTGTGTAGGAATAAGATGACTAGAAGAAGTACCCTTGCCCTGGTTGCCCTTACTAGAAGAAACACCATTACCCTTAAACATACCTCTTAATCCTTTCATTTTAATTATGATAATAAATAATTAAAGATAATAAAATTAAGTGCGCTAAATAAAATAAATAGATAATAATAATTTAATGAAGGAACAAATGTACCAAACGCCGACGTAACGTCGACGTGTAATCGAGAGGCTGAAAATTGAAACTTTGCTCGATGGAAGATCCTCAAGCTAGTTGCCAACTTCACTCCCAATTCCCAAATGATTAAATAAAATTGAATATTTAGTAAACAATGTAGACTTGTAGAGATATATATTAAGAGATTAGAGAGATTGTAGGAAGATTTGTGAGAAAGATGAAGAGAAAATGAGTTATTTATAGTTGGAAAATTGGGTTAAAGTGTAAATATAATAACTTATGAGTTAAAAATAAATATTAAGGGGTGGGGGTTGGGGGAGGGGGGAGGCCTAAAATGGCCGTTGCCCAACGACCAAAATCTAAAATGGTCGTTGGTGCAACGGTTATATTTGCAAAGAGGGAGAACTCAGGCGGGGTCGGGGTCGGGACGGGCTCGGGGCGGGGTCGGGTCGGGCGGGCCTGGGGCGGGACGAGACATTGTCCCATCCCGAGTTTGAGTCCCGCCACCATTTTTTTTACGCAGGGTCGGGGCGGGACCGGGACGGGCTCGGGTCGGGCCATCCCTAATTTAAACCAAATACATTCTTTTCTCAAAAAAATTCTAAAAATGTATAAAGAAAATTAGGACAAATCACTGGACTAATAAGAGTGGAGTTCTACTCAAATTGAATTTTGAGTGTACTTTTAGTCTGAATGAATTGATGAAATTATCCCTATACGAATTATTGTAGGCAGAATTTAGCTCTTTGATTTTCAAAATCCTTTTATGAGTTTGAAATAAAGTGAATGACATGTTAATGACTTTTGCGGAAAATAAACATTTTAAAGCAATTTATAACAATAAACATGCTACAGAAATCGAAGGTCAATCGTATTCTCATTGAAGTCAGAGTTAGTTCGCGGTCGTCCAACAGTCGACAACGGTTTACCTCGAGTAGTCCTCTCGGATCCGCTATTCATTCAAAAAACCACTCTAGTTTGCCTAGGATAGAGTGAAGCCAAATACCTACTGAACTAGCGCATACTTACCTAGACTAGTTCAGATATTTTAGACTGAGGAGTTAGACTACCCCGTGTCTTGACAGTCTATGACCCGACATCACTGTATCCAACTACTTGCTATGTGGAAACATGATTGTGCCTTGTGTGATAAACCATTGTCCTTTGGGGGGGGGAGGATTAACCGTGCTCTATTTTGTAGATGCATACCAACCTAAAGTTCGATATGGTTCTGGAAGCACCTGAGTTACTGAGATTTTGGTGGTCATGGTTAAACGCCCAACAACAAAGAAAAGTTACGAAATGTCTAGGACACCTACCCTCACTAATGACTAGAAAAGGAATAGAGAGTTGTTAGAACTTCTCACCAGATATTGGGACTGTGATTGAATGGTGTTTAGGTTCGGGGACTTCGAGATGACCCAAACTTTAGAGAAGATCCGAGATTGCATAGATAGCAATGGGACGTGTATGAAAAGGAGGAAGAAACTCGACCATAACCTTCTAATACCACATAGGCCCATTCCTGACGAGATAATAAAGCTCTTATCTCTAGCCAGCACCAATTGGATATTCGGTCCAACCGTAGCCTTTAGGGATATTTACAACCGCTTTGGGTCCAAAAAGTGTATTTAGAACACTTGATCGAGTTTCAGACTTATGCTGATTGGGAAGTCACCCAACCTATAGCCTTTTCCATATGCCTACTAGGTACTATGGTCCTTCCCTATGATCGACACCTCGACATACATACCCGTGTCATTTATGTCACTCATGCTATCTTTCATGGCATAACCTCAAATGAAGAAACCAAATACTTTGACTTAGTTCCTGTCATCCTAGCCGAAATATACTGAGCTTTAGGTCAATGCCGAAGCCTACATATGTACTTTCATGGGTGTAACCTACTACTATAATGGTGGATTATCAAACACATCAACAAATCTGAGAATCTCTCATACTTACACCCAGAATGTAGAATAGGTAACCCCCAAGCAAATTGTCCAAATTTTGGAAACCAAACCAAATAGGGGTGGACCTTCATCTTTTCGAGACTCCGAAAGGATAACATACAGTGGAGATTCCCTGACTTCATATTCGAGACTGTTGTAATGAGAGGTAAAAATGTCCTTTCTTGCCACTTATGGAAATCCGGGGAATTCACCCACATGCACCTATTAAGGTCCTAAGACAGTTCGGTAGGAGACAAGTGATACCCCAAGTAGGAAATATGGGGGAGTATGTGGTCGACTACGAGGAAGATTGGATCAAAGGGGTTGCTGACATCATCCGATAGTGGAATGGTCGAGTGGGATGGGCCCCACAGACTTTAGCCGAAGATAAGTTTCATCCGGGTTGTGACGAGACTATGTCGATTGGTTGAGAGCACACTTGCAAGGCACCCTTACTCCGGGACCCAACCGCTATCAGTGTAGCCATGACAAAGATTCAAAAGCCCAGATCAAGGCTCATCGTATCCAAAAGTAAGTTGATGATCAGGATGCCAAGTATTTGGAAAAGATAGTGATCAGACTGTTATAGCTAGTTTGACTGAGGAGTTAGACTTCACTCGTGAGTGCTTAGAGGATCTTGATGCTCGGATGAGGACACCGATGGATGAGACTGCACCTATGACCTTTACAGAGAAAGGGTTTTGGGTTGATTCGTTGATGATGTCTACTCACCTCTAGATTCAGATCGCCCTTCGAATGGCCAAGAAAGCTAGGACAGACAAAGCTTCATCATCAGCCACTGGAGGCCACTTATGCTGATTTATTGCTTTATAGCCCCTTGTCGGCTTTATCATATTTTGTAATCTCAGGAAAACTTTATTATTAATGAAATATGATTATGGGGACAATGGTTTGAATCAACATTTGGCACAATTATATTTTAAAACGATTAGCAAACCTTAGTACAAAAAGGTTCAGGAACGCGAATATTATGATTGCTAATTATGTGATTATGTGACATATATGCTTATATACTTTCATGTGTTCCGTCCGAACTCTTGATTGGTTCCACATTTCGGACACCAATCCAAAAGAAAAACACAAAAAAATACCAAAACCTAACTAAAATTTACATCTCTTTAAAGATTGATTTGCTACCAATGGGTACTCAAGAGGCACATCGCCAGTTGTTGATTTGGTCAGTGACGAGGAAACTGAAGAGTTGCTTCGGGAAAAGATACGCAAAATAAAGGAGATGATTGACTTGGCTAAAGCCAAAATGAATGAGGTCGACCAAATTCTGAACTTGGTAGGAAACCTTCCAAAAGAGACCACTGCCAAAACTTCCTAGATGACGTCAAAGAAATGGTCAACGACTACATCCCACTGTTCAAGACATCTAAACGGGAGTCAGAGGTGCCCGAGGAAGATCATGTACCATATGCTGGGAAATCGAGTAGGCCAGCCGAGAGAGTTACCCAAATTACCTTTGAAGCTGCTACATACTACGGGACGCCACAAGGGCCATCCCGAACATTATCCCCTATCTGGTGGGCAATTGGCCTCAAAGCCTGCACTTCACCCTTCAGGTTCGCACCATGGCCGGTGCGAAGCATCGAAGTGTTCGAGGATTGAAAGTTGTCAAAGCATCGTGTTTCAGCCATGATGTCCTCCCAACTTGCACACCTATCTATGCTCACAAGAGATGTCTTTTCCACAAAAATCATCCTAGCCACACCGTAGACGATGTCTGGCCCTCAAGAAAAGGATCATAAGATTGATCGATGACAAGACTATTCGCAACCCGTGGGGCCCATAATCCCTACTGATTTATGACCCTAGTATGCCTGATGAAGGAATCACCATTAATACACAAGTTTGGCATTACGACTTCATTGTCGTTGAAGACTCGTACGCAAGCCTTTTTTCAACACTTGCTAGCACTGACAAGACTCGTCGGGTCAAGACTGCTTGGAAACCCTCCGTAAGTTCCTCGGAAAGAAGGAAGATTTGCTTATACCATTCAGGGGCACCGAGACATGCCAATGAGGAATGCGAGACTTTCAAGTTCGAGCCGAAGCATTTGGTCAATACCAGTCAGATCTATGTAGTTCTACCCCGCCGCTACTAAGAAAAGCCACCGGGAGTATGCGCGGTCGTAAGGACGACGACCCGCCATAGCTTCAGGGAGAATTCATCTTTTGGGTAAATTTAGGTGTCCCCTTTATTTTCAATCGAATGTTATCCCCCTTTATTTTGTAAAAGAAACTATGTCCGACCTTATGTCCCAAGGGGGATACGTAGGAAGTCCTTATCGGGCCTGGTCTAGGAAATTGTTCGGAGAGAATAAAATTAGGGATAATTTCTATATAAACCAAACTACAGAAGGACCTGATTTCTCGTGGAGGGATACGTAGGTAGTCTACGTATAATATAGGGGCTGAGTCTACGCATACTAGGCCTCTGCATTATATAAATTATAATTCCCCCTTATTAGAAGAGGTTTGGTCTCAATGACGTCATGGTAGCAAATTAACTAGACTTTCAAACCAAAAAACCTAAAAACCAAAATGACCAAAATATCTCTGGAACGAAAAATCAATTAAGTGTTCGGATCAGACGCATGAGTCTACGTGCTTTATATGCAATCTGTCTGCAATGTCTTGTATTATTATTTTGCACTAACATTACTAACAACATTTGCATTTGAGTTTTTCTTATCTTAAAAAGGGGGTCGATCCATGTTGTATCACACTGGCATACTCTACTAGATCTAAAGTTGAAGCAACATCATTTTCTAAATAGAATTAAGAAAACATGACTGGTACTTTGGATGACGGACGTAACAAAGAAGGATTGGTTATGGAGGACCCTGCGCCTCTAAACCCCCAAAACCCATCATATCGCGAGAAAGAGATTAATTTACTATTTTGAAAGATAGCGGACCTCCAGGAACAAGTCTCAAGGAATGAAGCGGTCAATGCCGCCAAAGAAGCAATCATTGAAGCAAGAAGGCCACCACTACCTTTTCCATCTAAGGGTTCGCCGATACCCGATCACTTTCCAGCCTACCCGACTGGAAGCGGGCCAACTACCCGAACTCACAAGGACACTACCACCGACCAATGCCACTCGCATACCTGGGACTTACCGTTCAGTGTCTTCATATCAGACACCACCCATTTATGCTAAGCCGAGCCTACATCTAAATACCGCTACTCATAAAACACCCAGAACTACTAGCACTCCCAGAAATCGCCAAATACATCCTACAATATCCTTCCATACCCCTATCACTACAATTGATTCCTCACTTGAACTTGATCATTACAAGGAGATGGAAAAGGTGCAAAGAGCCGAACAATATATGAGAGATAAGGAGATGGAACAAAAAAGGTGGACTTGCTAAAAAATTCTAACAGAGTCTCTTGGAAATTAACCGACCTTAGTTATGATGATCTCTGCATGCACCCAGACTTGGACTTACCCAAAGGCTTTAAGGTGCCCAAGTTCGAAATGTTCAATGGTATGGGGAACCCCAAAGCTCACCTAAGAGCATACTGTGACCAACTGGTCGGGGTAAAAAGAAACCAGGCTCTAATTATGAGGCTATTCAGTCGGAGCTTGACTGGAAAAGTCTCTGAATGATTCACTGCACAAGATATACATCGCTGGGCCACCTGGGAATACATGGCGAAAGCCTTCATGGAAGGATTCCATTTTAACGTGGAAATCGTGCCTGGCCGATACTACCTAGAAAAGGTTAAGAAAAAGTCCACAGAAATGATAAGGTTGAGAGGGAGCATGTAATAGAAGAATTAAAAGAAGAGCTACATATTCTAAAAGAACAAATGATAAGGTTGAAAGGAAAAAAAAAGTAAGGAAAATATATAAAACAAGTGATGAAAGTACTGCCAGTAGTGAAAAAACTTATAATGATTCAAACAAAGATAGTAACATGGCAAATGAGTTAACTAATCAAGGAATACAAGTAGCAAAATTCATAGAAGAAATAGAGGAAGAAGAAAACTCAGAAATAGTAAAAGAAAATAATCAAATAATAGAAGTTTTAGAAAAATTGAAAAATGTAAATGTAATTATAGAAGAAGAACCTGAAAGCGATGTAGAAGATGAATTTAACAGACCTATAGAAACTGATGATATAGTGAATAAAGATACTAATGACTATCCTGAAGAAGAATTAATAGACCCTAATTTAAAAATAATAACAAGACGACATAATAAAATACCAAAACATATACCAGTAGGACAACAAGCTGAATTTAAAAAATTTATAGGATCAATGTCACAAGGTGTAAACTTTAATGGATACTTCCTAGATTTAGACAATGTTTATGATGAACAAGAAATAGGAAGAAGAATAAATGATTGGAATCTTGAAATGTATATAGCATTAATGAACTCTACACATACTGATAACCTAGATTACATTTATGACTTAATATCTAAAACATTAATTGGAAAAGTAGCATTTTGGATGGAATACATAACATACCAACTAAGAGGAGAAGTATTTAGTCATGCAAGAGAATGTAAATCTATGCTAATGATATTTGACATTGTACTAAAAAGAGAATTTTTATGAGAAAAATGGTTAGTAGCACGAGAAAATATATTTGCAGAAAGAAAAACTAAAATGATAATGAATCTAAATAACATGAAATGCTGTAAAATTAATAAGCTACCGGAATATACAATAAGTTTTAGTAAATTCTTTTATGAAACAATATTTTTTCCACAAGAATGTTTAATATATCAACAACTTTATTATGATCATTTACCAGCACCATATAATACTGAAATATCAAAAGAATATACTCAACTAGAACCAAGAGAAAACACGTTAGGAGAAAGGATAAGAGTACTAAGAGCATACTTAATGTGAAAATGTGAACAATATAGAATGCAACAAAAAATTTAAAAAGATAAGAAACAAGGATTGAAAGAAATATGTGGATTCACAGAACGAAGATTGGTATTTGGATGTGATGATAAAAAAAAAGAGGAGATATAAGAAAGGTCGTAGACATAAAAAATATCAAAAGAAAGGATATAAAAAATACAATAGATACAATAAACAATACTACAAACCTTATAGGAAAAAATAATTAAAAAAATATAGAAATACTCCTGAAACGAGGAAAAGATTTAAACATAAAAGAAAATTTAGAAAAAGAAAGTATATAAAGCCTTTAGAAGAAAAACCCAAAGAATGTAAATGTTGAAATTGTAATGAAAAAGGACACTATGCTAATAAATGCCCAAAACTAAAGAAAAAAGGTGTAAAATATATAAATACATCACAATTTATTATGAATTTACAACAGATAAAAGAAGATAATAATAAATGATATGAATATGAAGACTTTTATGTTAGTCAAATTGAAAAAGAAAGTGGAACAGAACCAGAAAATATTAACTTTATTAACCAAAACTCAGATAGTGAAAATAGCTCAGAATAAAATGGAATTACACGAAGAAAAGAAAGAATTAGGAAAAACTTAATGGAAATGATGTGTGGAGTTAGATAAAGAAAAAAGAAAATTAGAAGAAGAAAAACCTACTGGAAACAATGCGAAAGAAAATATGCCTATAAACTTAGTACCGTTACTAGTGAAATAGGATACAAATATTACCATGATAAGTATAAAACGGTAGCTAAGAATTTTAGTAAAATAAGAGAGAATTAGAGAGTGTAAGACAAGAAATGGAAAAATTGAAAATCTAATGGTAGAAATTTATATAGAAGCTCATATAAAATATAAGTCTAATAAAATGATAAAGCAAAAAATCTTTATAGATAGTGGAGCAGACTTATGTCTAGCAAGAAAAGAAGTATTAGAATTACACAGATGAAAAAGGTCTAAAACTCATAGAATAAGAGTATCAGGATTTAATGAACAGATGAAAGAATTATATATAATAGCAAAAAATATGAGAATAATATTAGGTAAAACAATATTTCGACTACCGATAATATATCAAGAAGACCATATGAGACAACAAGTATTATTAGGAAATAATTTCTTAGACTTTTTTAAAAATAAGTTATAAACAATAATACTTTAAGTTTACAAACACCTTGTAATAAATGGATAATTTTAAAAAGAATATTACCAATACAAACATTACGATTATGTAATATAAGATCGGATAGGAATAATAATCTACAATTATTAAAAGAAAAATATCTTAATATATTAAAAATGAATTTTGGAGAAAATTCAGTACAACTATGGGGAAAAGAAAAAATATATGCTGAAATCAAGTTAATAAATCCCAATGATACAATTTGATGTAAACATATTAGATTTAGTCCAACAAATTAGAAAGAATTTGAAAACCAGATAAAAGAATTATTAGAGTTAAAAATAATACAAGAAAATAAAAGCCCGCATAGTAGCCCAACCTTTTTAGTAAGAAAACATAGTGAACAAAAAGAGGAAAGGCTAGGATGGTAATTGATTATAGAGAACTAAATAAAAAGATAATATTTGATGGATATTTTTTACCATACAAAAGAAACCTTATTAACAGATTAGGAGGAAAGAAATAGTTTAGTAAATTTGACGGTAAAAGTAGATTTTGGCAAATTAAATTAACAAATGAATCAAAACCTTTAACAACCTTTAGTGCATCTCAAGGACACTATGAATGGAATGTACTACCATTTGGATTAAAAAATGCACCACAAATATTTTAAAGAAGAATGGACCAAGTGTTCAGAAGATTAACAAAATTTTGTATAGTATATGTTGATGACATATTAATATATAGTGACAATTTGGAAAACCATATAAAACATCTAGAAGAATTTATAAAAACGGTGAGACAACATAGAATATTATTATCTGAAAAGAAATCTGAAATTTTCAAAAATCGTATCGAATATTTAGGATATATTATAGATAAAGAAGGATTACAATTACAAGAACACGTTGTAACAAAAATAAAGAATTTTAAAGATAAGTTAGAAAATAAAAAAGAGGTACAACAATTTGTAGGAGTAGTAAATTATGCTTCAAACCACATAAAAGATTTACCACTCTTAAGAAAACCATTACAAGAATTAACTAGAAAAAATATAACATTTGAATGGACAGAAGAACATACTAAAGCTATAAATGAAATAAAATAAAAAGTAAAGGCCTTACCAAAACATAGAATACCAACAGAACAATATCAATTAGAACTTTTTACTGATGCTAGTGATATAGGATGTGGAGCAATCCTCATAGCTTATGATAAAGATGATATAGATAAAGAAAAACCATTGATACGTGGATATGGAGGTGGAACATGAAAGCCAAATGAGAAAAATTACCATATTAATGAAAAAGAATTATTAGCTGTAAAATTTGGAATAAAAAGATTTCATTATCACCTATTACCAGTAAAATTTGTTGTTAGAACTGATAACACTCAAGTAAGATCTTTCATTACGAATAAAATAGACCCTTTACCAGAATTAAATAAAAGAAGAAAATGACAATCATTCTTTTGTTGTTATGATTTTATTGTTAAAAATATCTCTGGAACTAAGAATATTTTAGCTGATTTTCTTAGCAGGTACAACAATGTCAGTCAATAGTGACAATCTGGAAGACTATATTACCAATGTGGTAGAAATCATTACTCAGAACCATGAAATCATCATTACCAAATTACAGGAAAATACACATCTAGTAAACTAACTTAAAGATGCAGTACAAGACTTACAAACCCTAAAAACCTTAAAATCCCCCAAACCTACTAAAGAAAAACCAAATATTCCTATTACACTCCAAAAAACCTTTGCATCCAAACTTGCAACCATGCCATCTACTACACCATCTTCATCTTCACAGATATCAACAACTATAGCAATGAGTGATAAATTAAAGCATAAACCTAATTATATTACTGCTTATGGACAAATAAATAAATTTTATGATTATAAATCTAACCCCAATATTTTGAGAAGTGCTAAGTTAAGTAAATACCAAGATATTTATGTGGTGACACTACAAACCCTGACATAGTAGTTAAACTTTTAACCTATGGTTTTATTGATAAAATAATAGTAGATAAAACTTTGTATAATATTTTTAAACTCCCCAGTATTATTGTAGAATCTACTAAAAAACTTTGTATAATATTTTTAAACTCCCTAGTATTATTGTAGAATCTACTAAAGCCATGATGGATTCATTTGGAAAAGGTATATACGGTATACAATTATTCTATGCTTCAACTGACCTGACAGGTAAACCTATTGTAATTTGTCAATTGTTTAAAACTAGAAGAAACAATAATATTAGTGGAGATGATGGAGATCTAAAAACAAAAATATCATGTACTTTGGACAAATTCCAAGAATGACTAAGTGCCAAATGTACAATTGGACTATTAACATTGAAATAAAAAATAGAAGACATGCTAAAAGCAAGGAAAACTTGCATTATCGGAACCACAAAAGACGAAGATGTGGAAGAATTGATTACCATATACTACAACAATGATATATTATCCCAGGATACTGTTGAACTTACTAATATGCATGATAGAATTATGAATCTAAAACGTAGACATGCTAAAGAAACTCTGGATCAGTATCAGATATTAACAAGCCAGAGAAAAAGGCATGTAATCAATACTAAACATGTTATCAATACTACTGATATTACTGCGAAAAACGAAGGATCATTTGACCCTTTTGCATGATAAAAGAAGGCCCACTGTAGTTTTTACTACAACAAGCCCATTATGATACTCAAAACGGCCAAATGTAGTCCAACTACAGAAAGGTCCATATTACAAATCATATTATCATACTATCCAACAAAAACAAGAAGGATTCAAGAAGACATGACAGAAGAAACAAGACAAATGAGCTAACACCAATGAAGACAACTGGAAGAGACAATAACAGCCGACCTTAGCAAAAGCCGCTGGACCCATTAAAATGACAGAAGGACAAATCAACAATGGCAGGAAAAGTACTATAACATTTTAGACTTTTAAAAAAAGTTTTTGTCATTTTGCAATCATGTAATCAGATTACTGTACGCTTTACGACTTTTGAAAAAATATTTTGTCATTTTGCAATCATGGAATCAGCCGAGGTTACAAATCAATTATCATACTATCATATTATCATACTATGAAATAAAAATAAGAAAGATTCAAGAAGATATGACAGAAGAAACAAGACAAATGGGCTAACACCAATGAAGATAACTGGAAGAGACAATGGTAGCCGACTATTGTCGAGGTTACAAATCATATTATCATACTATCCAACAAAAATAAGAAGTATTCAAGAAGACATGACAGAAGGAACAAGACAAATGAGCTAACACCAATGAAGACAACTGGAAGAGACAATAGTAGCCGGCCTTAGCAAAAGCCGCCAGACCCACAAAAATGACAGAAGGACAAATCAACAATGGCAGAAAAGTACTATAGCCTTTTAGACTTTTGAAAAAAAGTTTTTGTCATTTTGCAATTATGTAATCAGATTATTGTACGCTTTACGACTTTTGAAAAAATGCTTTGTCATTTTGCAGTCATTTTGAAAAAATGTTTTGTCATAGAAATCTTCCTTTGATAAACCTCAATGTATAGCTAAGCACTCTTTTAGTCTATAATCGATACCAATAGCAATATCATAATACAAGATAAAATCACTTTGAAAGTTTATACTTTGAACCATATTAGTCTAACAAACCTTCATCTCTAAAAGTATTTTAGAAAAAGTCTGTTGAAAAAACTCCCCAGCGCCTAGGCCATTAATCCCGTAAATTCAATGGAGAAAGAAGGGAGTCAAGTGCCAGGGTGGGTCGAGTATTTTCGGTGATCTAAAATTCTGCAAGAGGTATGTTTTTAGACTATGTGTTTCTAATTATAATCTTGATAAGTGTAGTCTCTGTAGATATGATGTTCCCAATAATAATCGCTTCCATGCTACATATTTGTTATTTGATAAACTTTGAAGTATATTACCGTCTATATTCCTACCATCTTTAGAGTTAATAGATGACGAAAAGATCCGCCCATTTAAAGTAAGTGGTTTGGGAAAGTAGAGTATGGAATTAACCATCAAAATAACATTTAAAGTAAAAACTTGTATTTTTTAAAACCTTAAAAATGTCATTTTAAACCAAATACATTCTTTTTTCAAAATATATCAAAAAATGTATAAGGAGAATTCAGACAAATCATTGGACTAATAATAGTGGAGTTATACTCAAATTGAATTTTGTGTGTACTTTTAGTCTGAAAATGGATTGACAAAATTACCCCTATAAGAACCATTGTAGGCGGAATTTAACTTTTTGGTTTGCAAAATCCTTTTATGAGTTTGAAACAAAATGAATGACATGCTAATGAATTTTGCGGGAAATAAATATTTTAAGCAATTTATAACAATAAACATGCTATAGAACTCGAAAGTCAACCGTATTCTATGCATCCTTAATATCGAGGTGTCTAACACCTTCCCCGGAGGATCACCAGAACTCTTACCTCTACCCTGGTTTAAAAAGGATTTTTCATAGATTTTCTAAATAAACTCCTTTAATTTAATTTTCCTAATTTACCTATAAATTATGTGGTGATTCTAAAACTAATTATCCAAATTAGAGCACCAACAACCTCCTAGTAGCTTTTATCCCTTCGCGTAAAAGTGAACCGTAACAACCACTATGGCTCGTACTTACTCTCTAGTAGGAACAAGAGGCCGCCAATACACTTATGAAACTCGACTCATCGGGAAAATGCCAAATAGGCCATATATGAAGTTATTAAGCACACAAGTAGAGCAACACTTCTAATCATTATTACGCTATTAGGGTTCTTACGAGGAAGCCGATGTGGCCCATATACACTTTCTGGAAGGAGTACATGACTTTTAATAGACATATAGCTCATATTGTTGAGGTGACATCAAAATTGGAAGAACATAAAGATGTCAAGTACATCAAAGGACAACCTCTAGAATTCGATCTTGGAATCATACTCTATAAACTTCTAATGTAGTCCCACCTAAGGAGAACCGTTATTCCCTTTATGATAATTCATAGCTTGACCTCGGGGAGTAATGCGTTTGAATAACAACTGATTTTGGACATACAACATCTTTGGAGGCATAGGACTTTTATCATAGATTCAACACACTTGTAAGCTCTAAGGTTCCTAAATTATGTAGGGGTAACAATAAAAATATGTCATGCCACAGTGGCGAGTCAAGGAACAGCCTCACGTACCTTTAAGTAGACCTTTCAACAGGATGGAAAGACCAACCTCCTTCACAAGTATAACTATAACAAGAAAAAGAATACTAGCATTAACAAGAAGAACCAACAACTAGCTAACGAGCGACAAGCTCATTCTACAACGATTATCCAAGCGATATCCTTTCTAATCCTTGTAATGCCATCACGACACATAACTATAATTATATCAACATCTCCAACAATTTAAAATGATAAGAACAACCCTACATACCATGGAATCGGTCCCAACATATTATACAACATCACTAGCAACACAATTATATCATTCAATCATCAACGGCAAGTTCATCTTATAATCAAACGGGCAGCATCTCCCCCATTTCTTCCTCATTCAACTTGCTCAAACAATAACAATAACAATAACAATAACAATAACAATAACAATAACAATAACAATAACAATAACAATAACAATAACAATAACAACAACATCCAACAACAATATGTCCAACACTTAAAAAATAACAAGAATTGTCCCAATATTATATACAACACAACTAGTAATTCAACTACATCAATCAACCTTCAACTTACCAACTAGTGACAATTAAGCATATTTAAATCATCAACTAACTCATCTCCAATATGCCAATATTCCAGTATCTAAAGTATAACAAGAACAACCACAACTTTGCACAACAACACCTCTTAGCTCATCACAAAACCCACCGCAAATCAGAGGCAGTGGGAAATTTCTATAAATAGTCTTGAGCGGTGGCTTCACTTGTTAGTTCATTTTTCACTAAATTAGATCCTAGACAAGTCCCAAAGCTCTCCTAAGGTTATCCCAGGTTATCATTGGGTTCTAGAGTGAATCCAAGACTTTGCAAGTGATTTAAGTGCCAAAGAAATCATAAAGCTCGGTAGATCGTGCTCATCTCTTTTGTGCTCGAATTGGAGGATCCTTCATGGTGAAGTAAGTCTGGATTTTGGGTTGTTCTTGAGTTGAAGGTAAGTAATATCATATCTTTTATGTTCTTGAGCTTTTTAGAGTTATAGTTAAGTTGTAAAGAGTAGAAATTCTTGAGTATTGATAAAGGAAGCATGTTGGAAGCTATAGAGGTGTGTTGTGTTAAATTAAAGGAATTGTTGTTGCCCTTATGGCTGGAGATCTGTTAGAAATAGCTTGAGTGTAGTGTTTATGTGGTCATTATCATGATTTTCCATGTATTTGGTTGTTGATGAAAGTTAAAGTTACATGGAGGAGGAAGAAAGCTAAGTTTACTTTTAAATCGAACTTGTTGACGATCGTAGTTGCTACTAGTTATGATAGTGATGTTGCGTACTTGTTTTGGTATAGGCTGAAGTGTGTTACATCCGGTTACATCACCTTAGTGAGACCAGATACACCAAGGTATATGAAGGTTATTTCTTTTTTTGTTTTCGGCATGACCTCTTCAACGAGTTAGTTCGATTCCATCGCACAAATATGTGCTAGCTATAAAAATTGTATTCGGGTTACCATGTTCCTATCCTAGTAGCTCTTCCTTTTCAAGAATAAGTTACTTTTATCCATGTTTAGCTAACTAGTGGAATGATAGAAACATGACTATAGACTACATAGAACGATAGTTGCCTTCGAGGCCATGATGGTTGCCTTTGGGGATATTGGCTATATAGATTGTCGGCGGGTCTATACAGACACAGATTTCCTTCAGGGCTATACAGATGCGCGCTTGCATTTGGGGCTACATAGGTACAGATTGCCTTCAGGGCTACCTAATCATGTCCAAGTGCCTTATATGAGACTAAGTAATGAATCTTAGTTCATGTAGTTAGTAGACGACAGAGACAGGTAAACATGCCTAGTTTTTTTAGTAGCTCTTCAGTTTATATTTAAATTGCTTTATATTTTAGTACAATTCAATTTCAGTCGCTTTACATACTCGGTACATTATCTCGTACTGACATCCCTTTGCTTGGGGACGTTGTGTTCATGCCTGCAGGTTCGGACAGGTTGCAGGAAGGATTGCACTAGTAGGATCCGTCGAGTACCAACTTTTGTGATAAGCTCCAGATCATCCAGAGTTGCTAGGTCTAATTATGTGTATTCACTGGTCGTGGGTAGGCCGGAGACCTGTCCCGATCATGATATAATTATGACTAATTAGAGACTTGTAAACGTATCCTTAAGTCAGTAGTGTCAGTGTGGTGATCTAGTCGACCCTTGTATAAATAGTCTGATTTGGTTTTTGCTACTTGCAGGGATAGGGTAGGCCTCATCAAATTCCCAATCATGTATATAGATGTGTAGGGACAGCCTCGTTCTTGTCAGATTGTTCTTTATTTACAGCTACCTCAATATATAGCCTTGCCGGCTTGAGTTGACGTTACATTTTTAGTATGGCCCTAATGGCCTAGTTTTTTTGTTTCTAGGCTCAGATTGCGGGTTCAACTTGGTGCGCTCGGACCTAGCCATGTACTGGGTGCCATCCATGCATCACCAAGGTTAGAGTGTGACATAAAACCCTAAATTTAATAAAATGGCTGCTACCTTGTTTGTGTGAATAGAGAGAGAGAGAAGTACCTTGAGCTTATGAAGAAAGAAGTAGAGGCCTCTATGGCACCCATGAGAGCTTGGAGCTCAACATGAAGAGAAGGAGAAGAGAGAAAACATCCATGATTGTTGGTTGCTGGAGAGAGCGTAGAGAGACATGAGAGGTTGATAAATATCTTCCATGTGTGAATGAGATATACTATATGTATATATTTCCCCATTAAATGGGCTTGGGCAAATGGGTCTTGGGCTGACCCATCTCACTTTCTCTTTCACTACTAACTTAGTCCACATACTTTTAAGTAGGTGATGTACCTACTTGGTTACTTCACAAAATTTGGTCCCCTCCTTTGTTAAGTAGGTGATGCACCTACTTTTCACTTACTTAAGCTAGAAGGTTATTAATTAGCTCTAAACACGTGTATCGTCCTCATTTAATATGTAGGACAAGTTAACTAGGTCAAGCAAGTAGGACGTGTAAAGAAATAGCTTAAGCATGTAGGGCGTCTAAGAAAGTAGGTGAATATAGGTATGATGCACCTTGGCGTAAAAGTACGGAGTGTTACATACTAACTAATACTACTAAATAAGAAGAAAATGAGAAGAGTGTTATGGAATCGAAGGAATTAGAAGAGAAAATTGAAGAGAGAATGAATAAAAATTCATTGCATTGATTCATTACATTGTTTCTTGCATAGAAAAATAAAAGATTACATCTCTATTTATAAGGAAATAAAGAGAATAAAATAAAAGAAAATATATTATTTTCCTTATAGATACTAAACTAAAAGGAAGCTAAATATTCTTTAATTAATGTAGATACTAGATTTAGAAGGATACTAAATATTCTAAAATATTCCTAGACTAAAAATAAAGTACTTGTTGGATATTGTAAAACAGTACGAGAAGTAAATAAATATTACAAATGTTTGAAAGGATAAACAAACAAGTCAATATTCAGAACTGCCACAAGGTTGTTGAGTCTTGAATCTTGATAACCTGAAATCAAGAAACACTAAATCTGAATTGTTACAACTGTGGCTGAGTCGAGAGATGACTCTTTGTTTTTAAGATAAGATTGCCCCGTATATATACTTTTACGTTAACATGCAATAGTCTCCCAAGATAAAACAACAACTAATCAACACTACAAAGCAAATAGGTTGATTCTAACGAAGAAAACAAACACGAAACGACTTGCTGAAGAAAGAAAAATGAAGGAAGAGTTTCTGTTTTTGACACTGTTTCTGCTCACGTTTTTGGACAGAATGTGTGTTGTTTTTCTCTTCTGTTTGTCTCTGTGTTTATATGTTGTTGTCTCGTTTTTCTGTCCATCCACAATTGAGTCAAAAAGCTCCAATACATAGCATAAGGGAAGGGACTCCAACTGCCAAGAAATGGTTGTTCCATTGAAAGAGGGAGTTAATCAGCTAAGTAATGGTTGTTTATGGAGGGAACTTTCTGCCTTCCGTCGTTCCTAATTTCATTTTTTCAGAAACTTTAGGGACCAAACTGTAAATATTAAGCAATTTGAGGTCCAAAGAGATAATATCAGAAGAAGCCCAAGTCCCAAGACCCAAGACCCAAGACACACAACCCACGACCCATGACCCGAGACCCGAGCCCGGACCGAACGGGACGGGCGGGCGGCGGTGGCGCGCGTGTAGGCTTAGCCTTGAACCCAAGCACATCTAGGTTCTCCCCCATTTAAACACATGGGTTACCCCTTGAGGTCCCAAACTCTTAGCCAATTTTGAGACTTATAAATAGAACAATTTTTCATTTTCCCACCGATGTGGTAGATTTGTCCCACACCATATTTTCATGGCCCTACGGTCATCTACTCACTTAGTAGATTATGCACGTGTGAAGAGACAAAGCCTCCAACATGTGGAACCCTAGTGTTTAATTCATTAAATATGGGTGGACGCACCTCCCCACCAAAGGAAAATTTCCAAAAATCCCCTCTTGAAAGAGATTTTGGCGCACACACATGGTGCATACTTTCAGCAATCTTTCAGCGAAAAGATATTGCATCAGGAGAGGTAGCTTCTGCTTTGAACCTTCCTTAGTTAAATACCATCGGACTTACATACTGCGCGGTGAACGTGATATCTTGAACCGTCAGTGTTTAGTGTAAGCCAAGACAATGATACCAACACAATAACTCTCCTTATTCATTTTCTTCTTATTGTTTTGTCCGTTGTGTCCATGGACACCCTTGGATTCTTAAGTGTGTTCATTTTAGGCGGTCTGTCCTTGCACTTAAATAGGTGATCTCATATAAGGTATCCTGCTATACCCCACTTCACAAGTGTTAGGAATCATTAAAAGTTTCCCCAACCTTAACCTCAACCGTTTGAGGATCGTTAATGGTTTGGAAGCTTAACCTTTACCCACTATGCAGGTAGCACTTTAATGTCTATCGCGGGAACAACTTTGGATTCATGTTTACCTACAGAAATTATCATCCGAAGTGCTCTTGCTTCCACCGAAGCGCTCAACTGAACCTTTTGCAGCTTAGTTTTGCCATTGAACCAAATTCTTGGGATCTCCAGTTAGTATGGTTGGGTTACCACCGCAAAGGTTCGTATTTTTTGGGTTTTAAGCCCATTCCCCTAGACAGGCAGAACACTTGATCTCCGGGTAGTCCCTTAGTTAAAAGGGTTCGCTATATCCTTTGATTAGTAATCAAGGAAGTGACACCTGTGATGATCAACTGCCATACGGTCTTATATCTCTGACAGATCCTGACAGGTATGTCCAGACGCCATCATCCGTGTCCTTCCTGAAGCCGATCGGCTAGCCACAGTGTATAATTGTCGAAGGCATAGGTTTCTCCCAATAAGGGACGTCCTCTAAGGAGTCGTGAAGTTACTCAACTTCTTTTATGCTTTGTATAAATCGATAAACTCTGATTTCATCATGAATCGGCCGATGCAAATTTGCTTAGAGGATTTTCCAAGACCCACCATACACATTTACTTGTGGTTTTGGTGTTCTTCATATCTGATGTCCAGTTTGCATCACTGTGTTCTCCCAGAACCGCTGGACATCCAGAATACCATGATCCGTAGATAAGCGAATATTTCAGATATCGTCATATCCGACTTAACGCCTTCTATCGATCATTTCCAGAATCACGAGTGAACCTTAGTTCAACTGATCTGCTTTGTAGGCCGATACCAGGTCGGTTGTAGTGTGTACAATACATTGAACTACATGTGACCTGCACATATCGCTCCTTGTCTATGGGTGCACAATGATTCCAATCAGTTCTATGATTCATATCCATTGGTGGCTTCAACGAGACTGTCAATTATCTCACAACTGAGTTTGGAGTTAGACCAGTCCGTTAGATGTCTTAGAAATCCAATTCCTAAGATGTCATCTGTGATACCCGTATATTTTGTTTCAATATAACTTCCACTTTAAGACTGTTGATTTTCCAACTGTTGGCTTTCTAACTTCAGAGTCAATGTTTCTGTGGTCAGATTCATTGTTTCTATTTTATCTGAAACTTCCAGGACCAAAATGTAAACATTTCAGGGACCAAAATGAAAGTTCAGGAAGAAGCCCAACAGTCCAGCAAACCAACTCTGATCCTCCCCTTCCAACTCTCCGGTTAGGAAGGTTGTTTCAACATCCATGTCACGCAAGACTGCAATGGCCTTGAATGTTAAGCTATTCACAGAAAAGCACATGTACAAGTAGCCGAGGCCTTATACTCGTCAGTAGATCCTTATACTCGTCAGTAGATCCTTATACTCGTTAGTAGATCCATCTACTTTGTACTCACTTTTGAGTATCCTTTTTCACAACCCAAAGGTTCTTTTTTCGGAGGAAGATCAACCATTACACAAGTATGGTTCTATATGATGGAATATATTTATCTCTTTGTAGCTTCTTTCCAAAGCAGCGCTTTTGGAGATGACAATTATTTGTTAATTGTCCATGGTTCATTCTCAACCATACAAGCTAGAAGGCCTGGAACAAGTCTTTGTCCCATCTTTGCTCCGTCTCGGTTCAACATCTAGAATTTCAGAATTCTGTAGATCTGGAATATTAAGTTTCGGATAGTCAGCAACTTCCGAGTCCTGTAGATACGGAACGTCTAGTTCCAGACAGACAGGCCCTCGCGGGTTCTTGTTAACCTCGAGCAATTACTTCTTTTTTCTTTTCAAGGAAAGTTATCTTCAAAGAATTCAACATTCTTTGACACCAAGAGGCAATAAGCACTACTGTTATTTGCAGATCCAGTGGATATGCAATTTACAGTCTTAGATCCAACTTGGCCTGTTTCGCTATTCCAACTTTTACCAAGCCACCTCACATCACAACATTTGTATGTGAGATCATTTCCATCTTTCACAAGGAGAGTTATCCTTATCCTTATGCGTATTTATGTTGAGAATCGCATTAGTGGTAAGGATCGCCTTGCACCATATATTTTGGACGTACGACTTTGCGCTTGGCTAACACCGTTAGACTGAGGTGAGTAATGAACAGTCGTTTAATGAACAATGCTTCACATTCTCCCCCTCTATCACTACGAATTCCTCAATCTGTAGACTTAGTTGATTTTCAACTTCTGTTTTGTAGCGTTTATTCGCTTCAACAACTTCATCTTTGCTTTTCAACAAACAAAGGATACAATACGTTGTACCATCATCAATGAAGGTCACAAAGTACTTGTCTCCCCCCTCTATTTTGTACAAACTTCAAATCACCCATGTAGGTGTGACTAAGTTCTAGAGGAGCGGTGCTTCTTTCGCTATTCCTTTGACGGAACTTGGAAAGGTGATTTTGCCTCTTCGCCTACCTCACATTCATTTTGAGGGTTTATGTCGAAAGAAGGCAACAATCTCAACTTCGCTAGCTTTTGAATGATTTTCTATTTAACGTGTCTTAATCTATGATGGCATAGATGTACGGATTACAAATATATCATTCATTTGGCTACAGACATACTGTACTATTCTTAGTTATTACAGACCTGTAGGACTAGTCTCAAACCAGCTTGACCAACATCGTCCCTTAAACCAAGTTTGGGACATGTATCACCTCATTTTAGCGTGATCTCATTCCCTGAAGTCCTATTGTGAACATACTTTACACACTTTTAATAATTACACTTAAAAGAACGAATCTTTTTAAGTCGTTTACAAAATTCAATCTTTAAACAGAAAGGAAGATGAGATTAAATTTCTGATTTTAAAGCGTAAGGAATATAAATTATTTACATTTTCATATTCCTCCTTACTTTAAGGCCTTTTTAATCAGACATCATTTAATCTTATTCTTGACAAGGAAGAAAAATTACTTATCCCAATTTTGGATTTTAGCCCACTTCAGTCACTTCATTCGGATTGAGTGTCCATTTCCTCCTTACCATAATTCGGATCCTTTGTCTGGGACAGATATAGGCCTTCTGCTACAAGATAAAACCACATCTTCACCTTCTCCTCTTGTCCCAGTTGACATCCTCATCCTTTCGTGAGCGCTTGTTCCCACCTCTCTCAGGAGCGGTGACACCATGAACACGTTGACCTTCAACAGCATAATCATCATTCTCTTCTACCAGAAAACCACAGCCATATCCAGATTTTGTCACACAACTTTCGACTGACATCTTTCGAACACTAATAGAATCTTGTCTTAAAACTTGTTGGATATTGTAAAGCAGTACGGGAAGTAAATAAATATTACAAGTGTTCGAAAGGATAAACAAACAAGTCAATATTCAGAACTGCCGCAAGGTTGTTGAGTCTTGAATCTTGATAACCTAAAATCAAGAAACACTAAATCTGGATTGTTACAACTGTGGCTGAGTTGAGAGATAACTATCTGTCTTTAAGATAAAATTACCCCGTATATATGCTTTTACGTTAATAGGCAATAGTCTCCCAAGATAAAGCAACAACTAATCAACACTACAAAGCAAATAGGTTGATTCTAACGAAGAAAACAAATACGAAATGACTTGCTGAAGAATGAAAAAGGAATAAAGAGTTTCTATTTTTGCTCACGTTTTTTGACAGAATGTGTGTTGTTTTTCTCTTCTGTTTGTCTCTGTGTTTATATGTTGTTGTCTCATTTTTCTGTCCACCCACAATTGAGCCAAGTAATGGCTGGTTAATGCACAATAACGCCCTCAAAAATCAACTCCAACAGTAAGCAGAAACTTTCTACCTTCCGCCGTTCCCAATTTCATCTTAACAGAAACTCTAAGGACCAAACTGTAAATATTAAGCAATTTGGGGTCCAAAGAGATAATATCAGAAGAAGCCCGCGACCCGAGCCCGGACGGCGGGTGGCGGCGAGCGCGTGTGGGCTTAGCCTTAAACCCAAACACATCTAAGTCCTCTCTCCTTTAAACACATGGGTTACCCGTTGGGGTCCCAAACACTTAACTAATTTTGAGACTTATAAATAGAACAATTCTTCCTTTTTCCACCGATGTGGTAGATTTGTCCCACACCATATTTCCATGCCTCAAACACCTTACTTCGTGGACCAATATCTCTTTCATTTCTTAACGAAATTTGACGATCCTTGGTCATACGGTCATCTACTCACTTAATAGATTATGCATGTGTGAAGAGACAAAGCCTCCAACATGCAGAACCCTAGTGTTTAATTTATTAAATATGGGTGGACGCACCTCTTCACCAAAGACAAATTTCCAACAATTGATGTTTGTTGTTGCATTGTGTACTCGTTCTCCTTGCATTCCATGTTTTTCTGCGAGTTATGGTATTCGTTTGCTCTCCTGTTGTGATGTTCCAAGTTATCTTGCTCTAATAATTTCCATTTCCAGTCCATAGAGTGCACATTAGTATTTTTCTGTCCAACAGAATGAGCTTCACGTTGGTCATTCAAAACTAAGTACACCCTAAGCACAAGACCTGCAAAAAAGAAAACTAAGTTAGTGTAAAAATCGACCTTCCTTCTCTTCTTCCAAAGAATTTGAGAAGTTAGGCCTATGTGCAGTCTTCATTCCTTCTCCCTTGTCTTCTTCCCCAGCTTCTGTCTATTCATCAACATTTCCTACAGCTTCTGATCCTTAAGTATGGGGTATTACTTTTGTCACTATTGATCAGTTTCTTACCCAATGTCTCCATTTCCTGAAAATTACTAGCAATACACTCCCCTCTATCCAAGGCTACATTTGCCAGAAAATCTGCTAGTTTATTTCCTTCTCTTAGCACATGAGTAATCATTACTGACCTCTCTTTTATAATCCTCCATGTCTATTCCATTATACAAATGATTTGCCAAGGACACTGCCATCTCTTCTCTATTACATTCTTCATTAGCAATGAGTCAGTCTCCGCAATGATTTGAGGGATTTGTTGGTCATTCATATATAGGGCTGGCAATGGATCGGAGGTGGATCGGGTGGAGCTCAATCCGCCTCCACCCGCCAATGATCCATCCACCACCCGACCCATCCATCACTCTATTTTTTTTAATCCACATCCGATCCAACCATCATCCACGGGTGAATCGGGTGGATCGGGTGCTTCGCGGATGGAAGCGACGAAGACTTATGAAAATTGGTCGATACGTAAGTCTTGTAGGTAATTTATGACAGTTAATAAATATGTCAGTTCAAATTTCACAAAAATGAACTTTACTTTGTTCATTTTATTGAAAGTAGAGAATTGTACGGATTAATTCGAGAATGGCAGGGTGTGGTAAACCCACAAAGTTGCATTTGATTATATCAACTGTTAAGATAAAATAAATATCATCAATCCTCCTAGTACTGTGAGTTCATATTTTTATGTGAAAACGATCAACATTTATTTTTTCCCTTTCTTATGTTGTTTAATGTACGTTTTACTTGATCAAGCTTAGAGTGGTATAATTAGCAGATAAAAATATAATTTATTCAATCTGTTTAAATTTAGACGGGTTAGCGACCCACATATTTCTTAACTCAAGTTATTTTGATTAGCCTGATTTAGTCAAATTAAAAATAGCATTTATTAAGCGTTTGGACATGCAATTTCATCTTATGAGATGAAATCATCGTTTGGACATGCGATTTCATCTCATGAGATGAAATTCCAAATCATCCAAAAAGGCATGATTTGAGATTTTAAATGTAAAAGTTGACCACAAGTTTATATTTTATAAAAATAGATCCATAAATTAGTAGATATAATTAGCAATCATGTTTATCAATTATTTATATCAAATATTAAAAGATCTACAAGGGTGGATTGAAAATAATTAATTTATAACAGGTGGATGGGTGGATCGGGTGGTGGGTTGGATGTATGTCCACCCGAATCCGACCCGATCCATCCGTCACACGATTAAATCCATGTTTTATCGGATTTTCATCCATATAATCGGGTCGGGTGGATCGGATATCCATCTGGTTATGGTGAAATTGTCAGCCCTATTCATATACCTCGTTGCTTGCAAAATGGCCTCAGCTTCAGCTTGTGTGTTAGAGTGACTTTGAATTGACTTATTTTAAGTGTTTATTGGCTTATAAACTCCTTTTTACTTTTTGTGGTGTTTGAAAAAAATAAAAAATATTTTTAAATATTTATTTTTTAAAAAAAAGTATATAAATAAGCCAAAAGCCAAAAAATGAATATTCTCAACTTATATCTTATAGCTTTTTTAGCTCTTGAAAAGCCAATCCAAACACGCTCGGGGTCAAAATGAAAGAGCATTTTAAACCCTAACGCTTTGTCGAAATTGCAATGCAGAGTATGAAGATGAGGAAAATCATGGACCGACTAAGTGAGTTCTCTCTTTGTTAAGTAACATTGAGGAAATTGCAAGAACCAGCATACTCTCCAAACGGTGGCGCTTTCTTTGGAAGTCTGTTACTATATCACTCCATTTCTCCAAGGACGACGATGATCAAAACATCAATAAAGTGCTTTTGGATTCGAGGTCTTTCCAGAAAATACGAAAACTTAGTGTGGATTTCTGGTACGATAAGTGTCACACTCCAGATGTTGATCTCTGTGTATATTTTGCTACTCAATCTGCGGTTGTTGAAGATTTTACACTTGTATTAGACCGCTTTGATGATGAACCTATTCTTACAATCTTCCTCAGTTCACTTTGGTTTTATCTGATTTCCAACTCAACCCTTCTGGTAGAGTTAGCTGGACTGGTCTGATTTCTCTTTCCATTAGCCATCTCAAGTTGACAGATGAGGTTATGGAAAACGTACTTTCTGGTTGCCTTAACTTGGAAAGTTTACAATTAGAGTGGGTTTGCGGCCTTCATCGATTGGAAATCAGCTCCGAGAAGCTGACAAAATTGATCCTAAAAAGTTCTGGAGAGAATTTGTTGGAAATATCAGCCCCTTATGTTAAAAAATTGCAAATTCTTGACTCATGTAACAGGATGGCCTTGCTGTTGAGAAATGTGGCTTCACTTGTCACTGCAGTTCCTTGAGTTTAAACCCGACTTATATTATCGTGATAGAGAAGACAAATTGGAGAGGGTGTGTAATTGCTTCAAGGAACTCCTTAAGAGTGTTGCCCATGTCGAGAATCTTGAATTGGGTCCTAACTGCGTCGAGGTTTATTCATACTCTTCACTATCCTAAATTCAGTTTTTTTAATATTGTTATTGGACCATCGAAGGGGAGCCTTGGAGTAACTGATAAAGTTGTTGCCATGTAACCAGGAGGTCATGGGTTCAAGCCATGGAAATAGTCTCTTGCAGAAATGTAGGGTAAGACTGCGTACAATAGACCCTTGTGGTCCGGCCCTTCCCCGGACCCGCACGTAGCGGAGCTTAATGCACCGGGCTGCCCTTTATTGCTATTGGACCATCAATAAATAACGCTAACAATGCTAAAGAATTACATTCTCATGGAAAGTTTGGTTTGACAGTGGCAGGTGATTGAAACAAGTCCTTTTGAACAAACTTTGGATGCTGAACTATGAGAATAAAGAGTTTGCAAAGGACAGAACAACAGTGGCAGAGAGCTTCTTTTTTTACATTGATCATACTCTTTAAGATGGGCTCAAATGTGAAACGTCCAACTTTGGATTTTCAAACCAACCTTGAACACTTTAATGTGGCAAAATGCAGCCGTGTAGTCCATGCTGTTTTTACGAATTATTCCAACAATTTGCATGTCATTTATTATAGTGGTATCTGTTGCATTTCCTTGTTTTGACATGTTCTGGTTTGACTATTTGGTTTATAAGTTTCTGTCCCTACTGGAGTTGAAAGGATTGCCGTCTCCACCATCAAGCCGGAAATTACTTAACACATCATTAGAACAATTGGACTTCCCTGGATTTTGCAGCTTGCTACACAGTTCAGCTGATCTTGAGACAATGGTCATTGACTGGGAAAATCACGAATCAAGAGTAAGTTTCCTTTGACTTTTATTTTTGTTACTTCATGTTATTAATATCAAACAACTTTTAGTTTAAGAAAAAGAAGAGGATATATATATTAACATATTTCCGGTGTTAAGTACTTCAGAAAAAAAAATCATTATACTTATCTCTCGGTTTCTATGTAAGACGTTTAGAGGAGTTGCGTTGCTTGCACAATTTATTTTCCTCAAGAAATTATTTCTGTTTGAGTTGCTTTGATAGAAATCTCATGTAGTCACTATCAAATTTGATTCCATAGTAAGCCGGTTCTACTGTCAATATTTTTGTATCTGTAGGAAAAATTTGTTTAACAATGGATAATACTTGCCTTCATGTGAGGAGGTAAAGGATCAAGATCAGCTTCAGTGAAGCTTTGAAACTCCAGCCCCCCCCCCCCCTAATAATTTGTATGTATCAATTTGTAACATTTGCTAAGCACTTGACATGGTCCTTGAAACTAAAAATTCTATCACCTCTTTCTTTTATCGTAAATAGGAAAACTGGTTTATAGCTGATTCTTTTCCTGCAGATATTGCTCTCTACTTTCACAAATGAGAATGAAGACGGCAAGTTCCATAAACATAATTGTAAGTGCTCATTGCTAAATCTGAAGACCGTCAAGCTCATTAACTTCCATGGACCACTAAGTAAAAATAAGTTTGTATTGCCACTAGTAGAATATTTTCTCGAGCATGCAGCGGCGCTAGGAAAGTTAGTCATTGTTGCTAGATTTGAAGGGTGTGATGTGTCTTGGGATTATGTTGAAATGGCACAGGAGTTCCTGAGCTTTCCAAGATCCTCTCCACATGCTTCAGTTGTCTTCTCACATCAGTAATCTTTGGCCCATTTCATTTTGTATTGATACCAACAATACTTAGCAGTGTTTACTTTTGTAAAAAATATTTGAAACTGGTTGCTGCTGTCAGACAAGGTTAGGATTATACTAGTCAGGAGCCAAAAAGATGATCATGTCGAAGTAGCAATATCTTAATTCTCTGATCATCAGGAAAGAAATCTTGCTCTAGATGTTTTGTATTTCTGAATCCTGATCATGATTTAATAGTATGAATTTAAGGTTGAAAAAGCCCCACTTGTGGGAATACACTGGGTATGTTGTTATATTTAAGTTTGAAAATCATTTGCGCTAAATAGTATTTCAAGATCTATTGCATGTCTAAGGACTTGTTATTGTTGGCCTAAGTTATTCTTTTGGTCGAAACGAAGATCTTGTGTTTGCAGGAACTTATAAAAACAATAAAAAGATAACTATTGATTATTGAGTACTATTGTTAAAACATTTTACTTCTACATATCAGTCTGAGTTGAACAAGTACGAATAATTTGAGTTCATTTAAAATGAAAGAAAACTAGTAATGAAACTATCAGGTGTATCCATTAGTACTGGGTGGCAGAGCATTATAGCCTATGTTAACATAGGTTGCTACTTCCTGATAGGTAATTCCAATTGTAGTTGTGCTTGGTTATGTTTTTAAATTGCAGCTTTAAGTGAATTTTTCCTTTCTTTTTCATTTCTAAAGGGTTTTCCCTTGAGGATATTTTCGTGGGTGTTTGCACTGGTATTTTGGTTTTTACACTACTCCAAAACTAGTCTACTCCAATTCGAAAACTGAGAGGTATATACATGTATAATGCTGCTGCTTTATTCGATGTTATTCTGTTTAGAGTTGCAGAGTAATTGGCCTGGAAGAAGCTTATGACAATAAAACTGTTTTCCATTCAAGAAAAGAGAGTGCAGAGGTGGTTCATAGAAGCTGAACTTAACACTGATGCACCAACTGCTTAACTTCTCTCTCTGGTTTGAAAGTCTTTAACTAATTGGGATTAGTCTTTCTACTCTTCAGTAGCAAATTAAAAATCACATGAGGAAAGGATGTGAATAATGGATGGCTAAACAATCAACCCCTCAAAGTACATCTCATTCCAAGAATTACAACCCTACTTATATAACGTTAGGTTCCCAATTGAAAGAGAGTTGAGATAACTCAACTATTGGGGTTCAGTTTGCAGTTGCTTAAAACCAGCTTTCATATGCTATGTTCTTTAAGTAAAATATTACCATATATATACTGTCAATTCCAATGATCTTGTCTATCAAAGTATTATCATAATATATACATCCTGAGTTATTTCCAAATCCAAATTCCTATTTGAATGCGCAGTATGACTCTCCTCACTTCTCCTCCAATTGATGTAATCTTCCTCTCCATCACTCCATCTTTTGCATTTTGACACCTATAACTTTGCTATCAACGCATTTGTTATATTTAGTACTTCCCGAAAAATCATAAAACTAATTAATCATATGGTTTTTATGTAAGATATTCAAAGTAAGTTTTATTGCTCTCTCAAGAATATAGATCAGCTTGAGTTGCTTTGGCCAAAATTCAATGTTGTTACCATCAAAGTGGTTCTGTGATTGAGTCATTTTCGATAGTTCGATAACATATATGAGTTTTTTTTCTCTATAATATAAGTATAGCTGGATATTGATTCTCACTATTGTCATGACTCCTAAATCAAGCGTTTACGCACAGATTTTGTTTTTTGGAAAAAAATGAAAAATTACACAAATCATATGTGAAGTCTAGTGGAAAGTTTAAAAAACAAAGTGGCATGTGAAAATATCTGTTGAGTTTTGCCTTCTGGATATTTTTGCATGGTTCACTGCTTTTATTGGACATGAATGATTCCAGTGCTTGATCTGAGCCATCTATAGAAATATATTCACAAATCTGTACATACCTACTTTTGCACTATAATGCTTGTACAAAGGTTATCCATCTACAACCCACAAGTTAAAATGATAACTAAACGAAATAATACCTAGTTGATTTTGTACATTTGGTGAAGCCCGAGAAATCGTTGATTATTCGACTTCATTTTCTTGGCAATAAATTTTTACTGGAAAACTCAGCTTCTACTAAAAAACAAGAATCCATTTCTTGAACAGTAAACTTATCGGTAGATCCTCCAGCGACACTGGCCATATCAAGGGTCAGTTGAATAATGACAGCAACAGACTGGACGACAAGATCTCACGCAGCTTTGATGGTGAGACTAAAACTAATTATCTTTAGCATTGCAGAGGGAAAACATAAAAACAATTATTCACATTGCAAATAATGGAATTGGCTGCGTAAAACAAATTTTGTGCTTGAAAAGTTTGTCCCACTAAAATTCCTCTACAAATGGAAGATCCTGAATATGCAAATCCACTAGCATGATATCCTCAATAATGGTTGATCAAGGTGATTACAAAGAAAACTATCTGATAAATAAACCTTTGATGTCACACCACATGTATCCTTTGGTGAGACCAACATAAAAATTTCCAACATCTACTTAAATGAAAAGTATCATACACGAGTAAACTGAGAGCATGCGCGACGTGTCGCCATCCTGCAAACACAAAACAAAGAGCATGATGTCATTGAAGAAAGTAATGCAGCTATCTGTCATTTAGGAAAAGTAATGGGGATGGTTTGTTAGACCCTAAGGTTCAAATATGAGGGACGGCGGGCGGAGACAATGTCAAGGGCTTGTACGTTGCCCCTTGCACGTGCGATTGTGGGATTTGGAAGCAATGTGCGGTGCTACTCAATGTGGACATTGTGTGCAACTATGTCAAGGTGCTTGGGTGATGGCAAAGCAGCCTTGAGTGTACGTCATTGGTAAAGACAGGAACAGGCGCACGACACTAGTCGAGCCGTGCGCGCAGACAGTAAGACGACTCGGGTGTGGCATGTGTGTTGGCATGAGCTAGACGGGTGCGAGTAAAGTCTGTGGACAAGGGTGTGGCATGGGCATAAAGATGTGTGGGAAATAAGCTAAGTACGTGCAGGGCATGTGAACAGTAGGCAAGTGTGTGCAGCATGTGCGACAGTTACGCCTGTGTGCATGGCACATGCAGCAGTTGAGCTTGAATGTCTAAAGGCCTATCCGCTTGGAAAGGTGTCCTAAGATCATGACATATGTTTCCTTAATTTATACAGCCTAGGCATGTGCCTGACATGCCCCTCCTCTTGTAACTGCCACTGGCAGCCCCTTTTTGTAGTAGGCAGTTGGCTAAGGCATTTTTCAGTATTGTGAGCCTTCCAACTCGTGAGTCCTTTGTAAAATTTGAAGTCAGGTAGCCGCAAGATCAGCTCCGAAGCAATGGCTTCCTTCAATAATTTGAATGCACCATCACAAGTTTCGGACCACACCCACTTAACATTTTTCTTCACAAAACTGTCATTGGGGCATCTTTCTTCGAATCCCAACAATGAATTTTCGGTAGTAGTTTTCCCGTCCAAGGAAAGACCTCAAGTCTTTCACGCAGCTAGGTGCTTGCCTATCAACAATAGCCTGCACCTTCTTTGGATCCATCCACAACTGATTCTGACTTACCAAGTGCCCAAGAAACTTTATTTCTTGTTGGGAAAACGCACACTTCTCCTTATGGCACCTAATATCCCTAACTACTAGGCACGTTCAAATATTAGTACAGTTAAAAGACAATTCCACATGGCCAAACGGAAACATTTGGATAAGCAAATCACTCACAAACTGATGGACAAACTAAAAGAATTAATCACTTATTGGAGGAATACTTGCGGCACTACGTGATGGCAAGTCGGAAAAATTGGGTGGATCTGTTGGACAGTGAACGTGCACAGTTTTGTTATAGCTTGTACAGATCCTCAGCAACTGAAATTCGAGCTGGTGTTGGGACATCAATCCTCTATCCTGTTGAAGTTTCCAAACAAAAAACAGGTGGGAATTACATTGCTGCCTATTGCTATGCAAGAGATAAGGAAGAGGTGCTGGCAGACGTGCAAGACAGCCTAAGGAAAGCCTCTAAGAGGATGAAGAAGTATGCTGACAGGAACAAGCATGCTTTGGCATTTAATGAAGTCGGCAAGGTGCTTTTCAGATTTACTCCCAAAGTCTGGAAGAATATTAGAAGCAAGACGAGTCATAGAAGACTGATTCCAAAGCACAACGGCCCTTTTTGAAGTTAAAAAGGTTGATGTTGTGGTGTAACGACTTCAGTTATTGGATCGAATTAAGGTACACCCAACTTTCCATGTTAGTTTTCTGAAGCGATTCTATGAAGACGTTGATGATCCATCAAGGAGCACGACAAAGCGTGCTCCTTCTGTGGTGCGCAAACAGTTTGAGGAGGACATTGAGAAGATCTTGGACCATTGGACATTAGGCATGAGCAAGAAGAATTGGCGGGCATAATTTGTTGCGGAGTAGGAAACCTGAAAGTGATGCTACTTGAGAAAGGGATGAAATTGTGGCAGTTTGAAAAAACAGATATAGAAGTATCTGCCTCGTCGAGGATGATGAGTTCATCTGGTAGTGGTGGTTTGTTAGCCCCTTGAACAAGCTGCTAGGTATGACATGATTGGAACAAGGGATTTATGCGTGATGGCCCTTGACACCCTTATGGAAGCTGTTGGCATCGTACACAGATGAAAACCAAGCATGACAGACTATATTGTGGGTTGACAAAGGCACCTTGGGTGAGAGTGTGAGACAAGGCTGCCTAGCACATGGGCGTGCGAGTTGGCATGCCATTGGGCATCATGGCATGCGGTAGTGGTACCAAGATATGGCAAGGCAAGGCAAGACTAAGGCATGTCAATATATGGGAAAGGCGAGACAGGGAAAGGGTTAGCATTGACAAGTCTGGCAGGAGGCCAAGACGCGTGTGAAGGGGTGTCAGGCAGTGGCATGTGCACGTGGAATGCAGAGTGGCATGTACAGTGGGCGTGCAGCATGACATGAGCGGACAGTATCAAGAATGGCGCCAAGGAAGCCTTGGGCGCCCAACTAGGAAACAGTAAACAAATATGCATGCCATGACGGCAATTAGGCAGATACCTTTGTCCTTTATCCGACTGTGGCCATGTGACATTGTCTTGTAATTGGACTAATAAATATTAGATGTGCGTAGCAGTTAGGGATGTTAACTATCATAGAATAGGCTTTGTTATTGGGCTGACAAGTGTCAAAAGGCAGGGCAGCCCTATAAATATGTGCATACAGCCTTGACTATGGCCATGTGACATTGTCTTGTAATTGTACTTATAAATATTAGATGTGCGTAGCAGTTAGGGATGTTAACTGCCATAGGATAGGCTTTGTTATTGGGATGACAAGTGTCAAAGGCAGGGCAGCCCTTTAAATATGTGCATACAGCCTTGACTGTGGCCATGTGACATTGTCTTGTAATTGTACTTATAAATATTAGATGTGCGTAGCTTGATTAGGGATGTTAGCGCCATAGGATAGGCTTTGTTATTGGGGTGACAAGTGTCAAAGCGAGGGCAGCCCTATAAATATGTGCATACTGACCTTGACTGTGGCCATGTGACATTGTTTTGTAATTGTACTTGTAAATATTAGATGTGCGTAGCGATTAGGGATGTTAACGCCATAGGATAGGCTTTGTTATTGGGGTGACAAGTGTCAAAGCGAGGCGACCCTATAAATATGTGCATCTGACCTTTGATCGTAGCCATGCGACATTGTCTTGTAATTGTACTTATAAATATTAGATGTGCGTAGTAGTTAGGGATGTTAATCGCCATAGGATAGGCTTTGTTATTGGTGACAAGTGTCAAAGCGAGCGACCCTATAAATATGTGCATATAGCCTTGGCTGTAGCCATGCGACATTGTCTTGTAATTGTACTTATAAATATTAGATGTGCGTAGCGATTAGGGATGTTAATCGCCATAGGATAGGCTTTGTTATTGGGGTGACAAGTGTCAAAGCGAGGCGACCCTATAAATATGTGCATCTGACCTTGGCGTGGCCATGTGACATTGTCTTGTAATTGTACTTATAATTATTAGATGTGCGTAGCAGTTAGGGATGTTAACTGCCATTGGATAGGCTTTGTTATTGGGCTGACAATGTGTCAAAGGCCCAGCCCTATAGATATGTGCATACAGCCTTGACTGTGGCCATGTGACATTGTCTTGTAATTGTACTTATAAATATTAGATGTGCGTAGCAGTTAGGGATGTTAACTGCCATAGGATAGGCTTTGTTATTGGGCTGACAAGTGTCAAAGGCAGGGCAGCCCTATAAATATGTGCATATAGCCTTGACTGTAGCCATGCGACATTGTCTTGTAATTGTACTTATAAATATTAGATGTGCGTAGCAGTTAGGGATGTTAACTGCCATAGGATAGGCTTTGTTATTGGGCTGACAAGTGTCAAAGGCAGGGCAGCCCTATAAATATGTGCATACAGCCTTGACTGTGGCCATGTGACATTGTCTTGTAATTGTACTTATAATTATTAGATGTGCGTAGCAGTTAGGGATGTTAACTGCCATTGGATAGGCTTTGTTATTGGGCTGACAATGTGTCAAAGGCCCAGCCCTATAGATATGTGCATACAGCCTTGACAGAAGTCAGCATTGGCCTTGTTGGCATTTGTATTTACCTAAACACCTAAGTTTCTTTGTTCTCGTGATTAATACGAAGTTGGGAGTCAGTTATCTAGTAATTGTGCCTTGTGTTCAATATTACTTGTTAAAATTATTCCAAGTCCCTAACCCAAAATAAAACGAGTAACGCTGAGTAGAGTGAGAACCTTGACTTTCGTGCAGTGATGTGAATAAGAGTTACCCTTGTAATAACACACAATTTAACACACAGATTGATTCAACGATTATGAAACAAAGAAGGGCAGGTCTAAAATGACAAAAAAGCTTTTGAAAGCAGTATTCGTGCTACAAAAAAGAATTTGTTTACATGTATATCTGAAACATGGATCTATTGTGCGCATTGCAACACTTTAAAGCTTAGACTAATAGTACAAAACCCATCCTCTCAACATAATAAGTATGAAACCATCCTTATCTATCACTGAGGAAATAAACTCATATGAAGCCAAATGCTCTTAAATTGGTAGCAGACTAGGGGGTCCGAGGAAAGAAAGGCGACCATTGAAAAGAAAAAAAAGAATAGAGGAAGGGATAGAAAGTAGAAAATCCACCCTTACCTACCCTGAACTAACGAAACTCATCATGGTGTTCATAGTCTTCATCATCCTCGTTGAATATTGCACTATAGAACACATATGAGCTATCAATCATCTCTTTCAGAGTAAGACTTCCGTCTTTATCTGCATCAGCCTGAGAGAAAACATAGTAGAATTATTTAACACACTATTTCCCACTCAGTTACTACATCAACCAAGAACAATCAGCTGACAAGAATGAGGTGCATTCTGAATCTATTTTGTTTCGAGTTTTTTCAGTTTTACATGGGATAGTAAGATTCAACAATATTAAGGTTCTTAAATTTGCTAAAGATTCAATCACATTAAGGATTTCAGGTTCACTAGTATGCAAAGGGGAACAAATTGGGAATTTTTTGTGCGATTTCCTTCATATATTTCACATCCTTTTAACCAATAAGAATAAGAGTTTCTGTCTGAAATATCTCCATTAATAGATGCATAAAATTGGAAAAAATAGCACTCACACGGTCACACCACTACATTGTAATGTTCACCAATAGCAAGAGACGAGTATTTTCCACGAGATTTCTTAATGTATGCTAAAACTGAGTTACTGGACACTGTACTTTCCAACTAAAGGCTATGCTTTAGGAGAATTATTACATCACAGATGGTAAAAACTTGTTTGAATTGTCACTTCACCACCTAATCCTGGAGGACTTGGAAGTTTCTCTGTTCACAACAGGGTAACTTTCACGCAATCCAGAAAAACATTCTAAAGAAGATAACTTAAAACTAAGAGCAAATAGCACCTTAAGGCCTGATTAGGCGCAAACAGTTTTTGATGACAGTAAATCTTTTCTTGAGACAAACAGACTAGCATTTTTCAACAATAGACTTGTCAAGTGGGCCAGGCTGGGACCACACTGACTCATTAAGGGTGAGCCCTCGAATTCCCAAACTGGACCCGGCAGGGATGCCCTTAATGGACCTGGTTCGGGCCGAGCTACTTTTCAAGGGAGGCAACCGGGCACAGCCAATGACCCGTTAAAAAGTGGTTAAGGAAAGTTTGTATTTTGAATTTTAAACTTGAAAATTACAACAAGTGTTTTCTACTTTTCATGAATTGAAAAGGAAAGAGGCACTTCAAAGTACAATTGATGAATGAAAAATGATCAAAGGTTTTTAAAACAACAATCATATCCTCCACATTAATTTGAGGAGGAACCAATAAACAGCCACTCTTTTATAATAAAAAATGGCATGAAGGAACTGAGCCACCGGTGGGCCAGTTAATGGGCCGGTTCCACTCTGGGTTACCAGGCTCAAAAATCCAGCCCCCCCCCCCCCCCACAATGTTGCAACGAGCCCAGACCACCTTTCTACTATAGCTCCTAAGCAGGCAAAAAGTAAATCTATGGCAGCAGTTTGGTTATATCTTAAGCAATAAAGATAAGGCAGACATGCAAGTGCTTGTTGGTAATAGCAAGGAATAATGAGCCAATTCAGCATTCTATTGAAACAGGCACTTCGGTTCAGGGAAAATTACCTGCTGTATGATGTAATCTGCTTGTTGTTTGGCATAGTAACGCTCTGATGGATGAAGCTTTCCAATTATAGGTAGCAATTCAGTGTCTGACAAATATCTGCATAACATCAAATTTAAAGATATGTTGATGGATTTAAGTCCAGACAATTATTGAAAGAGATGTCTAGTTTTTTACCCATCCCCATCTTTATCAAGCTCAGCAAACAACTTTCTAGCCGGAGAGTCTTGTGAATCCTCAGAATGATGAGAAGTATCATGACTCTCCTCGTCATAGTTTCTTACTAAGTCAAACAGCCCGTGAAAGAACTCTTTGAAGTTAACCTTACCATCTTTATCACTATCTCTCTCCCTGAAATTAAAAGGAGAGAAAAAAAGAAATAAAATTACTACAAACATTGTTCACCTAGGCAAGACAGCTTTGCTACAGAAAATTATCTCTTCAGCAAGTTCATTAACAAACCAAAGATTAGCAAATAAAGAATTGAAGGCATAAAGCAATTTGAAACTCAAAACTACTAGAATCTCCAGTAATATACCAGGCCTGCATTTTATGCACATATACCACTGGAACATTTATCCAATAAACTATACTATTAAATATACATAATATACATGTGTCTATTATGTATATTTACGGTATATTGGTCTCGGTATTGATGAGTTGACCGTGTATATGGTCTATGTTGTAGTCTATGTTTTAGTCTCCTAGTTTAGGTAATGTTGTGGTATAATTAGTATTGTACACTTACCATAATATTTGTATTACCATAATTGTATAGTTAGTGTCCAAGTAGAATAAGATTTTAGGAGTAGAATAGGAATAAGATTCTCCTATTATGGAAATATGTAAATTGTATATATACTCATTCAATTAATGAAAATAATCAAGGGATTATTTTTTTCATGGTGTCAGAAGTCTAGGTCTTAAAATCCTCTCTCAAAATTCCTCCTAATTTCCGTCCAATTACATCGTTTTCCGAGCCCCTCCTCCTCGGAATTCGTGCCGACGGTCTATCCTCTCTTCCCAAATTTTTCTTCCAAATCTCTCAATCACATATTGTTCTATCAATATGTCTACATCCCGGAACACGTTTCATCCTGCCCTTACAGTTTCTAATATCAAGAATAACATCCCTCTTGTTCTTGAAATAGAAAACGTCCAATATGCGACGTGGGCCGAACTGTTCAAAATTCACGCACGATCGCATCAAGTCATCCATCACATAATCCCCGCGGCTCCTGAGGATACGGAGGTGCCAAGACGCGAGGATGATTCTAAGTTGTGGACGACTCTTGATGCCACCATCCTTCAGTGGATATATTCCACAATTTCTACCGACCTTTTGCAAACGATTATTGAACCTGACGCTACGGCGCAGACAACTTGGGATAGACTACGTGATATATTCCAGGATAATCAAAATTCTAGAGTTGTTATACTTGAGCAAGATTTCTCCCACGTCAATATGGAAGATTTCCCTAACGTTACGGCTTACTGCAAAAGATTAAAGGAATTGGCGGACCAACTCCGCAACGTTGGCGCGCTAGTTTCGAATGATCGTTTGGTCGTCCAAATGGTTTCAGGCCTCTTCGAGGCCTATAATGGTGTTGGCACGCTTCTTCGGCAAAGCAATCCGCTTCCGCAATTTTAACAGACTCGTTCTATGCTTACACTCAAAGAAGCGGGCATGGTAAAAAGGGCGGCTACCGGTGCTAGTCATGTGGTCATGATGCCCGAGTCCACGGTTCATCCTAATGGTTCCAACAACTCGGGCCAATACCGCAACAACGGTGGCGGCAAAAAGGGTGGAAACAAGAATCGCGGCGGCAACAATGGTGGCAGCCGGCACAGTGGTGGTGGCCCTCGCAGTGGTCAGCAGCAGCAGTTTTGGGCCCCTATGCAGTGGCAGTGGGCCCCACAGTCACAGTTTGGGCAAAACAAGTTTCCGCCCCACTGGCAGTGGGTTGCCCAGCAGCAGTCCAAGGCCAACACGACCTGGTCCACTTACAGTCAGTCCTCTGGGCCGAGGCAGCAAGCAGGGGTACTTGGGCCTCGGCCCCCGCAAGCCCATCACGCAGTGACACCCACTTCTACCGACATCGAAGCCGCAATGCACACGCTTGGTTTAAATCCTCCGAACCCAAATTGGTATATGGACACCGGTGTCACTACCCACATGACATCCGATTCAGGTACGCTCTCGTCTTATTCCGATTTGAGCAACCCTCGTGGAATAATTGTTGGTAATGGTAATTCTATTCCAATTCGTGATTATGATCATAAAACTGTCTCCCCCTCATCCACCCCTTATCTTGAAAAACACCCTACATGCCCCCAAATTGATTAAAAACTTAGTGTATGTCCGTAAATTCACTACTGACAATTCCGTTTCTATTGAATTTGATCTATTTGGTTTCTCTGTGAAGGATTTCAAGACGGGGAGTCCTCTCATGAGGTGTGATAGTAGGGGAGATCTTTATCCTATCACATCCAGTTCCGGTCCATCGAGTCAAGTCTTGCCGTCAGTGTTTGCAGCCCTTGCTCCGTCCTTGTGGCATGCTCGTCTTGGTCATCCGGGGTCGTCTATTTTGTCGTCATTAGATAAAAATAATTTTATTTCACGTAAGGGTACGCGTAGTACTCCAAATTGGCAGTCTTGTTCTTTAGGAAAAATTGTTAGGCTGCCATTTATATTCAAATTCTCATACTTTAATGTCATTTGATATTATTCATAGCGACTTATGGACGTCTCATGTTCTTAGTTCTTTGGGTCATCGGTACTATGTTATCTTTTTGGATGATTATTCTAAGTTTTTATGGACTTTTTAGATAGCGAAAAAATCTCAAGTTTTTTCCATCTTAAAATTTAGAGCATTCATTAGAACCCAATTCGAACGGGAAATAAAAAATATTCAATGTGATAATGGCAAAAAATATGACAATGGGGTGTTCCGGGAATTCTGTGCTAATAATGGGATCAATTTTCGGTTTTCTTGTCCTCATACATCTTCACAAAATGGGAAAGCCGAACGCAAAATTCATACCATTAATAACATTGTCCGAACTTTATTGATTCATGCTTCCGTACCCCCTTCTTTTTGGCATCATGCTCTACAAATGGCTACATATCTCCTTAACATAACTCCTTCCAAAGGTTTGACATATTCTTCCCCCTTCAAATTCTATATAATAAAACCCCTTCTTATTCACATCTTAGGATCTTTGAGTGTTTGTGTTCTCCGCTATTTCCGTCCACCACAATTAACAAACTTCAGGCCCGGTCTACTCCATGTGTGTTTTGGAGTTTTCCGTCTAATCATCGTGGTTACAAATGATTTGATTTATCCTCTAATAAAATCATCATTAGTCGCCATGTCATTTTTGATGAATCCCAATTTCCGTTTGCTAAGGTGAGTAATCATGTGCCTAGTTCGTATAATTTTTTGAATTATGGTATATCCCTGTATATTATTCATCATTTTTCGAACATGTCCCGCACCCAAAATTCTCCAGCGGGCCCACTGCCCGCTGGTCCCACTGATCCGTCACAAGTAGCAGTTCCCAAGATCTGTCATCGGGCTAGTTTGAGGCAGTCCGGCCACCTGCAGGCTGGTCCAGTTCCTGCATCTGTTTACCGTGTTGGGCCAGCAGGCCCACTGCCTGCTGGTCAGTCCGTCCCGAGTCCACAAAATTCCCAAAATCCGCTCAATTCTTCCTCGAGTCATAGACCGGTCACTCGTAGTCAACGTGGTATTTTTAAACCAAAAAGACATTTTAATTTAACTTCTAATGTTCTTAAATCACTCTTACCCCGTAATCATGTGTCTGCGTTAAATGACCCGAATTGAAAAATTGCTATGACCGATGAATATAATGTTCTTATTGATAATAAGATGTGGGAGTTGGTGCCCCGTCCATCTGGTATTAATATTATTAGGTCTATGTGGATTTTTGCTCATAAGGAAAATTCAGATGGTTCATTTGCCCGACATAAGGCGCGGCTTGTGGGTGATGGTAAGACTCAGCAGGTTGGTGTGAATTGTGGTGAGACGTTTAGTCCGGTGGTCAAGCCGGCTACCATTCGCACTGTGCTTAGCTTGACTCTTTCGAAAGCATGGCCTATTCATCAGTTAGATATAAAGAATGTTTTCCTACATGGTGATCTCAAGAAAACAGTCTATATGCATCAGCCTTTGGGATTTAGGAATCTCAAACATCCTTATCATGTCTGTTTGTTGAAGAAGTCCTTATATGGGCTTAAGTAGTCTCCACGGGCCTGGTATAAGAGGTTTGCCGACTATGTTTCGACTATTGGGTTCACCCACAGCAGGTCGGATAATTCCTTGTTTATCTATCGTCGTGGTTCGTCCTTGGCCTATATACTGTTATATGTGGATGATATTATTTTGACTGCCTCTTCCGATGCCTTATGTCAGTCTATCATGACAATGCTTAGCTCTGAGTTTGCTATGAAAAACTTGGGGCCCTTGAGTTATGTTTTGGGGATTGTTGTCACTCGTCATACAGGTGGGTTGTTCTTATCCCAGCAGAAATATGCAGCTGAGATCATTGAGAGGGTTGGGATGTCATCTTGTAAGTCCACTTCCACTCCAGTTGATACTAAGCCCAAACTTGGGGTTGCGGCCGGCGCACCATACGAGGATCCGACCCGCTATCGCATTCTTGCAGGGACCATTCAGTATCTTACATTCACGAGACCAGATATTACGTATGCCATACAGCATGTGTGTTTGTTTATGCATGATCCCAGAATTGAGCACATGAATGCGCTCAAACGCATCCTTCGGTATATTCAGGGTACACTTGACTATGGCTTGTATTTATATCCTTCATCAACGTCAACACTTGTCTCGTATACATATGCTGATTGGGGTGGCTGTCCGGACACCAGACGGTCTACGTCTGGCTATTGTATGTTTCTTGGTAATAACTTGGTCTCATGGTCTGCGAAGCGTCAGTCGACTTTATCCCGTTCCAGTGCAGAGGCCGAGTATCGAGGAATAGCTAATGTGGTCTCTGAATCATATTGATTACGTAATTTGCTGTTACAGCTTCATTGTCCTATTCAGAAAGCGACATTGGTTTATTGTGATAATATTAGTGTCATCTACCTTTCTGGTAATCCGGTTCAGCACCATCGCACTAAACATATCGAGATGGACATTCACTTTGTTCGCGAAAAGGTTACTCGTGGTCATGTTCGCGTCTGTCATGTCCCATCCAGGTATCAAATTGCCGACATCTTTAAAAAGGGTCTTCCCTCAATCCTTTTTGAAGATTTTAGGGACAGTCTCAGCATTCGAAGACCGTCCGCTATGACTGCGAGGGTGTTAAATATACATAATATACACAATATACATGTGTATATTATGTATATTTACGGTATATTGGTCTCGGTATTGATGAGTTGACCGTGTATATGGTCTATGTTGTAGTCTATGTTTTAGTCTCCTAGTTTAGGTAATGTTGTGGTGTAATTAGTATTGTACACTTACCATAATATTTGTATTACCATAATTGTATAGTTAGTGTCCAAGTAGAATAAGGTTTTAGGAGTAGAATAGGAATAAGATTCTCCTATTATGGAAATATGTAAATTGTATATATACTCATTCAATTAATGAAAATAATCAAAGGATTATTTCTTTCATATACTTACATCTGATATTGTACAAGTTCTTAAGAACGGCCACGAGCTTGTCTATGGCGGATGGTAAAAGCTTTAGGTTCCAGGAAAAAAGTTAAATGCTTTAGGTTATTGATATTGGATTGTTATTTCTTAAAGCTGGAGCTGGTAAAGTCATTGTTTACAATTCCTTTTTTTTTTGTGCTCCAGAGTTGTGCATAATCTTCCAAATGCTGGAAGGCTGTATTTTCCTTCAGCATCCTCCTTTTTTGTTCAGAATGTTGAAGAACCCACTCGATAATACATGATTATGTTCACAAACCACTTAAAAGATCGAAGTCATTACTGGCATATAGATGAGTTTATACAGTTATATGACCTAATTCTATAAACCTTTGACTCCCTGCTTTGGAAAGGAAAGAAAGAAGGAAGAGAAAAGGAGAGAGAACAAAAAAAGAGAGAGAAGTAAACGAACAATGGAATTGTATTGTATCTTTTTACTTTTGGTGTAAAGAACAATGTATAGAGGATGCAGAAGATCTTGTAGATCTATTAGGAGCCCCGTAATATGTTAATTTTGTTTTAGTTTAATACTTCCTGAAATTTGGAGGTCTCCAGCATATCCTTAATGCTGAGGATTACAACAGTACCAGTTCTCAAAAAAAGTATGGAAAAATGGAACGAGCTCTTTAATGTAAAAAATAGCACAGTGCAGCTATCAAGCATCTCGCGGCGCAGGAACCGGATTCCATTTAGAACATGTGAACTGTATGATAAAGTTAAATATAAAGACATTTGGAGGTTATCATGATTCAGGAACAAAGTTGTTTGCTTAGGTTAGTACCCAACCATACTCATGGTGCTCAACTATGGAGTGCGGAGATAAGCTAAAGTTCCACTCAGATTTGCCGAAGCGTGATGTTAAACATTGACGCTGTTTAACCAGAAATTTTACAGGTTTAAGCCGTGGAAACAACCTTTTGTAAAAATACAAGGTAAGGATGTGTACAATAGACCCTTGTGGTCCGGCCCTTCCCCGGACCCGCACATAGCGGGAGCTTAGTGCACCGGGCTGCCCTTTTTTTACAAGGTAAGGATGTGTATAATAAACCAAATGAGATCAGGCCCTTCCCTAAACCCCATGCATAACGGGAGGTTAGAGCACCGGGCTGCCCTTTTTTCTTCCATATTTGATGAAATCTGGGTGCAAAAAGAGAATATCCAGAGAAGTAACACAGAGCTGATTGAACAATTATCGGAGGTAACAGGAACCAAATTTCAGACTTCCAAAAGGACATTGAAGTTGCTAAACGAAGCTTAAAAGATGGCATAATCAGGTTTTGGTAGAGATGATATCAACCCAAAAGTATGATGGAGCTTAGACCGCCATACCAAGGAGGGCAATTGGTTATGCTGGAGGAAAAGTCAAAGTAAGAAGTGATTGAAAGGAAACATCAAACACAGCAATCTTAAAAGAAATGCATTGGAGACAGACCCTAGCAGTGATGCAGTTAAAGAGTGGGATAAGAAGGCAAACTTCTTGCATCATGACAGGAAATGCTCCGCGAGAAGGTTCATTGTCAAATACTGGATCGAGGCAGAGAATCTCTGAAAAGAGCTTGAGTGCCTCTTTTATTGCTCCGAATCAAGAAGGAAGAATCTGTTGATCTCAGAGGTTTGACTAATTATGTTGGTACATATGACCAAGTCCTGGTACATAAGGAATTCATATGGCTTTCTTCAAACACTTATGGAAAGTCATCAAGCCAAATGTCATACAGGCAACTCTTTTCCCCAGAAAATGGATCCTTGATAAGATCTTGAATAAAATGATTGAACTTAAAAAAAAATCTGGGGATAACCATTTTCCTGGAGAGACAGATAAGCTATCACGACATATCGGCATTTTGATACCACTAGGAACAGGAAAAAGAAATTCCAAGGAATTCAGAAAGTGAAAATTGGCACAGAGAAGACTTGGAACTTCAGAGATAAAAAGAAGAGCGTACAGGAAAGAAGGTTCCGTTGATATCAGGGGGTTGACTAACTAGGTCGCTTATGATCTAAAGATTATTCCTGATATCAAAATGGTAGGATCAGTTGAAATGATCTTAGAAACGAAATCTCTCTAGCTCTCCTACCCGGTTCCAATATGTTCACTGAGAAATCGCGTGGTTAAACTTCCCGAAAGTGTAATCATACAAAACACCTTGTTTCACTTTCGAGACTTCTTCAAAAAGTTCATAAATATTTTTTTGATTAAATTTCTCAACCAGCAAGAAAAATCATGACGCCGGAAAAAATAGCAAATGAAAAGAAGATTACAACACGTAGCAATTGGCACATCAACAACAGGTGAAAGAAGACCTTTATACTGGAGAAAACAAAGTCAGAAAATGAATGAAGCTCTTATTTAAGAAAAATCTTAAAGAAGCAAATTTACTGAACCTTATTTCCTCCTTGCACAACCAGTGAAGTAGTTTGGGATTGCTGGTGTCGGCGGGATGTAGAAAGCTATGAAATCACAATAAAGAAAGAAATTATTGGATGAGATGAAATCATCAAATGAAGTTCAGAGAACTATTAAGCAAAGGAGCTAAGGGTAGTAAAAAGTTTTCCTGGCCTAGCAGAAACTTACTCATTGAACTCAGTAATGTTTAGAAGCCCATCTCCATCTATATCTGATGCATTAAAATGATCTTCTTTCCACCAGCCCATATCATACCCAAAAGAACTATTATCTGTTGAAGCATAACAACATCATAGTTTGTCACAGAGGAAGGGAACATAAGAAATATATATAGAAAAAGACCAGATATACACTTTAGAAACTGTGATTGCGGTGAGTTGCTAAATCAATGGCCAAAATGGCTTACTATAAGTCATGAAACAATTTTAGCCGTAGTCACTAGTCAGCATGAAAAATGGATTCAAGTTTAAGTAGAAAGAGGCAGCTTGAAGCAATTTTCTCAAACAGGGGCTTAAATAGAATTTCAGTGAGAGACTTGTGAAGCAAAATAAGAAGCAACAAATTTGCACTCTTGATGTTAAGTGAAAAAATGAAAGGAAGTGAACATTGTCCACATCAAGCATATAACATATTCAAGAGTCATTAGAATCCACTCGATGAATCTGAGGAAAGATGAACAAAATAAACAGTAAGACTTTCAGAATGTCAATCCTCATGAAGAATTCTCATTTTTGTCTTTCTGATATATAGAGCCAACATAGGGACTTTCTGGAGAGGGGAGCCCAAAAGCAAGGACAATAACTGAGAAAATATGACGTAAACCTAGTTCAGCTACAAAGAAGAAAATGAAGAAACGGTTAACAAACTAATTAAAAGGAAAATCTACAACATCTGCATAGAAAATAAAATTCTTATTTTTAAACTAGTTTTTCAAAGGAAATAAAGTAAAAACAGTGGAATAAAAGGCTTGAAGTTTTTATTTTCTTTGTTAAATGAAGATTGAACACAAGGTACAATTTTACAGGAATCTCTTCCGAACTTTGTATTTAACTCGTGTACAAAGAACACAAATACTCGGCCTACACAAGGATACGCCAACAGGCCAGAGATTCCTTTAAATTGTGCCTTGTGTGACTTTCCTAAGTGCTGAAATATCTAAGTACTAACCAAAACGTGAGAAAAGAAAGAGGACTGAGTCATTGACACTTACAATAAACAAAAATTGACCAATGAACAAAGTTTCAGATGATGCCCACAGAATAAAAAGGGGCAGCCCGGTGCACTAAGCTCCCGCTATGCGCGGGGTCCGGAGAAGGGCCGGACCACAAGGGTTTATTGTACGCAACCTTACCTCACATTTCTGCAAGAGGTTGTTTCCACGGCTTGAACCCATGAACTCCTGGTCACATGGCAGCAACTTTACCAGTTACTTCAAGGCTCTTCAGAACTTTGTATTTAACTCATGTACAAAGAACACAAATACTCGGCATACACAAGGATACGCCAACAGGGCAGAGATTCCTGTAAATTGTGCTTTGTGTGACTTTCCTAAGTGCTGAAATATCTAAGTACTAACCAAAACGTGAGAAAAGAAAGAGGGCTGAGTCATTGACACTTAAAATAAACAAAAATTGACCAATGAACAAAGTTTCAGATGATGCCCACAGAATGACATACCAAATTACTCTACATTGAAAAGGTAAGTATCCACATGCAAAGATCCAAGCAAAAACCTAAGACAATTTCTAGAAATTTTCTATTATCAACAATGTAAACTGCAGTAGTACTTGCTGAACATGGACGGTATAAAGTATCAAATTTTCGAAGCTATTGCTACAAACTTAATAGATCATATCAGAAGTCGGTTAGCTGACTCTAGGCAGTAGACCTACAGCTTGCTTGTACCCCTAAATATAGGCTATCAACCAATTGAAGAAGGTCGAAATACTTAGCATCCATAGAACCCTTTTCTTCAAACCATTTGGCCAATGATCCTCACACCACACACTTCCCCGACCTTACATCCGAATTTAATATCCTATTAACCATCTTGATTCATACCCATCTACACCTTCAATTTACCGAGGACATGACCCTACATTGGAAGGTTTGGAGGTCGGGGGTTAGGGTAGAGGTTAGTCGGTAGTCGAGTGTTGTAGCACCTTTATGTGGGAGAGACATGGGGCGAGTCTCCAATTCTGCTTTTCTCCTTATTAGTTATATTACTATTTAGTACTTGCGTAGTATCTTTTACTTCGTTTATTTATTACTAGTTGTTGCTTCATCGGTTGTGTTTATCTTGGCACCTTGATGCCGTTATTTTTTTCTTTCTAGCCTTGTTTTGGTAACACGTTTTTGTGCAAGAGGGTCTACTGAAAAGAACCTCTCTACCTCACAAAGGTAGGTAAGGTCTCAATACATCCTACCCTCCTCATACCCCACTTGTGGGACCGGCTATGTTGTTGTTGTATTCATACACCATCTACTTAACCACGTCTAAGATAAGCAGCATTGAAGAAAATCAATAAAAGACTACTACCAATACAAATTTAATAACCTCCTAAGATACGAATGCAACAAGCAAAAATAGAGTAGCATGAAGCAATGCAGGTTACTAAAAAAAGGAGCTTTATTTAAATAAAAACAAGAAGTAACCTGAATTGCGAACCCAACTGGGAGGCTCATACTCATCGAAAGAGACAAAGCCATCATGATTCTTGTCATGAACTTCCATATCTCTTTGAGTCCTATGCAACACCTCCTTCCTACTCTGCTCCAAATTCCACTCAGTCAACTCATGTTCACTCACAAAACCATCAGATGGGTCCACATCAATCGTTGGGAACAACAATACAAGCCTATCAGTCACATTGAACTTATCTTCATCATTCAGATAATCTTCAGCATCCATAAAGTCTTCCCATTCAGGCTGAGACTCTTCACCAGGAGCATGATTCTCATGTATTAATTCAGGATGGTGGGTGTCAATGTATTGCTTCTCCCATTCTTTATCCTCACGATGGCGCTCTATTTTAGCAACTAATGGGTCAAAGGGAATACGTTCATGTTGATGTGAATGTGGGTCAAAAGTGAAGTTGGAGCGCAACTTGAGTCGGCGATGATTATGGCTCTTAGCTTTGTTGGAAGAAGGAGAATGAGAGATGAGGAGTAAAAGCAGCACAGCAACTGTGATGTAGATTATCACTGAAGCTTTGCCCATCTCCTCATCTATGTGAACAAAGACTCAACAAACAAAGCAAAGAAAAGACTTCACACAAGAGATCTTATTCTTACCTACAATTAGTTTGACAAATTGGACTCAAGAATGTGAAAGTGATTGGGACTTTCTTTAACTCAATCTTTAGATGTCTTCACTTTATTTTTTAGCATTTAATATTTATAATATGAAAATAGGTAGATCTAAAACAGGGAAGACGTAACACCGGGGGAAAGGGTACAAGGAAATTGACATGGTTATTAACTTATTACTAATCAACTCGTGCCATGTCAAACAGATTTGTCCCTTCCTTCTACGTGCTGATCATCTTCTTTGCTTTTTTATCTTTTCTTTCATATTTGCTTTATTTATTTATTTTTAAAAGCCAAATAAGTTGCAAGGGAATGTTTTTCTTTTTTTTCTTCAAAAGATCCATCCTTATTATTTGCCACTAAAAATTGATTTCAGAAAAACTAGTTGAATTTGTTAATTATAGGATTTAAAGACAAGTGATTTGTATTCGATCCCAAACTCCTGTAAAAGTAAGTGATGAAAATGATAAACTGAGAGAAAAAATAAGAGTATATGTATGAACAGTCGCAAGAATAATCGTATAAAGCATGCCAAAGTCGGAACAATGATATGGTTCTTAGAGATATTGCTTGAGAGCTTTTTGCTTATAGGGTTACAAGTTTTTAAAAATGAGATCCTTTTCTTCTCCCCATAAGCTATCTTTATACAATAAAAAATTAAGGCTTTTCTACCCTAATAGTACAACTGATGTGACATTAGAATAGTGCCAACGTTCCCTTATGTTGCGGCTCCGCCAATCGAGACTAACAGATGTGACCCGAGTTGGTGGGAATGGGAGATAGTTATTTCGAGTAACCCGAATACCCTTCTACCCGACTACTCCTGTCTGGGAGAAAAAAAATTCACATACAGATAGTCCCCCACTCTTTAGGGCTCCGAGAAGTGGAAGAGTTTCTCGCACTGTTTCGCGGGTAGAATTCGAAAAGTTGCCATCGTTTCAAGGATAAGACACCTTGTCAGGGTTCATTTAATGCGCCGCTCAGCTCATTCGACGACGTCTTTTCACTAGCATCGGATGGCGTTTCAAGACCGGGTGTGTCCCTTCGCTCCTCATAGGTAATGATTACTCGACTGCCTATTTAAACCCCACCCTAGTTCAAATATCAGGTTGATTCATTTCTCGCTTAAATACAGTTCTTCTTAAGTCTAACCGCACCTTTTCCTCTTTAGTTTTTTTCTCTCTCCTTATTCTTAGAAACTACTCGACCCAGAAAATCTCCAACCATGTCTTCTTCTACTTCATCATGCCTCTAAGGGCAGTGATGCGACTCTTCTGATATGCCTGTGCACAGGCTAGGCAAAGCTCATGCTTCCTCTTCCACCCTGAAGGTAGATCTGTAATCGTTGGCCGCTGAAATTCTTCCCCCAGTCTTCCATTATCAAAGGGAATTCCGAATAGGCGATCGACAAATGAATGTTGTCAGAATCCCCTCCAAGATCACAATGAGTCTCCTCCCCAGGTGTGCGAAGATTGTGATGGGGGCCAGAAGTTGAGATCCGGACAATGAGAATAGACGAACATGTTACTCACCATGTCCCTGGCTATTCCATGGTATATATCTATCCATTTACCTTGGGAGTCAGCCTCTCTGTTCTCAAAGTTATTGAAGCCCTCTATCGCTGCTATCGTATCTGTCTGGCCAGCTGTCCCCTCATGGTTAACAGTTGATCTTGTGCATCATACACCTGGCGGAGTGCGCCCATGTTGAATTCACCCTGAATCATTTGATCCATATTTACTCCTTGCGGTTGTTTTGGGGAGGTATGGTTCATCTTTGTCCCCAGGAACGAGAAGCCTGATTTTTAATACTGAGAACGATCATGATCGCGGGTGGACCAGGGATTCCTGATGATCATTTCTGGCTGGCTATTTCGCCCCTTTTCCACCCCAGCCCCTAAAAAGTGGAATTCAAACTGTAAGTTCTCTTATGACTCTATTCGTGAGTTATTTCTTTCACCTTCATTCTTGCCTGATTTTCCTTCGACGCTTCTCAACCATCCCCATGGAACTGGAGCTTGTAGAAAGCATTTTTGGATGGGTCATCGACTTGATTCGTGCCTCTCCAAACACCATTCATACTTGGCGGTGCATGTCAATAAACCGCTGGAGAGGCAATAGCGGTAGTAAGTATCGCTATTCCTTGATATCTTCTTATCCTCCTCCTTCCCGGGCCTTGTGCTTCTTTCAGGCATCCCTACAAGGAGGTCGATATCTCAGAGGGCCCCATTATGTGAGGCCACTTTAAACAACATTGTGCTAGTTGTTGCCACAACCACAACTTCTGGTAATTGCAAACTAAGAGCAACGGATCCCGAGGTAACTATTCTAGAGGGCGTTAACACTCGATTGAGGAATCATCACCGGGAGGCTTCCCAAGGGGTGATCCACGTGGAGCACGAAGATGAAGAAGAGGCTTGCCCCGAAGGTTTTGGGGGCCTTTTCTCTAGAATCGTTGAGGATGTTGGGGATGCCCTAGTAAACAGTAGGGTTGACACCAAAATTCCTGAGCCCCACTTCTGCTCCACTCGGAGAAAGTGCAAGCAATTTTATGATCATTGCAGTGGATCTCTCTAGGTCGTCCCTTCAATCTGGTTCATTTGTTGTCGCCCTAGAATTGTCCCTCTCCAAATTGGTTACTTTGCATGATCATGTACATCGCCCTTTTCTTTTCTGCTACTAGAACTTGCTCTTCTTCATAATACTAGTTCTTGACAAAAGTTATATGATTCCCTTTTTCTTTTATGTAGAGCGACACTGTCGCTACTTCTACCCTAGAGTCGATAAGGGCCTCTCCATTCTATCCGCCCGTGAGTTTGAGCAGCTAAACCAACATAATTATCTAGTCTGGGTGGAAATTGAATAACTCAAGGCCCGTAATGAAGCATTGTAGAATCTGAGGACTCCATCACGACTCAATGGGAGAAATTCCAGCAAGCCCTAACAGAATGAGAGAACTTCATTCAGGATCTCAACGTGGCATATGAGGAAGTGCAGAGGCAAGTGTTTCAGCTAGGGATAATCTGAATACTGCCCAGGAACGCGTGCAAGATATTTAAGCTTCCCAAGCTAGACTTTGGGCTCGGTATCAGAGGTCATAACTCCGTAAGGTGGCGAACCAGAATGAGGCAAAGTTGTCCCGAGATTCGGTTATCTTCCAAACTCACACAGAGACCCTCAGGAACCCAAGAGGGATGGATTGGCAACATTTTTGTGGCTTCAACTGATGCCAAAGTTGACTTAGGTGTCACCGAGATGGTTATAGATGACCTTTGCGATGTCGTGGTAAGTTCCGAGAGCAAATATTCTTCAGACTCTTCTTCTGCCGGAGACATGTCCCCTCCCCTTTATCTCATGATAATTTTTGTTACTCTTGAGGCCTTCGTGACTTTTATTTGGGAAGTATTAAGACAATTTATGGATGATCGGGCCCACAACATTAGCCCATGTTGGTGTTGGATGTTTCTTTTGCTTGCCCGCTACAACATGGGCCTTTTCTAAACATTGTTAGGATGTTTTGCCTGACTGTTTTAAATATATTAATTTCGTATTTTCCTTGTGTGCTCTGAGCTCGATCCTTTAATTTTTTTTGCATGCTTTTGCATTATGATTATTGACCTATCCTAAATCGGGGTTTGATCTTGTGCTTTGACATGCGCTTTGATGAGAAGTGTTGGGTTGTGCTCAACCTTCTATATTTTTTGCTTTAACACTTAACCGTCGGGGCGTGACCGCTATGTCCCTTTTCCAAAACTACGTCATTTTGTTACATTTTGTGTTCAAGTAAGAAATCTTTCGCTCAATCTGGGCATGTCACTTCCGAAAACACTTTTTATGGTTGGGAATTATTAAGTATCCAAGTTGCATTAAAGGAGGGCCCTTTGAATTTGGTGTTGACGAGGAGGACATCTCGACCTCATTTAATGGCACAAGGTTCATGGAACCTATACGCTCTTAGGCCCTTGGGCCTTGTCGTGTGATTGAAGTGGAAATACAGAGCCTTGTAGTCTCTAAGTTCAGTATGATGCTGAACGTTTGAGTTTGAGAGTTTGTTTGCGAATGACTGCGATAATAGTGGTATTCTTATTCCTTTCACAAAAAGCATGAGGGGTAGACGCCCTATTGATACATAGCCTATTTTTGGGATTTTACAAGATTCCAACTATTTTTTGAGTAACAAGTACAAACAGGACATAAATAACAAATTTGCCTTGATCTACAGTTCTGGGGAGTCCCAGTGTTGTGCGTCAATCTTCAAATTTGGATGCAGCTTCTGTCTCTCCCCTATCTTCCTAGTGGACGAATGCAAAAGCTTGAGGGTTATGGCACTGGTACTACTTTGCTTCTAAAGTCCCGACGTCTGTTGTTTAATAATACGTTGTTCAGTCATTGTCTCATTAAAAACCTTTTCGATAAAAACCGATCCAGGATAAAAGATTATCCAAGGAAAATAGTACAACACGTATTTTTAGTTTTTGCTTCTGCACCAGCAGTAGTCTTTCTGTGGGGTAGTCCCTGTTATGAGAAAAAAGAAAAAATACATGTTAACCGAAAAGTTTTGACTCATACCCCCTTACTTTAGAAGTAAAATCGCTTTAAGTGTTTGACATTTCAATTGTTCTTTAATTCCTTCCTGGATCATCCTTCAATATGTACAACCCCTTTCCAACATGCCCAAGATCTGGTAGGGGCCCTCCTAGTCAACCCCTAATTTTCCGACATTCACCTCCCTTGTTGCGAGCATTACTTTGAGAAGGACATTGTCCGTGATCCTCGGTCTTAAAATGTCTTAAGTTGGTTTTCTATTAAAATATCTCTTGACCTTTTGCTTTTGAGCCACCATCTGGACAAAAGCCATTTCACGTTGTTCCTCAAATAAATTAGACCCACGACCATTGCCTTATCATTATATTCTTCCCTAGCATGGGCGAAGCTAAGGCTGGGCTCTCGAATCTCCACCAAAATCAGAGCTTTCGGGCGGTACACAAGAGAGAATGGGGTTTCACCGGTGCTGGTTTTAGTTGTGGTTCGGTATGCCCACAATACTCCTAGTAATGCTTCCGTCCATTTTCCCTTGACTTCCTCCAATTTATTCTTGATATTTTGTACCAGGATCTTGTTGGTTGACTCTGTTGGGTTGTTCTCACATGAATGTTATGGTGAAGAAACTATCTATTTGATATTCAACCCCTCAAGAAACTTAGTGACATTTGTCCAGATGAATTACGGACCGTTGTTGCAGGTGATTTCTCTTGGGACCCCAAATCGGCATGTGATATGATCGCATATGAAATCTTTTACTTGTTTTCCTTAACCTCATTGTACGCCCTTGCTTATATTGACTTTGAAAAGTAATCTGTCAATACCAACAGGAACCCTACTTTCCTGGATACTTGTGGAAACAACCCCACGATGTCCATTCTCCACTTCATGAAGGGCCAAGGCGACACCACCAAATGAAGTAATTCTGCTGGTTGGTGGACCATGCGGAAATGACATTGACACTTCCCACACTTTCATACAAAAGCTCTAGCACCGGCATCCATCTGGGGCCAATAAAATCTTGCCTTCACTAACTTTTTTACCAGCGACTCGTGCCCTGAATAATTCCTGCAACTATCCTCGTGCACTTCCTGCATCAAGTAATCAGCTTATGTTAGACCCAAACATTTTGCAAGATGTATGAGGTATGTTCTTCTGTATAACTCCCCTTCGTGCATACAATACCGGATGACTTTGACCCTCAAGGCCTTTTCTGCCTTCTTGTCCTCGGGAAAGATTCCATTCGGTAAGTAATTTATGATGTCGTTGTGCCAATCCCAGGTCAAACACGTGGAGCTTACCTTATTTAGGCTAGGATCTAGGACACATTGCAAGAGATAGACTATGACATTTGACACCGATTCTGCTATTTCAATCGAGGAACCCAGGTTCGCCAGTGCATCAGCTTCTATGTTTATCTCTTGGGGTATCTGTATAGCTCCCCACTTTTTGAAGTGGGACAATAAAGTCATTTCCCTATTAAAAAATCATAGCATCCGTTCATCTTTGGATTCGTACGAGCCGAGGATCTGATTGATGATGAGTTGGGAATCACATTTTAGTTCAACCTCCTCGACTCCAATGTCCCGGGCTAATTTCAAACCTGCAATTGTGGCCTCATTATTAGGCAAAGATACATAATTTATGGCTTGCTTGATTATTATTTTTGAAGGCATGATCAGGACAATACCAAGTCTCATCCCTTTTACATTTGCAACCTTGTTCGTATATAGGACCCGTTCCCTGGACCACTTCCTTCTGGATGTCCGGCATCATGCCCGGACTGTAATCTGCCATGAAGTCAGCCACGGATCATGACTTGATAGTAGTCTGGGGTCGGTAAGTGATATCGTACTTGAATATCTTGATCGATAATTTGGCCATCCTTCCCAATAACGCAGGCTTGTGTAAGATGTTCCTTAGAGGGAAAGTTGTTACCACGCAAATAGAATGGCGCTGAAAGTATAGGCTGAGCTTTCGGGCGGTGACCACCAGGGCCAGGGTCAACTTTTCTAGATGGGGGTATTATGTTTTAGCCTCCAACAAAGCCTTTCATACACTCATGGTTCTGATGATATTGATAAGAGTGGTATGAAAATGCTATGGGTCCAAGACACCGGGTAGGTAAGAACACTTATGAGATTATTGACAATATTAAAAGAATGATGATACGTGGGGAAACGTGTTGCACGTATGCAATAGTAATTCAGCCAAAGGCTCAGCTCCGTTGAGAAATTTTAGAGGCATATATGGACTTCACGGGCCCCCCATGGGTCTACAGTTCATATAATTTCAATGTTTGTATATGAGATATGAAAGGTACCTGACATATGCATTGCATTCATATCATACATACATCAGTTCATTGGTTATCTGTTGATGAACTAAGTGTTGGACTGGTAATTGATGACTTGGTTGATTTTTGGATTGTTAATTGATCACTTGATACTTGAGATAACATCATTAAACTCTTTGAAACTGGGTAACTCTTATGATTATGAAACTGTATATAAACAAAGTGCTATGTTGATTTCAGTGAACTTTTATATGAACGATGTGACTTATATGGGGTTATTGAACTGTTTAGCAAAAGATTATTTAGTGTCAACTTGATATTTATCTCTTTTTCCTTATCTTCTGTCATTTTTGGCCTATGATGCCTACTGGAGTACGTTGTGTACTCATACATCACTTGCTGCATTCTTTTTGGATGCAAATACCGATCCTTCTACCAGTTCAAGACCTCGAGGTTGAGTTTGAGTCGGGCTGATCATCAATATTCAGGGTGAGGATGCTACCTTCCAGCATGTCTTGGATGCTCCTATCTCTTTCTTGTCTTTTATTGATTTGAGAGACATATTCCGACACTTAGACTATGATATTCAGTATTTGGCTTATGTAGCCATTTTATTCAAACTTGTTTCCATTTTTTAGCTCTTGTATTATTGAGTAGATCTATGGGGGTTGTATTATGATTCTCAGACTTATCTTTTCACATTTAATTTTATGATTGACAGTTTATCTAAGTATTTTGTTATACTTCCGCATTCCTTTCTTATATCATGTTAAATGAGTTGGGAGTGGTTCGACTACAAGTGTCTAGTAAAGGAATTATGACAAAGTTGGTATCAGAGATTTATGATAAACAGTCTTAAATACAAGAGCAATGTCAAGTAGAGTCTCGCGGATCGGTGTTGAGGCGTCTGTACTTATCCTCAAGAGGCTATAGGACATTTATGAAACTTCATTTCTTTATTCCTTTCATACTAAGTGGAATCAAATCGGTATCTGACCTTTATTTCCTATTCTCTCACAGATGGTGATGATTTGTGCCCATGCAGTAAGAGAGAGGATGCACCTGTATTTGCAGTGCACGATAGTGGTAGAGGCTGTGGTAGGGGCCGAGGCAGAGCTAGAAGAGCTGCACCGGCTTGGGTTAAAGCACAGGGAGCCGGTCAGGCTCGTGCTAAATCAGTTTCCCTTGAGCCGTATATTGAGCCTCAAGACAAGTTGCTTGATGAGGAGATGGAGCTAGCCCAAGATCAGCTTGGATTTATAGCTACTCCGGTCCTACATGACACTTTGGTCAGATTATTGAGTGTGCTAGATGGTTTTTACAAGGCGGGCGTGCATTCGACTACTCTGGGTGGGTCACCCACATGTGTAGAAGAGGGACAGACTCCTGAGTTTCATACTCCTGGGGTTCAGCCATCTACTATGTCAGCGCCCCAGATTGATGAGGTCTTGGCACCCGAGTTTGGTCCCTAGCCGATTGTAGGGACAGTTATGACTCACGAGGAGCGGAAGATATGGGAGCACTTTTCAAACATGAAGCCTTCTGATTTCTTTGGATAGCCTGATGAGGATGCGTATGAGTTTATCATGAGTAGCTGTAAGAGACTACATAGCTTGGGTATCGTCGAGTCGCACGAAGTTTATTTGTGGCCCTTCACCTTATGGGTGATGTGAAGCAGTGGTAAAGGGCGTATGTTGAGTGTTGTCCAATGGGGTCGCCTCCGCTGTCTTGGGTCAAGTTCTATCGGGTATTTGTAGATAAGTATGTGCGTCTTAGCTTGCGTTTAATCAAGTGTGATTAGTTCTAGAAGATTGAGCAGGGGGTTAGACCGTTGCAGAGTATGTGACTCGCTTCCACGTTTTGTTGTGCTATGCAACACCATTGCTACGTTCAGAGGTAGAGAGAGTCAGATGTATTATGAGAGATTTGAGTATTCCCCTTCAGTTGACGACATTGAAATTGGTGGCCTTAGTGGATTTTTTTGAGTTTGTGGTAGAACATGCCCGGATGGTGAAGTCTGTAAGGGGCAAGTTACCCAGACATGAGCCCGACAAGAGGGCTAGGCAATTTGGATAGTTCAATAGGTCTATTTCTCATGGTTATGACCAGAATGGTAGATATCAGCAGTCGCAACCTAGTCGACTAGTTCAACCCTTCACATTATAGATGGTGTCTCTGTGGGGTAGAGTGGTTATATTGGGGTCATTCTTCAAGAGGTTCTCAATATCGGTATTCTGACCGTGGTGGTCAGTCAGGTTCTTCTATCTCTATTCAGCAGCCCTCAACAACCAGGACTTGTTACAACTCTGGTGAGATTAGGCATTTCAAGAGGGAGTACCCCAGATTTTTTTTTGAGTACATCCCATGCATCCAGGACCCTAGGAAAACCATCTAGGGGTGGTGGTCAGGTTAGCTGAGGAGGCTCCCAGTTAGGCCGGGGTGGCCATTAGACTAGTCATGGTAATGCTCATACATGGAGAGATGGAGCTCATTCGATCCGAGGTAGCCAGCATGGTTCTTAGTTCAATGGAGGACGTACTCATTACTATGCTTTCCCTGGTAGGCTAAAGGCCGAGGCATCAGATGCGGTTATCATAAGTATCATCTCAGTCTGTCACCAGTCTACTTCAGTGTTATTTGATCCGGGGTCTATGTTCGCATACGTGTCTACCTACTTTTTTGCTGATTTATATATGTGGTATGATATGCTAAGGTCCCTATTCGTGTGTCTATACCAGTTGGTGATTCTGTGATTGTAGATATAGTTTATCGACTTTATGTGGTTACTTTTATGGGGTACGATACTTGGGTAGATTTTGTCATACTAGACGTGCTTGACTTTAATATTATTCTAGGAATGGATTGGTTATCACCGTATTACGTGATCCTGGACTGTCATACTAAGACAATCACTTTAGCTATGCCTTGTCTTTTGAGGTTAGAGAGGAGGGGTGCTCCTAGCTTTGCTCTTAAGAAGATCATTACTTTCATCCAGGCTGGGAAATTGGTAGATAAGGTTGTCTGGAATATCTTACTCATATTCAAGATACGAGTGTGTAGACTCCTTCCCTTGGGTCAGTTTCAGTAGTTAGTGAATTTGCTGAGGTTTTCCCTTCAAATTTGCTGGGTATGCCGCAAGATAGGAATATTGATTTCTGCATTGATCTCGAGCTGGTACTCGACCCATTTCCAATCTTCCATACCGTGTGGCTCCAATGGAGCTTAGAGAGTTAAAGGAGCAGCTTCAGGACTTGTTGAGTAAGGGTGTCATTCGACCGAGTGTGTCTCATTTGGGTGCTCCTGTGTTGTTCGTAAAGAAGAAGGATGGCACCATGCGTATGTGCATTGATTATAGGCAGTTGAACAAGGTCACCATTAGAAAAAAATATCTGATTTCTCGCATTGATGATTTGTTTGACAAGCTTTAGGGTGCTGTGTTTTCAAAGATTGACTTGAGGTCAGGTATCACCAGTTAAAGATTCAGGCCGAGAATGTTCCCAAGATGGCTTTCCAGACTCGTTATGGTCATTACGAGTTCCTAGTGATGTAAGTCCACGCATTTCATTCTTGTCCAGACGACTCATAATTCCAAGAAGTTGGCTAAGATCTACATTTGTGAGACGGTTCGCCTTCTTGGTGTACCTATTTCTATCATCTCAGACCGAAGTACCTAGTTTACTTCACATTTTTGCGGACTTTGGAAAAGGGGTTGGGTACTCGCTTGGATCTCAGTACATCATTTCACCCTTAGACCGACGGTCAATCCGAGCAGACTATTTAGGTATTGAAGGATATGTTATGAGCCCGTGTGATTGATTTTAGTGGTCATTTTGACTAGTTCTTACCCTTGGCACAATTTGCGTACAACAACAACTATTACTCCAGTATTGATATGGCACCATTTGAGGCTTTGTATGGTAGGAGATGCTGAACTACGTCATAGGTGATACCTTTAGTATAAGATATGAAGGCAATTCAAGATAAGCTCCTGGCAGCTCTGAGTAGGCAGAAGGAGTATACGAACCGAAAGGTCCGTGACATGGAGTTTATGGTTAGTGATAGGGTTATACTGAAGGTCTCACCCATGACGTAGTTCAGCAAGAGAGGAAAGTTGAGTCTGAGGTATATTGTCCCTTTTGAGATTCTTTAGAGAGTTGGAGAGGTGGGTCTTTCAGGTGTTAATCCGATTTTCTATGTGTCTGTGCTGAAGAGGTATCATGCCGATGATTCTTATATTATCCAGTGGTACTCCGTATTGCTTGATTAGAATTTGGAGTTGAGGAGGAGCCTCTGCCTATTTTGGACAGGCATGTGAGAAAATTGACGTCTAAGGAGATAGCTTCAGTGAAGGTGCAATAAAAGCATCGTCCTATTGAGGAGGCGACCTGGGAGACAGAGTTCGACATGCAGAGAAGATATCCTGACTTGTTTACTACTCTCGATACATTTCCCCTTATTGTTTCTCTCCGTTCGAGGATGAACGTTGTTTAATTGGTATTTGATATTATGACCCGTCTAGTCATTTTTAGCTAAAGATACTTATTTGACTATTTTACCCTTCTTATAGACTCTGTGTGGGGTTTGTGATGTGCAATGATGGATGGCACAGAGCCGAGGTCCATTTAGGTGAGTTTTGGATGGAAAACCCAAAATAGGAATATTAGAGTTGATTAGTTTGACTTAAAGTGGACTTTTGAGTATATGGATTCATGTATGGGTTCCACCACTTCCGATAGTTTTAGAGTGTAATTTATCACGTAGTCGAGTTATTGGTTCGCTTCTCGAGGCAATTAAATATATTTGTGGCCTTATTTGTGAAATTATGATATTTGGTAAAGAAATTCTTTAGAAAAGTATGTCTTAGCTCGGGCAAATGGGAAATCTGAGGGCATGAGTGAGTTTGTAACACTTTTTACCTTGGGGTAGCATGTATGGTTTGTGACGGGGGTGGGGGGTCTCGAGAGTGTTTCGGGTGTTTGGTGGAAGTTTGGGGAAAATTCCATATTGCTGGTGTATGGTGTTCTCCCTAGCGGGTTGCTGTCCGCTCCTGTGTGTGCGCCTATGTGGAGAATTGCTCGCAGAAGCAGGTATTAAGATTATGTTGAGGTTTCCTCGCAGAGGTGAAGACGCTTTAACGAGATTTTGTTCGCTAAAGCGAGACCGCGCTTGCGGAGTTGATTTTGCGAGAACGAAATTGATGTATCGATAGTCTCTTAAATGCCCAAGCTCGAAATCTCTTTCCCAAAATATCTTATCTCAGTTTTAGACCTGCTAAGGGGATAATTCTTGAAGTTGTGGTTAAGTTCTACTTGGGAGGTAAATTCTTAATCCTTTTTTATTCTAATCCATGTTTTAAGGTTCATAATGCTAGTTTAATCTTTATTTGAGGGAAAAGTATTCTAGTTTCCATGTTAGAATAAGAAAGAATGAAACTTGGATTAAAGGGTGTAATAGGGATTATGATATCTTAACATTGTAAATATGTATTGAAATATGTTAGATGATCATGTGGTAGCATTTAATTTGATTATGGAAACCCTTTTTAATTTGGAGGAAAATTTAGGGTTTGTAAATTGGGGCTTTTCCTTAAATCATGAAATTGAAGGTCCAATTGAGCTTAGGTTTCTAATTAGCTTAAGAATATGACTACATAGTATATATTTATGCTTTTTTAGTATTAAAGTTTGTATTTTGATGGCTTGGACCCAGGGGTGATTTAGGTGTCTTTGCTATGATTGAAGGAGTAAGGCCTTATATTGTATGTTAGATTTATATTAACGTATAGTATATACGTGTTAGACTACGAGTACTATGAGACACTTCGAAAGGGCAAGGGTAGCGTGGAGGGTTGATTGTACGTGGTACCTGCTCGACCCAGAGGTAGGCTACGATTTCCTTTTACTAGATTTTGATTGAAGTACATAATTAGATATAAATATTGAGGGGTATTGAGCATGTTTGGGGTCCTACTCAAACAGTTGTGATGAACGTTTGAGTGGGTATCAGTGTTGAACTATGATGATGGGTGATTTGGGGAATCCACCTTAAGCTAATTCTGACTGCTGTTGATTTGGGCTTATCGCCATTATGTAGGCTCATCGCCATATGGGTTGTTGTTGTTTTTATTCATCACACATACTTTCGATATGATATCCTGATTGTACTTGGATTATGTGTCATTAAATTTCTGAAAGAATGTGATATTCATCTCTTATACTTGGTTGCATCTCATTACATATTGATTTCTTGTCCTGTATTGTCATTTGCGTTCATACACTCATGGTTCTGATGATATTGATATGAGAGTAGTATGAAAATAATGTGGGTCCTAGAGACCGGGAAGGTAAAAATACTTATGAGATTATTGGCAACATTGAGAGGATGATGATACGCGGGGTGAATGGGTTACATGCCTACAATAGTTATTCAGCCAAGGACAGAGCTCTATTGAGAAATTTCGGAGGCGTATATAGACTTCGCAGGTCCCCTATGGGTGTGTAGTTCATAGTTTTCGAACGCATGTATACGGGAGATGAAAGGTACCTGGCATATGCATTGCATTCATATCATACATACATCATTCCATTGATTATCTGTTGATGAATTAAGTGTTGGAGTGGTAATTGATGACTTGGTTGATTTTTGGATAAATCAGGATTGTTAATTGATCACTTGATACTTGAGATATTATCATTGAACTCTTCTGGAATTGGGTAACTCTTATGATTATGAAAATGTATATGAACAAAGTGCTATGTTAATTTCAATGAACTTTATATCAACAATGTGACTTATCTTGGGTTATTGAACTATTTAACATATGATTATTTGGTGCCAACTTGATATTTATCTCTTTTTGTGTATGTTCCGTCGTTGTCGACCTATGATGCATACGAGAATACATTGTGTACTTATACTACACTTGCTGCATTCTTTTTTGGATGCAGATACCGATCCTTCTAGCAGTTCAAGACCTAGAGGTTGAGTCCGAGCCAGTTGATCATCAGTATTCAGGGTGAGGATGCTACCTTTCAGCATGCCTTGGATGTTCCTATCTCTTTCTTGTCTTTTATTGATTCGAGAGACATATTTCGACACTTAGACTTTGATATTCAGTATTTGCTTTATGTAGTCCTTTTATTCAGACTTGTATCCATTTTTTGAGCTCTTGCATTATTGACTAGATCTATGGGGGTTGTATTATGATTCTCAGACTTATCTTTCAAAGATCGATAGTTTATCTAAGTATTTTGTTATACTTCCGACTTCATTTCTTATATCATGTTAAATGAGTTTGGAGTCGTTTGCCTACTGGTAGAAAAGTGTAAGTGCCACCATGATTACCAAAAGGGGTCGAAAAAGTTGGTATCAGAGATTTAGGTTAAACAGTCTTAAATAAAGAGTAATGTCTTGTAGAGTCTCATGGATCGGTGCGGAGACGTATGTACTTATATTCGATAGGCTATGGAACATTTATGAAACTTCAATTTCTTAATTTTTTTAACGGTAAGTTGGATCAAATTGGTATCTGGCATTTATTTCCTATTCTCTCATACATGGTGAGGACTCGAGCCCATGCAGCGAGAGAGGAGGCCAGGCTTGTGCTAGATCAGTTTCCCTTGAGCCGTATATTGAGCCTCAGGATGAGTTGCTTGATGAGAAGATGGGGACCAGCCCATGATCAACCCAGATTTATAGCTACTCCGGTCCTACAGGACACTTTAATCAGATTGCTGAGTGTGCTAGATGGTTTTGCCCAGGCGGGCGTGCATTTCACTACTCCGGGTAGGTCATACACCCATGTGGGAGAGGGACATACTCCCGAGTTTTGTACTCTCGGGGTTCAGCCAGCTACTATGTTAGCGCCCTGTATTAATAAGGTCACAACTCTCGAGTTTGGTCCCCGGCCGATTGTAGGGACTGCTATGACTTACGAGGAGCAGAAAATATGAAAGCATTTTTTGAATATGAAGCCTCCTGAGTTCTTTGTTCAGCCCAAGGAGGATGTGTATGAGTTTATTGTGAGCAGCCATGAGAGGCTACACACCTTGGGTATCGTCGAGTCACACAGAGTCTATTTTGTGGCCTTCAGCTTAGGAGAGATGCGAAGCAGTGGTAGAGGGCGTATGTTTATTGTTGGACACCGGGGTTGCCTCAACTATCTTGGGTCAGGTTCTATCGGGTATTTATACAGAAGTATGTTCATCTTAGCTAACCTTTGAGCAAGCGTGATAAGTTCTAGAATATTGAGCAGAGGGGTTCGACCATTGTAGAGTATGAGACTGGCTTCCAAGCCTTGTCGCGTTATACAACTCCATTGCTACCTATGAGGCAGAGAGAGTCATATGTTTTGTGAGAGGTTTGAGTATTCTCGTTCAGTTGGATACATTGCAGTTGGTGGCCTCTGGGCTTCTTTTGAGTCTGTAGTAGAGCATGCGAGGATGGTGGAGTCTGTGAGGGGCAAGTAGTCTACACATGAGCCCGATAAAAGGATTAGGCATTTTGGACAGTTCAGTGGGTGTACTTCTTGTGGTTATGGCCAGCATGGTAGATATCAGCAATTGCAGCCTAGTCGACAAGTTCAAGCATCCCTTTATATTACAGATGGTGTCTCTGCGGGGCAGAGCGATTATAGTGGGGGTCAGTCTTCGAGGCATTCTCAGTCTCAATATTCTTACCCTGGTGGTCAATCAGGTTCTTCTATCTCTATTCAGCATCCCTCAGCGGCCAAAACTTATTACAACTGTGGTAATATTGGGCATTTAAAGAGGGAGTGCCCCAGATTTGTTTCGAGTACATCCCATGCACTCAGGACCCTAGGACATCCATCTAGGGGTGGTGGTCAAGTTAGTTGAGGAGGCTCTCAGTTAGGATGTGGTGGCTATTAGACTAGTTATGGTAGAGCTCGGACAGGGAGAGATGGAGCTCGTTCGGGCCGATGTGGCCAGCAGGGTTCTTAGTTCGATGAAGGACACACTCATTTCTATGCTTTCCCTGGTAGGCCAAAGGTCGAGGCATCAAATGCGATTATCACAAGTATCATCTCAATCTGTCATTGGTCTTCTTCAATGCTATTTGATCCAGGGTATACGTTCTCATATGTGTCTATCGAATTTTTTGCTGATTTGGATATGTGGTGTGATATGTTAGAGGTCCTTATTCGTGTGTCTATACGAGTTGGTGATTATGTGATTGTAAATAGAGTTTATCAGCTTTGTGTGGTTACATTTATAGGGTATAATACTTGGGTAGATTTGGTCATATTAGACATGGTTGAATTTGGTATTATTCAAGGGATGGATTGGTTATCACCGTATCACGTGATCCTGGACTATCATGCTAAGATAGTCACTTTAGTTATGCCTAGTCTTCCGAGGTTAGAGTGGAGTGGCGCTCCCAGCCCTTCTCCTAAGAAGATCATTTATTTCATCTAGTCTAAGAAGATGGTAGATAAGGGTTGTCTGGTATATCATGCTCTTATTCGAGATACGAGTGTGAAGACTCCTTCCATTGGGTCGGTTTCGGTAGTTAGTGTGTTTGCTGAGGTTTTTTCTTAGAATTTGTCGGGTATGCCTCCAATTAGGGATATTGATTTCAGCATTGGTCTCAAGCTGGGTACTGGACCCATTTCCATTTCTCCGTATCTTATGGCTCCAGTGGAGCTGAGAGAGTTGAAAGAGCAGTTTCAGGACTTGTTGAGTAAGAGTTTCATTCCATCGAGTGTGTATTGTTCATAAAGAAGAATGATGGCACCATGCGTATGTGCATTGATTATACACAGTGAACAATGTCACCATTAGAAACAAGTATCTGATTTCTCGTATTGATGATCTGTTCGACCAGGTTCAGAGTGCTTCAGTATTTACAAAGATTGACTTGAGGTCTAGGTATCACCAGTTGAATATTCGAGCTGTGGATGTTCCCTAGACGGTTTTCCAGACTCGTTATGGTCATTATAGTTTCTAATAATGTCATTTGGCCTTACTAATGCCCCTGCAACATTCTCGGACTTGATGAATGGGATATTGAAGCTGTATTTGGATTCTTTTGTGATTTTAGTCATTGATGACATCTTGATCTATTCAAAGAGTCGGGAGGACTATGAACAACATCTGAGAGTGGTTCTTGGGATATTGAAGGAGAAGAAATTATATGCTAACTTCTCGAAGTGTGAGTTTTGGCTGAGTTCTGTAGCATTCTTAGGACACGTGGTGTCCAAGGATGATATTATGGTTGATCCAAAGAAGATAAAGGCAGTCAGGGATTGGCGACCGCCTTCTGTGACAAAGATTCAAAGTTTTGTAGGTCTGGCTAGATTTTATCGTTGGTTCGTTAATGGATTTTCTTCTATCATTTCTCATATGACATGTTTGACTTAGAAGGAGGTGTCTTTCCAGTGGTTTGACGAATGTGATGAGAGATTTCAAAAGCTCATGTCTCTTTTACCACAACCTCGATTTTATCCCTTCCGGTGAAGGAAAAGGACTTTACTATCTATTGTAATGTTTCTAGGATTGGGTTGAGTTGTGTCTTGATGCAGGAGAGTAAGGTTGTACCTTATGCATCGAGTCAGTTGAAGGTGAACGAGAAGAATTACCCTGTTCATGACTTGGAGTTGGCTGATGTTCCATTTTTATTGAAAATTTGGAAGCATTACCTGTATAGAGTTCACTGTGAGGTGTATATTAATTATCGCAGTCTTCAGCACGTGTTCTATTAGAGAGATTTGCATTCTATAAAGCGTTGGTGGATGGAGTTGCTAAAGGACTTGACATGACTATTTTCAACCATCCAAGCAAGGCCAATATGGTGGCAGATGCCTTGAGCTGAAATACAGTAAGCATGGAAAATTTAGCTCGCTTGATTATTTATGAGCATCCTTTGGCATTGGAGGTCAAGTCCTTAACCAACCATTTCGTGAGGCTTGATTTTTTAATCTAGGTAAAATTCTGGCTTGTGTTGAGGTGATGTCGTCTATTTTAGACCAGATTCGTATGATGATGAGAAGTTATGCAAAATCAGAGATAAGGTGATGAGCGGTGAAACCAAAGAGGTTGTGATTTATAGTGAGGGGTATTGAGGATTAAGGGTAGAGCATGTGTTCCTAGAGTTAGGGATTTACTGAGATTGATTATAGAGGAGGCCCACAACTCTAGATATTTGATTCATCCAGGTGCTACTACTATGTACCATAACTTGAAGCAGCACTATTGGTGGGGGAGGATAAAGAGAGACATTGTGGAGTTTTAGTCTCGGTGTCAGAATTATCAGCAAGTCAAGTATGGGACCAGCGACCCAGTTTTGTGTCTCAGAGAATACCCATTCCCGAATGGATGTAGGAGAGACTTGCTATGGATTTTGTTGTTGGGACGTTGCCCAAGGCTTTGGGGCATGTTTGATGATATTTGGGTCATTGTTGATAGATTATCCAAGTCCGCACATTTCATTCTAGTCCAAACGACTCATAATTCTGAGAAGTTGGCTAAGATCTACATTCGTGAGATGGTGTGTCTTTATGGTGTACCTATTTCTACCATCTCAGACTGGGGTACTCAGTTTACTCCGCATTTCTAGAGGACATTGCAAAAAGAGTTGGGTACTCGCTTGGATCTCAATACAACATTTCACCCTCAGACCGACGGTCAGTCCGAGCGGACTATTCAGGTATTGAAGGATATGTTATGAGTCTGTGTGATTGACTTTGGTGGTCATTGAGACCAGTTCTTACCCTTGGCAGAGTTTGTGTACAACAACAACTATCCATCTAGTATTGATACGACACCGTTCGAGGCTTTGTATGGTAGGAGATGTTATTCTCCAATTGGGTGGTTTGATACGTTCGAGGTTCGGCCTTGGGGTACTTATTTGTTGAGAGACTCTTTAGAGAAGGTGAAGGCAATTCAGGACAAGCTCCTGGCAGCTCAGAGTAGGCAGAAGGAGTATGCGGACCGGAAGATTCGGGACATAGAGTTTATAGTTGGTGATAGGGTTCTACTGAAGGTCTCACCCATAATGAGGTTCGACAAGAGAAGGAAGTTGAGTTCGAGGTATATTGGACCTTTTGAGATTCTTTAAAGGGTTGGAGAGGTGGCATATGAGTTGGCTATTCCACCAGGTCTTTCAGGTGTTCATCCGATTTTCCATGTGTCTATGCTGAAGAGGTATCATGCCGATGGTTCTTATATTATCCAATGGGACTCCATATTGCTTGATCAGAATTTGGACATAAGGAGAAGCCTGTGGCTATTTTGGACAAACATGTGAGAAAATTGAGGTCTAAGGAGATAGCTTCAGTGAAGGTGCAATGAAAGCATTGTCTTCTCGAGGAGGCGACTTGGGAGACAAATTCTTACATACAGAGCAGATATCCTGACTTATTTACTACTTCCCGTACATTTTTCTGTTTCATTTCTCTCCGTTCGAGGATGAATGTTGCTTAATTGGTATCTGATGTAATAATTTTACCCTTCTCATAAACTTTGTGTGGGGTTTGTGATACATGGGGATGGGTGGAGCCCGAGGTGCATTTAGGTGAGTTTCGGATGAAAAAACCCAAAATAAGAATCTTAGAATTGATTAGTTTGACTCAAAGTTGACTTTCGAGTATATGGGTTTATTTTCGATAGTTTTTAGGGTCATTTATGACTTAGTCGAGTCATTGGTTCGCTTCCCGAGGCAATCAGATATTTTTGTGGCCTTATTTGTGAAATTGTGATATTTGGTTGTTTTGGGCGATTCTTTAGAAAAATATATCTTAGCTCAGTCAAAATAGGAAATCTGAGGGCGCAAGCAATTTTGTAGCACTGTTTACCTTGGGGTAGCATGTCTGGTTTTATCCAGAGGGTCTCAGGACGCGGAGTTGATTCCGCAGGAGCGGAATCGCTGAATCAGGTAGTTTCTTAAATGCCCTAGCTCGAAACCACTTCCCCAAAATATCTTGTCTCAATTTTAGAGCCTGCTAAGGGGAGAATTCTTGAAGTTGTGCTTAAGTACTACTTGGGAGGTAAATTCTTAATCCTTTTTTTATTCTAATCCATGCTTTTAAGGTTCATAATGCTAGTTTAATTTATTTGGGGGAAAAGTATTCTAGTTTCCATGTTAGAATAAGAGAGGATGTAACTTGGATTAAAGGGTGTAATTCATTAGTTTATTTTGACATTGTGAATTAGTATTGAAATATGTTACATGATCATGTTGTATCATTTAATTTGAATATGGAAATCCTTTTTAATTTAGGGGAAAACCTAAGGGTTGTAAATTGTGGCTTTTCCTTAAATCATGAAATTGTAGGTCCAATTGAGCTTATGTTTCTAATTAACTTAAGGATGTGAATACCTAGTATATGTTTATGTTTTTTGAGTATTAAAGTTAGGATTTTGATACCGTAGGCCGGGGTTGATTTAGGTGTCTTTGGTATGATTGAAGGACTAAGTCCTTGTATTGTGTGTTACATTTATATTAACGTATAATATATGTGTGTTAGACTACGAGTACTACGAGGCACTCTGGAAGGGCAAGGACATCACGAAGGGTTGATTATACGTGGCACCTGCTCGACTAAGAGGTAGGCTACAATTCCTTTTACTAGACTCCGATAGAAGTAAATAATTAGTTAAAAATATTAAGGGGTATTGGGCATGTTTGGAGGTCCCACTCAAACAGTTGTGATGAACGTTTGAGTGGGTAACAATGTTGAACTGTAATGATGGATGATTTGGGGAATTAGCCTTATTCTAATTCTAACTACTGTTGATTTGGGTTTGTCGCCATTATATGGGCTTATCACCATATGTGCTATTATTGTGTTTATTCATCACACATGTTTTCGATATGATACCCTGATTGTACTTGGATTATGTGTCATTAAATATCCTAAAATCATGTGATATTCATCTCTTATACTTGGTTGCATCTCATTACATATATTTTTTTACCTTGTATTGTTATTTGCTTTCATATACTCATGGTTCTGGTGATATTGATGTGAGAGTGGTATGAAAATATTGTGGGTCAAAGAGACATGGAAAGGTATACGGGAGATGAAAGATACCTACATGGACTTCCCGAGATTCGAAGTTTTATGAATCTTGCTAGCTACTATCGCCGGTTCATCAAGGGATTTTCTTTTATTGCTTCTCATCTGACACGTTTGACTCAGAAAGATGTGCCTTTCTAGTGTCTGACGAGCGTGCGGATAACTTTTGAAAGCTCAGTTTTTTTTACCACAACCCCGATTTTATCCTTTCCGAAGGAGGGGAAGGACTTTACTGTGTATTGTGATGATTCTAGGATTGTGTTGGGTTATGTGTTGATGTGGAAGGGTAAGGTTATAGCTTATGCATCGAGGCAGTTGAAGGTGCACGAGAAGAATTACCATGTTCATGACTTGGAGTTAGCTGCTGTTGTGTTTGCATTAAAGATTTGGAGGCATTACCTGCATGGTGTTCACTGTGAGGTGTATACCGATCACCGCAATCTTTAACAGATGTTCAATCAGATAGATTTGAATTCTAGACAATAGTGGTGGATGGAGTTACTAAAGGACTATGACATGACTATGTTGTACCATCTAGGCAAGGCCAATGTGGTGGTGGTTGCCTTGAGCCGAAAGGCAGTAAACATGGGAAGTTTAGCTCACTTGATTATTTCTGAGCGTTCTTTGGCATTGGAGGTCCAGGCTTAGCCAACTATTTCGTGAGACTTGATATTTGAATCCGGATAAGATTCTGGCTTGTGTGGAGGTGAGGTCGTCTCTTTTGGATCAGATTTGGACTCAACAGTATAATGATGTGAAATTGTGTAAAATCAAACACAAGATGATGGGTGGTGATGCCAAGGAAGCGGTGATTGATAGTGAGGGTGTTCTGAGGATCAATGGTAGAGTATATATGCCTCACGTGGGAGATTTGACCAGATTGATTATGGAAGAGGCCCACAACTCTAGGTATTCGATTCATCCAGGTGCTACTAAGATGTACCGTGACTTGAGGCAGCACTATTGGTAGGGTAGGATGAAGAGAGACATTGTTGATTTTGTGTCTCAGTGTCAGAATTTTCAGCAGGTCAAGTATGAGCACCAGTGACTTGATGGTGTGTCTCAGAGGATGCCCATTCCTGAGTGGAAGTGGGAGAGGATTACCATGGATTTCATTGTTGGGTTGCCCAAGACTTTGGGCAAGTTTGATGCTATTTGGGTCATTGTTAATAGGTTGACCAAGTCCGCGCATTATTCCGGTTCAGATGACTTATAATGTAGAAAAGTTGGCTAAGATCTACATCTATGAGATTGTTTGTCTTCATGGGGTTCCTATCTCCATCATCTCGGATTGGGATACTTAGTTTACTTTGCACTTCTGGCGGACTTTGCAAAAGGATATGGGTACTCGTTTGGATCTCAGTATAACACTTCACCCTCAAACCGACGATCAGTCCGAGTGGACTATTTAGGTATTGGAGGACATGTTACGAGCCTGTATGATTAATTTTGGTGGTCATTGGGACCCGTTCTTACCTTTGGTAGAGTTTGAGTACAACAAAAATATTCACTACAGTATTGATATGGCACCGTTCTAGGCTTCATATGGTAGGAGATGTCGATCTCCGATTGGTTGGTTTGATGCATTTGAGGTTCGGCCTTGGGGTACCTATCTATTGAGAGATTCGTTAGAGAAGGTGAAGGTGAAGATGATTCAGGATAAGATCCTGGCAGCTCAAAGCAAGTAGAAGGAGTATGCGAACAGGAAGGTTCGAGATTTGGAGTTCATGGTTGGTGATAGAGTTGTTCTGAAGGTCTCACCCATGAAGGGTGTGATAAGGTTCGACAAGAGAGGGAAGTTGAGTCTGAGGTATATTAGACCTTTTGAGATTCGTCAGAGAGTTTGGAGATGGCATATAGGTTGGCTCTGCCATCAGGTCTTTCAGGTATTCATCAAGTTTTCCATGTATTCATGCTGAAGAAGTATCATGCCGATGGTTCTTATATCATTCAGTGGGACTCTGTGTTGCTGATCATAATTTGGAGTTGGAGGAGGAGCATGTGGTTATTTTGGATAAGCAGGTGAGGAAGTTGAGGTCGAATGATATAATTTATGTGAAGGTTTAGTGGAGGCATCGTCCTATTGAGGAGGTGACTTGGGAGACCGAGTTTGATATGCAGAGCAAAAATCTTAGCTTGTTGACCCTTCTCGTAGACTCTGTGTAGGGTTGGTGATGCGCGGAGATGGGTGGCACGGATCCTGAGGTCCAAAACTAGAAACTTAGAGTTGGGTAGTTTGACATAAAATTGACTTTTGGTTGAATGAGTTCGTTCTCAAGTTTCGATGCTTTTTGTAGTTCCGGAGGGTCATTTATGACTTAGTTGAGTCATTAGTTCATTTCCCTAGGCAATCAAATATATTTTGTGGCCCTATTTGTAAAGTTTGGATTTTGGTTTCTCCCGAATAATTCTTTAGAAAAGTATGCCTTAGCTCGGTTAAATAGGAAATCTGAGGGTACGGGCGAGTTCGTAGCACTATTTACCCTAGCCGAATATGTTTGTTTTGTGTCTAGGGGTCTCAAGAGTGTTTCAGGGGTTGGATAGGAGTTTGGGACTATTTTCCCATTGCTGTGTCTAGTGTCCGCCATGACGGTACCAATGTCTGCTCCAGTATGTCCGCCTTGGTGAGAGGTTGGCTCGCCGAAGTGGAAGATTGGAAATTGCAAGTTTTAGTAGGGGCGGAGGGTCTGTCCGCCGGGGTGAGTCCAACATTGCAAACTCCTGTTTGCCATGGCGATGAGGAGAGGTGTCAAGTGACACTGCCTTAGCGAGGGTCTGGTCTGTCGTAGCGAGTCCGCCGGGGCGGAATCACTTTTCAGGCGTCCTATGTATTTCCCTTAGGTCCGAAATCTTTTCCCCAAATAGCAAGTCTTGAAACCAGAGCCGTCCTAGAGCAGTTCCAGAGGTCTACGAGCAATTTCATCCTTGGGGTAAGTGATTCTTCCTTTGTGAATTAAGTTTGTACTTTTAAGTTCCTTAATAATGGTGGTTTAGTATGATTATAAGTTAGGAAGATGAGTTATGCATTCTTGTGAGAATAAGAGGGTTAAATCAAAGATTAATGAAGAGTTTATGGATTAGTTTACTTGCTTTATTATGAATTAGTGATGAATATTGATAGATGATAATGTTTTAAGGCTTAATTTGGTTATAGAAACCTATACCAATTTGGAAAAAAATTCTAGGGTTTCAAATTGAGTCTTTTCTATTATTGTTCAATTGAGGGTTCAAACGTGTATATATTTCCAATTACTTAAGAATGTGACTACCTAGTATGTATTCTTGTTAATTATGTATTAAAGTTTGAGTCTTGATAGCGTGGACCCGAGATTAGTATTTAAAGTCTTGCTTTATGTGTGGATGTTTTATATTAACGATATAATATGCGTGAATAGACTTCGATTATCACGAGGCACAGAGAAAGGGCAAGGCTATCATCGAGGCTTGATCGTGTAGCACTCCTGTTCAGCCCAAAGGTAGGTTGCGGTTTAGTTTTTAGAGACTTCGATAGAAGAAGATAATTAGTTATAAATACTGATGGGTATTGGATGTGTTTGAGGGTCCCACTCAGCCGGTTATAATGAACGTTTGAGTGAGTATCGGTGTTGAACTGTGATGATGAGTGATTTGGGGAATCAATCTTATGCTGGTTCCGACTGCTGCTTATTTAGGCTTGTCACCATATGTGGACTTGTCTCCATATTTGCTATTGCTTGTTTACTCATCACACATTCTTTCGATATGATTTCTTGATTCTAACTTGGATTATATAAATGTGTTGTTGAATCGTTAAAGCATGTGATATGTCATCTCTATACTTGCATCTCAATAAATCATGATGTCTTGCCTTATATTGTCATGTGCATTCATACACTCATGGTTTTATGATATTGATGTGAGAGTGAAATGGATATGTTGTGGGTCCAAGAGGCCGGAAAGGTAAGAACACTATGAGATTATGACACATTGAGATGATATTGATACGCAGGGAGCAGAGTTACATGCCTGCAACATGGTAAGGCTCGACAAATGAGTCTTGGGCTCTAGTCAGATTTGTGTGTTGAATTCCGACCGGTTAGGAGTAGTATATGGACTTCGAGGGTCCCCCATAGGTGTACGGATAATAATAAAACCTTGACGTACTGTATACCATATTGAGAAAGGTTTGCATATGCATAGCATTCTTATCATACATATTTATGCCATTTCATTGATAAACTGTGGTTGGACTTGTAGTTGAGTGATTTTTGATAACTTGGTTGGATTCTGGATTTGGAAGGATTATACATGCTACTTGATACTTGGATTGTTGTTGGACTTTTTAAACTGCATGATAATATATGACCTACTTGAATTATTGAATTGTTAGTTTAGGGTTACATGGTGTCAACTTGGTTATGTATCTTCCGTTGTTGTCAGCCTATGATGTTTGTAAGGGTACGTTATGTACTCATGCTACAATTGCTGCATTCATTTTGGATGCATATTCAGTACCTTCCACCTCCGCAGGACCCCATGGCTGAGTCAGAGCAGCTGGCCTTCAGTGTTCAGGGTGAGCATGCTACCTCCAGCATACCCTTGGATACTCCTTTTCTATTTACTGTCTTTTGTTTGCACTTAAGAGACATGTTCAGACTATGTATTCAATTTTGGCACTTGGTTACCCATTTCAGACTTGGACCATATTTTAGTGCTCTTGTATTCACAGATTAGATCGGTTGAGGGTTATTTTTGAATGTATCTGACTTATAAGTATCTTCCGCATTTATATTATCAGACAACTTATGTAGTATTGTGTTATCTTTCACTTTTATTTGTGTTATATTATGTTAATGATTGGGAGTGGTTCGCCTACCGGTGCGATTATGTAGGTACCACCACGATTCCTAAAAAGGGTCAACAACAAATCATGTACACCTCAAACATACTGTCATTCTTTAGAATTCAAGTTTGACAAATACTCAGTTGGGCTTAAACAAAACTCACAAATATAAGCTAAGGCTCCTTGGAGTACTCTTGACTTAGAATGAGTTCAAGGCAGGGCAAATAAGGAGCAAAAATCAACATATGGAAAACACAGGTAGACAGTTTAACAATACATTTGCAGGTACCAATCCCAAGCCCCAGTATACCCATAGATCAGCAAACACAGGCTCAAAATAGTTCAGGGAGGCATTTAAGGACATTATGAGTTCATAAATATCCCCATCTTCACACATTTGCATAGTTCAGAAAAGTTATTATGACTCTTAGATAAAATTGATCTCAGGTCCACATGGCAAGATTTACAAGGTCAAATAAGCTTATCTTAAGAATCATACCAAGCCAAATTTATCATTTTTAACTAGATTCAAACTTAAAACTAGTCTAAAAAGATCCTAAATTAGTCTTTAAATCTTAACAGTTCAAAACTTGGGTTAAACAAACCACTTAGCTATCTTGGAGCCTATATGTCATTCCTAAATCCATGTTAACGTCAGATTCATATTCTTAATCCTCTAGAGTAACTCAAAGGAAAACTAACTAAGCATGCTTCCTATTTAGCACACAGAACATCAAAGAAGTCATTCTCATACATCTTTATCAACATGAATCCCTTTAAACAATAATAGCACTTATCTAATACTAAGTGGAATCATTTTTCTCAACTAAAACTAGGAGTGTCCAACGGGGCGGTTGGGGCGGGTCTCGGTGGGACGGGACCTGACGGGACTGGGCGAGGGCGGGACCTATCCTCCGGCGGGCCGGGACTGGCGAGATCCGCCGATGTCCGATCCCGGTCCCTGTCCCGTCGGAAAAGGGGACCGGTCTTATCGGGGCGGGATTGGGTTTTCTAAATTTTTTTTGCACTTAATTTAAAAAAATAACATATATAAACACCTCAATAATTGAACATGATAGTGTAATAAAAACATCGCAAGACTATTTTTGTGCCTCTTATATTATTTAATAGAAATATATATTTTTTTGTAATACAATTTCAAAATTGCAACTTTCTAGTGTTGAAAGTTGCAAATAACATAATAAAATTGCAATTAAAAAAATCACATATTTATAAACACATTTTCTTGTTTCTTCACAATGTCTTGTGGTTCTTTGGTTGGAATTGGAATTTGTTGGACAAATTGCTCGGCGTCGCTTTCACCTCCGTCGGATAAGATTTCGTTGTAGTTTTCATCGTCTTCTTCGTTGATCTCTGATTGACCGCACCTTCTACGCTCCGCTCGTATCCAATCTCTGAATAAAACTGCAATCTCCAAGCTATCTCCCTCTAATGAGTATATGTGCTCTCCTATTTGAAATCTTCCAGCAGAAAAAGCGATTTCAGACGTTGTTGATGATGCTTGAATGTTCAACACATCTCGGGTCATCTTTGATAGTGTCGGAAATATCTTCTCATTCTCCCTCCAGTATTTCAGCAAGTCTTCACGTTCTTCTTCATTGAGAACTGTTTGGTACGGTACAACACCATGCAAAACAAAAACATTAAACTCGCTAACTTGATTAGTAGTGGTACCACTAAACATTCTATGTCTAAGGCTTTCAATACTAGCCGTAGAAACAACATGTCTTTTTTGAGGTTGTATTGAAGAAGAAGAAGAAGATGGTATGAAATCCGGTTGGTTGCTAGCACTTTCTTGTTGGTAATGCATATATACTTTTATGCATTCATCGTGTATGCTAGACAAAATTTCTTCTTTAGTTGGTTCCTTAGGTGGTTGTTCATTTGATTTTTTTGGAGTTGGAGGTGGAAGTACTGCTATACAATCTTAAATAGTTTCAATAAGTGTTTTACAACTGTCTATTTTAATAGTCCGATTTAATACATCACTAACAATATAAATAGTGGGAATATGATTTTTTTTTAATTTGATAAACATTTTTAATAGGGGCCTTATAAGATAATTTTTTCATATACTCACTAAGTAACAAAAATATTAGAGTTATATAAAATAACGTAGTTGAAATAGTAGGATAATATGTACCAAAAAATTTTTTAGTTGCTTGAAAAAGTTTATCTAAAAATACAATAAGTTCTGAATTTTTTTCCCAATCGTTATCTACAACCATATCAGTTGGATTTCGATTATGGGCGTTAAAAAATAAAGTTATAAGTCTTCTATAATCATAAGCAACAAGTAGTTGTTCATATAAAGAATTCCACCTAGTCGCTACTTCTTCGGAATTTTTTCTATAAGGTAATCCACAACCGTGACAAGTTTTTTTATATTATTTTTTTCTTTGTATTCTATTACTTCTAAAAAAGTTTATAGCAAATTGTACTTTATTAAGAATGTTCAAAAAGTGATAGACCATCATTTACAACTAAGTTATAAATATGACACGCACATTTTATATGAAAATGATTAGGAAAATATGGAGTTAATAGATATTTTAAAAGTCTAATAGCATAATTATTAGAAGAAGCATTAGCTAACGTAACAGTCATAATTTTGTCAGTTATATCATAATAATCGCAAACTTGATGAAAATTTTATGCAATAAAATTTTCGGTGTGCCTATCATCAATATATCTATATGCTAAAATACATTTTTGCATAGACCATTTATAATCTATCCAATGACAAGTTACAGTTAAATAATTATGACCGTTAGTACTACGACCTATATCAGACGTGATAGATACTTTGTCATGAAAATGATATAATGAATAACGTAAATATTGTTGATATTCATGTGCAAATTTAAAAACGTCTCTCCTAACAGTTGATCTAGGAAAACCGTTAAAAGCAGGATTATACATATCTCTAATGTAATGAATAAAACCAGGAGAGGAAGGAAATGAAAAAGGCAAACCCTCCACCGCAACTAATTTTGCTATTGTTTCCCTATCTCTATGTTTATCGTATTTAGGGCCTACAATTCCCTACGTCATCGGATTAATTTGACCCTGTACTTGGTCCGGACACTATGTGAACCTTGTCCCGACTGAGAGCGCATTGGCGCACCCGACTTTGTAGCCTCGTATTCATCCCACCTAGCTTTGTGAAAACTTTGTACATGTCTCAATAAACCTCCCGTCACACCCTAACCTTTTCCCATTTTAAATTTATAAACATTTTTACAAATTTGGCATCTAACTACTTGATTATGTAGGTCTTTATTAAAAAAAATCTCATGCAACTGATTTTAATTTTTGTTGTGTGGGGCCTCGTCTCATGCTAGGGGAAATATGAGGCGTTCCAGTTTCAGTTTGAGGTGCATTAGTGGGTGTGTCATCTAAATTAGTGGGTGTGTCATGTAGATTATCTTCTAAATTAAAGTTTGGTTGAGTTGCAGAATATATCTCATCGTCTAATGGTATATCATTAAAAATTCAGTTTCATCTATATGAGTATAATCAATCAAATCATCCTGTCTAGAAATATGATGACTAGAAGAAGTACCCTTGCCCTTGTTACCCCTACTAGAAGAAGAACCCTTACCCTTACCCTTAAACATACCTCTTAATCCTTCCATTTTTATTATGCAAATATATAATTAAAGATAATGAAATTAAGTGTGATAATTAAAATAAAGTAACAATAATAATTTAAAGAAGGAACGAAGGTACCAAATGCCGACGTAATGTCGACGTGTAATCGATGTTGAAAATTGAAACTTTGCTCGATGGATGATCCTCAAGCTAGATTATAGTTGAAAAATTGGGTTAAAGTGTAAATATATTAACTTATGAGTTAAAAATAAATATTAAGAGGGTAAGGGGGGGTTGGGGGAGGCAAAAAATAGTCATTGCACAACGACAAAAATATAAAATGGTCGTTGTGCAACATCCATTTTTTGCAAAGAGGAGGGGGCAGGTGGGACCGGGGCGGGACGAGCCCAAGTCCCGTGCCCGTTGTTTTTTGAGGGGGGATCGGGTCGGGACCGGACTGACCTGGCCCACTGGCCAACCCTAACTAAAACAGTTCGATTAACTATTTTTAGTATGATAAAGCTAGAGGCCAATCACTAAACTCACTTATCACACAATTTCAAAGCAAATAGACCTCATTAATCACATTATCAAGCTATCAACTATTGATTTAAGTGAACTCATGCTTAATAACTTCAAAAATCACAACAAAACAAGTTTAATTAAAGCACATAACACATCACATAAGTTAATTGGAATTAATGGAATAAACAAAATAAAAAAAAGAGGGAATTACCTTGTGTAGTGGCAGCCTTGGTCGAGGTCGGGGCTTGAGCTCCAATCCTCCACTCGATCACACTCACACATAAAGAAAACTAAAATTTTTAAGAAATGAAGGACCAAATTCAAAGTTTTAGGATTCGACCAAAGGGCCTGGAATCTAATTTAATCAAACTTAATCCCAAATTTAGATAGAAAATCAAGCTCTTAATAAAATCAAAAGTTCGTAAATTCAATCATCAACCGTAACAATGAAGGGTTGGGGTTCAATTTATAGAACCTCTGAAACCCTAGAAATTGGGGATGATATCGGTGTGGTAGAACATATTTGGGAGAAAACTCCCTCTAAAAGGTTCTCAACCAATCACAAACAAGAATTCATAAATAAAAGAGACAAAAACCATTAAAATTGCACAGATAAAGAAACTGAGAGGAGCTACCTCATCTTTGGGTGGGGTGGTGCCGTCGCTACTGTAGTACTGCGCAAGAAAGGGAAAGAGCATTAAGCTAGCATACCTGATACAAAGCAACATCCTACTGCCTCCTGCTATTTCTGACAACGAAGGAGATGAACGAAGAAGGCTAGGGTTTTCCAGCACAAAGGGGAAAAGGGAATGTGATTTGACTCGTCTGGTTTTACGCTTAAACAATGGGGTTGGCCCGGGTCACGGTCATTTGGACCAGACCCAACGATCTTTAAAATAAAGGGAAAGGGGGCCAAATACTGATTTGAACTAATTTAAATGCAACAACCACATTTTGTAAATGTAGATATTTTTTAAATTAAAAAAAATGACCAAATCTTTTCAATTTTAACCGAATTAAATCAAGAGCTTCAAATTGAGCCCAAATTTGATATAAATCAGAAATTGAAATCTTAAAATCAAGCAAATTCTTTTTAATAAAAAATAAAAATAATTTAAAATTAAGATGTAACTTAATTATCCCATTCAATTAAATTTTTTTCTGATTTTGACAAAATAAAATATTGATCATTTTAAATTAAGAATTTAAGCAATTAATTGCACAATTATCTTTAATTTAATTTGAAAAATTGCCATTAATGATGAAGATAATCTAAAATAAGATATGATATACAATAAGTATACTGGACGATATTTTGTCAAATAAAATGATAATATTTTTGAAATAATTTTGTAAAATCATTTTTGTGTTGTGAAAAGTATATTTTACTCCGTCAGAGACTCGTGAAGCCTGAATAATTAAATAAAATTATAAAGAATAAACATTAGGTGTCAACACCTACTAGGACTCATGGTTTTCCCCAAAGACCGACACCTTGCCTATATATGTGTCATTTGTGTCACTCGTGCTATCATTCATGGCATAACCACAAATGGAGAAACCAAATACTTTGACATGGTCCCAGTCATCCTTACCGACATGTATTGAGCCTTAGGTCAATGCCAAAACTTGCATAGGTATTTCCAATGGTGTAACGTGGGCAAGTAGACCGGACTCCGGGAAGTTTATGTTGCACTCACGTACGCATTGGGCGATTGGCTAGTCAGTTTAGAAGCAAAGTAGCCATGATCATATAAACATCATAAAATCATCACAATGGTGGATTATGAAACACCTAAACAAATCTGAGGGTCCTTCATACATAGACAGAGAAAATAGGAAGGATATCCTCCAAGCCCACTATCCAAACTTCGAAAATCAAACTAAATAGGAATTAACTTTCATATTTTCGTGACTTCGAGAGGATAACATACAATGGATGTTCTCCGACTTCATATCCGAGAACATTGTTGTTAGAGGTAGAAAATACCCTTTCTTGCAGCTCATGGGAATCCGAGGAATTCACTCATATGCACATGTTAGGGTCCTAAGACAGTTTGATAGGCCACAAGTGATACCCAAAGTAGGAAACATGACAGAGTATATGGTTGACTATGAATAATATAGGATTAAGGGGGTCGTGGACATCATCCAAAAGTGTCATGGTCGAGTAAGATAGGGTATAGAGACTAGCCAAAGATAGGTTCCATCCTAGATATGATGAAGAGTACACATATTGGTTGAGGGCACATTTTCAAGGCACCCTTACTCTGGGACCTAACCACTATCATTATGTTCAGACAAGGATGCAAAAGTTGAGATTAAAACGCGCCTAACCCAAAGGCGAGAGGATGATCGGGATGCCAGATATTTGGAGAAGATAGAACATGATCAAGCCGTCATAGCTAGATAGCTAAAGTGCCACTACACCATTTGTTGATTTGATCAGCGAAGAAGAAACTGAAGACTTGCTTCGGACAAATATCCGAAAACTAGAAAAGAATATCGATTCGGTCAAGGCTAAGATGAAAGAAGCCAACCAGATTCAATACTTAGTAGGAAGCCCTTCAGAAGAGACAACTGAACATGAGTATTACCGTAAAAACCTCTCAGATGAGGTCAAAGGAATGGTGAGAGAGTACATACAACTCTTTAAGACACCCAAGTGCGAGACTGAGGTAACCGGGGAAGATCCCAAGCCTTATGCTGGGAAATCAAGTGTACCCTATGGGAAAGCCACCCCAACGATTCTGATACTGCTAACTACTACGGGACGCCTCAAGGGCCAACCATGCACCAACCTCAAGGGCCATATCTGTCACTAACACGCATGGCGGGACGACCATTCATATAAACACGCATATCGAGAGGGTTATTCATACAAACATGTATGCCGAGACGGTTATTCATACAAACATGTATGTCGAGAGGGTTATTCATTCAAACAAGCAAGACGAGAGGGCCATCGATATAAACATGCATGCAAAGAGGGTCATTCATACAAACATGAATGCCGAGAGGGCCATTCATAAGAACATTCATACCGAGATGGTCATTCATACAAATAAGCATGCCAAGAGGGCCATTAACACAAACACTATTGATAGGGCCATTCATTCATACAAGCATGCCGAGAGGGCCAATCATACAAACATGCATGATGAGAGGGTCATTCATTCATACAAACAAGTATGCCGAGAGAGCCATTCATTCAAACACAAACTCTGCCAAGAGGATCGATCATTCATACCAAACTGCCACAAGGGTAATTTATGCATTCATACAAATTTGAGCCAGACGGTACCAAACGAGTCACCCACTCAGACAAATTCAACCAAGAAAGTCATACCAGCGAGACTATTCCAAGCGATTCACCCGCTCAAATAAATTCAACCGAGAAAAGTCATATGAGCTAGACAGTGTCGGAAGAGTCACCCGCTCAAAATATTTATCCAAGAGGGCATAACAAACAAAACCACACAGGTGTGGCCGAACAAAACAATCAGACACGTCACTATCCCAACAAATGGAAACAGGTCGAAAGCTGCAGGAGGAGGAAAGCAAGCAGACCAGATTCAAACGCAAGCGGAGCAAATATGGAACTTCTTATTAGGCAGTCGGTCAATATAATGTAACAACGAGAGTCAAGATTTCTAGACACAGGCTTGAAGATCACTCCACACCACACTCAATGACAAGCAATTAGGGAATTATTTAGCTTTTTAAAACCTCGTGACCAGTTGGACATATACCGAAAAGCTTTTTCAAATTTGGCAAAGGAATCCATGTATAAGAGATACCATTTTTCAACCTATTGAGTCAAACTGCAAGTGACCTAATTCTCAAGAATCGGGGATATGTAGCGAACTCAATACCAGAGGTTCGGTCACATTCCAACGAAATCGTTCCATGACTTTTAGTTCCAGAATCTGCTATTATATCAATTTTTTTAGAAGTCTAATTGATTCGAACTACAGTTGGACTAAATTATCATACAACTTGAGATATGGATACCCAGAGACAAAGTTTCGATCATAATTTTCAAAAACATTTTGCATAAAAGCGAGAAGTACATTTGAATTGGTCAGCCAAAAATCAAGTTTGTCAAATTTTGCTGCATAGGGATGGTCCCGCTATCCCCGAATAACGAAGAGGCAATTGTTGACACCTAATTTTACCCTACACTAATTTTATTTAATTATTTAGGATTACCAAATCATAACTGGAGTAAAATATATTTTTTATCAGGTAAAAATGATGTTACAAAATTATTCTGGAAATATTTCGTCATTTCATTTGATAAAATATCATCCAATATATTCATTGTATATCATACCTCATTTTCACATTTTTGATTATCAATTGCAATTTTTAAAAATAAAGAAAAAGAAAATCAATTGTGTAATTAATTGATTACATTCACAATTTGAAGTGATCAGTATTTTATTCCGTCAAAATTGAGAAAATTATTTAATTAAGTAGGAAAATTAATTTCATCTCAATTTTAGGTCATTTAATTTTAAATTGAAAAGGTTTCACATTTTACAATTTAAAATTCTTTATTTCCAATTAGTGCCAAGTTTGGGTTTAAATTAAAGCATTTTACCTAATTTGGTTATATTTGAAAATATATGGCTAATTATTAATTTAAAAAATGGTCACATTTGCAAGAAGTAACGCTTTTTACAATCCCTACTTAAAAGACGATCTGGGCCTGTTTTATTTAGATTAAATCCGTCGGGTCTGGCCTGATTGGACCGCAACCTGACCTACTCCCCTTTTTATGCGTAAACTCCAAACCCTTTCTAATTTTCGCACAAGAGCGCCCTAGCCGTGATTGATCCTCTCTCTTCTCTTCTTTCCTCTGTAGTTGTCGGAAACGACAAATTGTAGAGGTACGATGCATTTCATGGGTCATGCATAGTTGAAAATGTCAAGAGCATTTAACGCACTCACCACATATCACCTCCACGCCACTACGGGGCCACCCCAAGGTGAGGTTGTCCCTCTCTTTTTCTTTTCTGTTGTGATTTCTAGTCTCTGGGTATCCATATCTCAAGTGTTGACACCTATTTTTTATCCACCAATACGTCTATTTAATTATTCAGAGTTCTTGAGTTATAAACATAGTAAAATATGCATTTTACAAAGAAAAAATAATTTTATGAAATTATTCCGGTAACATTTTGCCATGTTATTTGATGAAATATTATCGAATATATTGTATATCGTTTGCCTATTTTTACATATTTTTAAAAAGTATATATCAATTTCTATAAATTAAAGAAGATAATTATTTAAGTAATTGTCTAAATTAATTATATTAAATTGATAAATATTTTATTCCGTTGAATTAAGAAAATTGATTATTTAAATGGAATGTCAAATAGCCTCTCATTTTTATTCTTCAAAATTACCTCATACTTTAAAGATTTTACATTTTTTACGGTTGTCTATTTGACTCGTATTTTAATTCTTAGCCTCAAATTGATTTTAATTGATCGATTTGTCATAATTGAAATAGAAGTGCTACATCTTAAATTAATCTGTGAACATTGTTGAAAGATCTAAGCTAAGTATACCATGTCTTTTACTTAAATGAATTTGGGCCTTTTTCTATTTTTTCTTGGCCGAGTCCGGTCCAAATTAATACTGACTCGGTCCACGTCGTCCACAAAGAGAGCAAAGCCCTCTTTTCTCCTTTATTTTTAAAGAACACTAGGGTATACGAAACCCTAGCCGCCGCTCCACCCCTCCTCTCTCTCTCCTCTCTCTTCATGTCATTGTTCCCTTGCCAAAAATGGCAATGGCGCAGAGTACTACTCCTCCCTACGCCTTCTTGTATGTCCGGATGGAGAAAGGAGCATTTAATTGTATCTCCACCTATTCCCACCGCGACACAGGTAATACCCCCCCCCCCTCCCTTGATTTCTTCCAAAAAATTAAATCAAAAATTTTGATTTTACAATCTCCCACATCGGTTTTGGACCAATTCTTTAGGGATTTTTGGTCCTATAAAAGGGACACTCCCTCCCCAGCCGGAACCAAGTCTTGACAAGAATCCATATTTTGGCATAGTTAAGCATAAGACTCATATTTTGAGCAATTCTGAAAAACCTAGAATTTTTCTAAGGTTTTCATCAGTGTAAGTTTATTTTTCGTGTGTGGTCTGAGCTCGTTGGATTCGGAGGTGTGCTTTCCACTCCGAAATCTTGACAAAGGCTGCACATCAAAAAAGTGAGTTGGAATTCATCTTTTTTTATTTTTTTTGTTGTGTGTGTTAGTCTAAAAGTTCTTAGATTAATTTTAATTAGATTAAAATAATACTGTGCTTAATTGATCATGATTAGGTTAAGTTATTTACTTATTAAAATTGTGTATCTGATTCTGTGATATTATTAACTTAAAGAGGTTATATGACTTTGATATGAACCAATTTCAAGTGATAGTAGTACCCTAAAGATCTGATATGGATATATTGTCAAGGTTTGCAGATGTTTATTAGGTTGTGACTATGATTAATGATCAAGTAATAAAATGTATTTTTGCCTTATTTAGCTGATTTGTGTGTTCCAGACATGTTGTGTTGAATTCATTCAGCTTTATATGATACGTGTGTTGTTTAGGTGTTTTAATTTTTATTAGCAAAAATGCTCAGTTAGGACCTGTGATTGAAATTATGTTTTCATTAAGAACTAGAATTATGTCTAAGGTGATCAAGGGATATGTTTGATGCTTTTTGCCTATTTGTCTTTGCTTGGTTACTAAATGGCCGGATAGATTTGGTTTAGGACCCTATACTATGCATATAGTATGATTTTGTTTTCCTTTTTGTGATGAAATACCTTATGTGATTATGTTAATTGTTGGCTTCTTAAACATGATTACCCTAAAGCATGCTAAGTGATTTTGAATTGATTTTTCAGTTCTAGCATCATTATGATTAAGACATCTGGAAAGAAACCTCGTATGCCTAAAATTAGCCAAAAAAAATGATTCTACAAAGAATGCCTTTCTTTTTCTCCTTGTTAAGTGGTTACCTGTTTCTTGTCCATGCCTGTTCGTTTTTCCTAAGTTGACTCTGTATTCACCTTACTTTTTTCCGGAAAGTATACGATGATATACCCAAGATATACAAGGCATATCGGTCTAGATATATACTAGGTAAATATCAGAGATGTATACCTTTGTATATCTTCAGGTATATCGTGTATAACTTCGAATACCCCATGCTTGTTCCCCCTCCATGCTGAGTGTATGGGCTAATATGTTTCCTGTGCACAAGTTCTCTCTGTTGGGCCCCATTTATGCAGTGGGCTTCAGCTATTTCTTCACTTAGAAGTTCTGAACGCATTTCATTGGGCTTGTTGTTTTTACTTCTGTGCATTATTGACTCTTTGAATAAAAACCGAGGTCCAATAAGGGCTAATACTTGGCATTTTTTTAATTGGAATTCATTTCACTGTAATTAGCCTCTGAATTATCATGATTAGAACATGTAGTTTGCATTTAATTATGTGCTTGTTTCTTATATTTATCGATAAGTCATTGGGTATTTTCTAACCGCTATATTTGTTTCCCCTCCTCCTTGCATGATCTAGGGCTCACTGGGCCCATCTCCTTTTGCATCTGCCAATTGGATTGAGCCGTTGGGCTTACGGGCATAACTACATCATTCTTCGATCAAGTCCGATAAATGAAGGCCCAATAATGTGAAAATGATACATATTTGCAAGAAGTCCAATCATGGATAAAAATGATAGAAGGCGCAGCCATGAGTGAAAATGGCGTAGAATTAATAGAAATTTCTTTTATATGGTGTTTGGTGGGCTGGTATAGCCACCAACCCGTTTACTTTATATTTTATTTATTTATTTTATTGTATTTTCTATGTGTAAAACTCTAAATAATTATTGGAACCCCTTAGGTAAAAGTTAAAGTCTTAAATAATGATTTGCTTTCTTTTAAACTCAAGTTTTGGCTATCCTCTAAATAAATTAGGAAATTCTTTATTAACTATGGTTCGGGCTTAAAAGGGAACAAGCCCTTTAACAGTTGACCTCTTTTAAATAACTTAAATGAAGTTTCAGATTTTTCTTTAATACTCTATTTACAATAAATAAATTTTTTTTTGTCTCTTTTTAAAGAAAACAAAAGGAAATACATTTTCAAAAAGGAAGAATTTTGCAAAGGGTAATTTTATACTCATTTTTAAGTGTGTAAAAGGTACATTTTAGCGGAAGCTTTTTGGATGACAATATATTTTGTAATATTTTCAAACACCAAGTAATTTTAAGTAGTTATATGTTATATAAAACCCGAAGTCAATCATATTTTATGGATTCTTAATACCAGGATGCCTAACACCTTCTCCATGGATCATTTGAATCCTTACCCGAACTCTTATTGATTTAGGATTTTTCTTTGTTTTGAAGTACCCTTTAAAAAATGGTTTTCCTATTTTTCTTATAAAATAAGCGGAGACTCTAAATAAATAATAATTTCAAGAGTCCACGAGTTATTTAGTAGCTTTTATGCCTCCGCGTAAAACTGAATCGTAACAGATGACGACTCTGCTGGGGATTAATTAGGTTCTAACCATAAGGGTTCTAATAGTATAAAATTACTTTTTAAATTGCTTATGTGTTTACTTTATTGCAATGTAATTGTCATTCATGCATTCATCTTCCGCCACATGGCAAATCACACACTCACTTGCATCTGTGCACAAAGACGATTATGCGGATTCACAATTGTACTTCAATAAAAAACCAATTTTTTTTTCTTGGAACCTGTTGAAGATTTAGTTGGTTCGTTATCATCCAACAATCAACAACGGTTCACATCGGGCAGTCTCCCGGGTACCTAAGTCATTTGATTAATCCCACTTTAGTCAACCTTTGTTAAAGCTAAGACAAGTCCCATTTAATTAGTGTATATTGACTCGGGAAGGGCTTTGAACATTTAAGACGTGTTCGAAGCCCATTAGGAAACTACCTTCCGTACCCGCGCGGTCGTCGACTCGAGGATACGCTCATCCAACTATGTGCTATGTGTGAACATGGTTTGCGCCATATACGTTAAATCATTGTCCGAGAGGCGGGGTCTAACTGTGTGTTGTCAGTGTAGATGTCTACAAACCTTCATCTCAACATGGTTTTGAGAGCTCCGGATATGTTGAAAGTGTGGTGGTTAAATTTAGACCACCTGCTGCCTAGGTTATTTACCCTCTCTCATGACTATGACGGTTGTAAAGAGCTTATCAAGGTCTTAACCAAACACTGGGACAACGATAGGATGGTGTTTTAGTTCAGGCTTATAGAGATGACCTCGACCTTGGAAGAAATTTGGGACAGTATAGTTAGTAATGGAACCTGTCTAAGAAGGAGAAAGAAAACTGATCACAACCTCTTAGCTCCAAACAAGCCTACTACGGCCAAAATCATCAAGATGTTATCCTTAGCCCAAGCCTCCTGGATCTCTGGGGAAACAGTAGCCTTTCGAAATTTGTACCAACACTTCGAGAGTAAAAAGGGGTTCATAAATCATTTCCTAGAGTTCCACATTTTCAGAGATTGGGAAGCTACCCGATCCTTAGACTTTACCATCGGTTTGCTGGGGTACCATGATTTTTCCCCAAAACCCCTACCTCGTTATAAACGGTCATATCAGTTGCCCATGCCATCTTTAAAGGCATAACCAACAACAGGGAAGCCAAATACTTTGACATAGTCCCAATCATCATCGCTGATATATACCGAGCCTTGGGTAGATGCAGAAACCATCTTAGGTACTTCCAGGGGTGCAATCTATTGCTATAATGGTGGATCCCCAAACACATGTTGGAAAACCGATGGAACCCCAGTCTTGCCCACCGACAATCAAAAGGATGACCTAAAAACCCATGTACCAGATTTTCCTAACTGAACCAAAAGAGAGTGGTCCCTCTTCTTTACGAGTCTCATGGAAAATGATATACAATGGAGGTTCGCCGACTTCATCATGACATGAGTCGTATTTTAGGGTAAAAATGTCCATTTTTGCCACTTATAGGTATCCGAGGGTTCGCCTTTATGCACCGGCCCGGATTTTGAGATAATTTGGGAGAAAGCAAGATGTGCCTCAGGTCGGGAGTATGTGAGACTATGTGATTGACTACAAAGAGGATAAAATCTGAAAAGCCGGAGAGTGCATCTGAAATTGGAACAATCATCTCATATATTAGGTAAATAAAATTTCCATGGATTGTGATGAGGATTACGAGGATTGGTTGAGAGTGGATTTGCTGGGAGTTGTTGTGTCAGGGATTAACCAATATCAGCGGGAGAGTGGCATAGAGTCGAAGGCCGAGATCAAATTCATACGGATTCAAAAGTAGGCTGATGACCGGGATGTTAAGTACCGGGAGAAGATAGAAGCTGACAGGCAACCATAGCAAGCTTGAAGGAAGATTTGGGGTTTGCACATGGGTGTTTAGAGGACTCGGGGGAAAGATCAAATGGGTTCTGAAGGATACCCTCTTGATGACCTTTCTGGAGAAGGAATACATAGTCAATACTTTGATGGTGGAGACATATCAGCAGATCCAGAGTGCTCTTCGGTAGGCCAAGAAGGACCGGACAGACGAGGGATTAACATCGACCGTTGTAGGACAACCTCTCTAATTTCTTTTATTATGCTTTTATTTTTATGATGTAACCCTTTGGGGAGATTATTATATTAATGAAATGGTTATGAGAACAATGGTTTGATTTTACAAATTAGCACAATTAATGTTCAAACACTAGAAATGGTCTCGATTCACGAGGCCCAGGGGCGCGTTTAATTTATTTCAATTATGTGATTGTGTGCAAATATTTGTTTATGTGCTTCTTTCATGCATTTATATTGAATATGATTGATTTAATATTCCGGGTATCACCCAAAAACAAAAACACAAAAATGTGCCTTAAAACTGCCAAAAACTCCACTTTCAGAAAATGAAACCTTCTTCGATAAACCGTTTACATCTCCCAGAAAGATTGACTTGCCGAGATGGATTCTCGGCGTAGTTTGAGTGTTGATGTGCTTGCTACCAGAGTGAATAGCGGAGAAGAGAGGAAGCTTCGCTTAGGAGAAAGATCGCCGAAATTGATGAAAGGATTGCCTTGGTCAAGGCAAAGCTGAAAAAAGTTGACCACCTACTGAACCTCTTAAACAAAGTGAGAGGAATGATGGAAACTATGTACCCATGTCAGGAAATTTGGGGACATCTGGAACAGTGAAGGTTGAGTCTGAGATCCAACCAATCAAGGAAGCTACTACTGCCGCGTTTGGTGCCGCTCCTAAGAGAGATGAGGTCTAGCTATCTTCGAGCGAGATCCCTACGCCTACCTTGTGGGCCGTTGCTCTGAGGTCCTATGCTTATCCTTACCGGGTGACACTAGTACCCATGCTACGTGCAGAGGTGTATGAGACCATAAGGGCAATGAGGACTACATACCCCAGTGATGTGAGACTTCCGCCATATGCTCCAGTATACACGCACAAGATATGTGCATACCGCTTGAATTAACCGGGCCACACCACTGATGAATGTGTGCCCCTAAAAAATAAGATCATACAACTAATCGATAACGGGAACATTCGCCTCATCTGGGGGCCCTATTCCTTGTTGTCACATGATCCAATGATTGGTATGTGAGGCATTGATGCCGAGATGCGTTTGTGGAGGTACGACTTCACCATCTTCGAAGACTCCTACACTGAGATGTTCAAGATATTGGTCACCGCAGAAAAGGTCGATCCCATCAGGCCCCCTGGAACCTTAGTCCTCTAGAGCTAGAGAATAAAGAGGTTGTCTGTACGATTCCGGAGCACTGGGAAGAACGTGAGGCATTCAAGTTTGAGTTGGAGCACCTTATTAGCAAGGGGGAGATGTGGGTAGTTCTCCCTCCCTGTCATGATTTGATGTAGGCCAAGGGCCGAACGTGCGGATGTAGGGGTGACAACCATCCATGGCTTCAAAAGAAAAGCCATATTTTGGGTAGATTTATGCGCCCCCCTAATGAATCAAATGTAATCCCCTCCCCTTTTACTTATGCGTTGGACCTGATGTTCCCTAGGTGGGATACACTGGAAGCCCATATCGACCCTAGTCCTGGTATTCTGGGTAGGAAAAAACCGGTGGGGGGTAGGGATTATTTTATGTAAACTGAACTATGTATGGGCCTGACTTCCCCCGGCGTGATACGTAGGTAGTCTATTTGAGACTCAGTCCTTAATATAAATAAATATGTACTCCCCATCCCTCTTCCCCTTTTATAGAAGCAGGTGGATCCAACTACCGGACCAATCGTTAGGGCTATCATATGAAGCAAGTCAATCGACCCCTAAAATTACCAAAATACCTTCACAAACCCTAAAATACCCAGAACGGAGAATCAATCGAATATTCGTATATGGATGAGTGAACTTATGTGTTATGTTCTTATTCTTTCATTTAATTTATCCGGCTAACGTACTTACGTCATATGCCTTTGAGTGTTTTTTCTCTTCACATAGGAGGTTAGTTCGTGTCGTGACGTTGACTTATTACACAAGATCTAAAGCAGCAACAACATCCATGTCCGAAAAAAATCCAAAAGAAATGACTGGTAGTTTAGATGATGAGAGAAGCATCAGAAACTCAAGGTCTCCTGTACGACATGAGGTGACACATATCGAGAATATGGTCAAAATGCTGAAGGACATTCAGGAGAAAACGACAAGGTTGGAAAAAGCCCAGATTGAGGAGAGAAAGCCTTCACTATCCTTCCCATCTCTATCTTTACCAGTTCAGGAGCACTTTCCAAATTACCCTATGGGTAATGACCCGCATCACATAGGTACTTCGTATCAAACTCCTCCACCTACAAATACCACTCAAATACTTGGGACCACCCACTCTATTCAGGTCCCGCTAACCACCAATACCACCATACATCCAAATATCACCACCCATATTCCCTGAAACAACCCAACACCCCAAAACGTCTCTTTCCAAACCCCAGTCACTCAAAGCCACATTTCGTCAGAATATGGTAAGCTGGACCACTACGAGGAGATGAAGAAGGCCTGGAGGTCCGAACAAGAGAAGTTAGCTGAGAAAATGAAGGAATAGCTAGCCCAAGGCATAGAGCAAAGATTGAAAGACATTGCCCGGGCTACTCGGAAGACTTCCTGACTAAGTTATGTTGACTTGTGCATACATATAGGTCTGGATATACTAGAGTTTTTTTTTTCAAAGTGCCCAAGTTTGAGATGTTTAACGGGTCAGAAATTATGATGGCCCATCAATGATCATACTGCGATTAGTTGGTAGGAGTCCAAAACAACCCTGCTTTGATCGTGAGGCTATTTAGTTGAAGTTTGATTGGAGAGGCTTCCGAATGGTTTGTTGTGCAAAACATGCGACAATACATTACTTGGGAAGATATGGCAAAATCTTTCATGGAAAGGTATAAGTTGAATATTATAATTGTGCATAATCGATACTATTTGGAGAAAATCAGGCAGAAGTCCACAAAGATCTATAGGGAGTACACAAGCAGGTGGAGAGCAGAAGCTGCTCGTCTGTAACCACCTATGATAGAGAAAGAATTGGTCGCCATTTTTTTCAAATCATAAGACCAGAATTGTTACGATAGGATGCTTTCCATGGCCGGACGACCATTCTCGAAATTAGTTGAAATAAGAGAGGCCATAGAAGATGGTTTCAAATTCGGGAAAATCACCAGCGTGACTGGTAGAAGCACCCAGTCAAGCTCCACGGGAGGTGTGCGAAAGAAAAGTGAAGACGTGGTGAATGTGATCCGATACAAAGAAACGGAAAGAACCTTGTTCACCTATGAAGGTGTATCAACCACCGCCCCCAAGCGGTTATATGACTCCCCTATACAACCTAATGCCCTTTTATTATGCCCATCATGGCTACCAAACCTCCCCAAGCTACCAAAGCCCTCCACCAAATTCACAAATAGTTTTACCAATCTTCCAAACCCCGGTGTAACCCAAGCTCCGCAAAATTACCAAACTCCACAAAATTACCAAGCTCCACAAAATCTCCAAACTCCGCAAAATTACCAAACCCCTCAGAATTACCAAGCGCCACAGAATTATCAAATCCAAAACTACCAAAACCAACCATCTTCGGCGAGCTACAATGCGCCACGTCCCAAGTTTGAAAGGAAACCGATTCGAGAATTGACACTATTATTGAAAACACGTACACAGTTGCTTGAAGAATTATTTTGTCGGTGGCATGATCCAAACGGTACCTCCAAAGCAGGTTGAACTCGGGAACCGTTTCTACTACCCTGACCAAACATGTGCCTATCACTCTGTAGAGCCGGACATAGTATCGAGGATTGCCTCAACCTGAAGCACAAGATTCAGGATTTTATAGACAAAAAAGAAATCACATTGCAGACAACCGCTCCTAATGTAAATACTAATCCCCTACATAATCATGGCAATACTACCATTCACATGATCGAGAGAGAAGAAGACTAGGAGGTCTATAAACCTTTAGTCCTTGAACAAAATTCAAAAAAACCATAGAGCAAAATGTGGTGTCGTTAACTATACAAGAGCGACCTAGGTTTAATGTGCTGATCCCCACACCAATTATCGTGCAAGTAGTCCCGAGTATCATTAAGCCACCCAGAAATGAGTTCATTATTAATGATGGTATCTCACACATCATGACCAGATCTGGGCGATGTTATACACATGAAAAGTTAGCCCGAGAGGGCACCAGAAAAGAAAATATTCAAAGGATGCCGATCATGGAAGGTGAAGCCGAAGATTTCTGGTGAAGAATGCAACCCAAAGAATATTCCATTGTTGAGCAATTGAAGAAGACTCCAGCATAAATATCAGTGTTAGCACTGTTGCTAAGTTCCCCCAACACCGTCTGGCGTTGATAAAAGTACTGGATGAAACACATGTTCCTACCGGCACAAGCTTTGAAAGTCTGGATCCACAATAGTTCATATTATGGGAGATCATCAGATATCATTCAAGAAAGACGAGTTGCCTAAGGAAGGTCTAATGCATAACAAAGCACTGTATCACTGTTGAGTGCAAAAGCAAGATCATAGAGTGAGTCTTCGTGGACAACGGGGTTGGGCTGAATATTTGACCAATGACCACACTGGAGTAGTTGGATATGACATGGGTAAGATAAGAAAGAGCCATATGAATGTGAGAGGATTTTATGGGGCTCAGAGCGACCCAGTCGGAAAGGTCGACTTGTGCATCGAAATGGGATCAGTGGAGTTCGTCATCGAGTTCCAGGTCATGTCAATATCTACTAACTATAATTTGATTCTAGGAAGACCTTGGATCCATGCGGCCGGAGCCGTACCATCTTCTTTACATCAGGCTGTGAAATTCGTGTGGGAAGGGAATGAAGTGGTGATACACAGAGAAGGAAGTATTGACAACTACCCCAACAACTCTACCCCTGTGATCGAGAGAGTTCCCAAGGGAACAGATTTCCACATGGTCGAATTGGTAAGAGCCCCTTATGTAGAAGACGCAACACAAGTCCCAATGCCGGTCACATATATAATAATTGCCTCTATAATGCTGTAGAATGGTTTTGAGCCAGGGAGAGTTCTCGAGAGAAATTTACACAACATCATGAAGCCTATCAACATCCCTGAAAATTATTTCTGACACGGTCTCGGATACATCCCTAGCCTTAAAGACGTTTCTAATGAGAATGGGAAGAAAAAGGGTTCCCGATGTTACAGAAGCCAATTTCGAGTCTATATCAGTCATTTCCTGTCAAGATACCAGCACCAGATGTAGATGATGCTGATGAAGGATAGAGATGTTGTTCTCAGAAGAAGATTGCTTAGCGATCCTGGAAGAACACACTGAAGTGCCCATAATTCGTGATGCAAATCCGAGCGAACAACTCGCCAACTGGACTTCCATTCCACTCCTGATTTCTCGGTAGCCATGATGAGATTTTACAACTTTTTAAAATCGGTGTAGCACAATCGAGGCATGGCTATTCACCTTTTACTTTCTTTCCTTGTGATGTTGGTTAAAAAACAAAAATGACTCGATATTGATCCAAGTCAGGACCACAGTTTGTACTAATTTACGCAAATAAATGAAAAGCCTCATTTTATCAAAATTATGCTTATTTACTTTACATTGCTTTTACATTACTAATCACGCGTTGCCTTGCATTTCAGTAATAAAAATGAATCAACCCCTAATGTCATGACATGTCACGAAGTGAGCGAGTCAAATGTTGAGGTTGACAAAGAATATAACGAGGAAACAGAGTTACCCGAAGATCTCATCAATGAAGAGGATTAATATAAGAGTAGGCAGAAGCCTAACCTGGATGAAACAGAAGCCATCAACCTAGGGTGCAAATGAATAGTCAAGAAGATGCGGATCAGTGCGTACCTGGGGTCTCCATAGAAGGAGGAGCTAATCATCTTACTGAAGGAATATGTGGATGTATTTGCGTGGTCCTACACTGATATGCCCGACTTAAGCACCAATATTGTGGCGTATAAGTTGCCAATCAATCTTGGGTTTGCTCAAGTATAGTAGAAGATTAGACAGTGCATGCCCGAGTTAAGTGTGAAAATAAAAGAACAGGTCAAAAAGCAGATTGAATCAGGAATGGTAAAGGTAACCTCATACCCCACATGGTTAGCCAACATTGTACTAGTACCAAAGAAGGATGGAAAGATTTGAATCTGCATGGACTACCGAGATCTCAATAGAGCCAGTCCAAAAAACAATTTTCCACTCCGCAATTTCCAAATCCTCATCGACAATTATGCCAAGCATAACTTATAATACTTTGTCGGTTGTTTCATCGGATACCATAAGATCCTGATGGGAAAAGAAGACACAGAAAAGACATCTTTCATTACACCGTGGGAAGTGTATCACTATGAGGTAATTCTATTCGGCCTCAAAAATGTCGGCGCCACATATATGAGAGCCATGACGACTATTTTTCATGACATAATCCATAAGGAAATTGAAGTGTACACGGATGATGTCATCGTCAAGTCAAGAGAAAGAGCATATCATATCACTCACTTGCGCAAGTTCTTTGAAGGAATTTGAAAATTCAACCTGAAACTAAACCCGACCAAATGTACATTTGGGGTACCCGCCGGCTGGATCTGTCAAATCAAATCCATGACTCATCCGAAGACCAAGAAGGAGGTCATGAGTTTCTTGGGCAGTTTCATATCTTAGTCCACGGTGATCGTGGTGCCCATACTCAAACTCTTGAAGAAGGATGTATCGATAAAATGGAACGATGACTGTCAGAAAGCATTTGACACTATCAAGAAATATCTTTCGAATCCTCATATTCTGTTACCACCGAGACTAGGAAGTCCCTTGTTGTTGTATTTGTCAATATCAGACAATGCCTTTGGATGCATGTTAGGACAACACGACGGAGCCAGAAAGAAGGAACACGCCATCTACTACTTGAGTAAAAAGTTAACCACTTGCGAAGCGAGGTATACTTTGGTAGAGAAGACATGTTGCGCATTGACGTAGATAGTTCAGAAGCTGAGACATTAGCTGGTGTTATGCACTACCCATATCATCTCCAGGATGGACCCATTGAAGTACATTTTTTGCCAGCCAATGCCTGTGAGAAAGTTGACCAAATGGCAGATGTTGCTGAGTGAGTTTGACATCGTGTATGTGATTCAGAAAATCGTGAAAGGGCAAGCATTAGCCAACTTTCTTTCCAAAAGCCCGGTGGATAATTATGTAGAACCACTCCTAACATATTTTCCAGATGAAGAAATACTGGTAGCTAATGAATGAGAAGAAGAACCTTATTCAGGATGGAGAATGTTCTTCGACGGTGGTGTCAATTACTAAGGTTCGGGAATTAGAGCAATATTGATATTAGAATCAGGATAGCATTAACCAATGGCCGCTAAGCTCACTTTCCGTTGCATTAATAATATGGCTGAATACGAAGCTTGTATTTTGGGTCTCCAAATGGCACTCGACAGAGATCGATGAGTTGTTGGTAATCTGTGATTCAAATCTGTTAATCCACCAAGTACAAGGAGAATGGGCGATGAAGAACATCAAGATCCTACCATATATTAACTTCATTCAGAGACTGAGCAAAAGGTCCAGAAATATTATGTTCATACATACACCCAGAGCACAAAATGAGTTTTCAGATGCTCTGGCTACTATAGCTTCTGTGATATAGCATCCTGAAAGTAGTCATATCGACTCAATTGAGATAAGCCTGAAGTATGAACATGCTTACTATTACCATATGGAAGCAGAGCCCGATGGAAAACCCTGATACGCTGATATGAAAGCCTAATTGGACAAAGGAGAATACCTAAAGGTACAACGAGTAATCAGAGGAAAACCCTCCAAAGGATGAAAAATGGTTTCTTTCTGAGCAAGGATGTGCTCTATAGAAGAACACCAAATTTGGGTTTGCTCAAATGTGTAGATGATACAGAAGCTATCAAATTACTGGAAGAAGTGCATGCCGGGACCTGTGGACCCCACAAAAATGGTTTCGTGCTAGCCAAGAAGATCTTGTGCACCGAATATTACTAGATGACTATGGAAACTGATTACGCTAGATTTGTGCAAAAATGTCACCAATGGCAGATACATCGAGATTTGATCAAAGTCGACCAAATGAGCTCAACGCCATGAGCTCACCTTGGTCGTTCGTTGCATGGGGAATGGACATCATTAGATCGATTGAACTGAGAGCGTCAAATGTACACCATTAGATCGATTGAACTACAGAGTAATTTACAAAATGGGTCAAAGCAACTTCCCATAAGTCAGTAACCAAGAAAGTAGTAGTTGACTTCGTGAAGAACATCATTTGCTGATTCGGCATCCTAGAATCTATCATCACAGATAACGGGCCAAATTTGAACAGTCACTTGATAAAGGATATTTGTAACCAATTTCATATAACTCATCAGAACTTAACAACATACAAACTGCAAATGAACGGAGCTGAAGAAGCCACCAATAAGAATATCAAGAGGATATTGCGAAAAATGACGCATAACTACAAGTGATGGCACGAACATTTGCCTTATGCTTTGCTTGGGTACAAAACCACAACTAAAAATTCGACATGAGTCATGCCGTACTTGCTAGTTTATGGCATAGAAGAAGTCATCCCGGCCGAGGTCGAGATACCGTCACTCCTGATCATACAAGAAGTAGAGTTGTATAATGCAGAATGGATCCGAAAGAGGTACGAACAACTGGTTTTAATTGATGAAAAGCGAATGATCGCTATGTGTCACGGTCAATTATACCAACAAAAGCGGGATATGTAGGCATGCCATTTTGGACCCGGTCATATCAATAGAAAACCCCAATTATTCTTACTCTGAACTACGTTCGAACTGATTCTTATTGCGACAGGATACATAGGCGCTCTCTAAGCTCGGTCGCACTAATAGAAAAACCAAAGAAACCCTTAAGAAGATCCAGGGGCGAAACTGTTGAGAATATCTCAAAAGATTCCCGAAGTCAAAAATTCCTTCCAAGAAAGATTTGAAGAGCATAAACCGACAGAAAGCTCATAACTGGGTAGAATTTTTGAGGGGGTCTAAAAAATTCCTTTACCATTAGGTCGCTACGAGAGTTTGACGGGGCAAGCTTCAGATTAGGGCAGCAATTTTGAGAAGATCTCAAAAATTCTGCGAAAGAAAATCTTGGACGAAGTCTCGCTTCAAAGCGCATGTCATGACATTTTAAAATAAGAGTTTTTGGGAACAAATATTTACTTGTCTTTTTCCAAATCAATGCGTTTTAAATATTCAAAATATTTTCTTACTAAACTCAAGTATTTCATGCTACCAAGACCGGAGCCGGAATGGAGTAAGATATCGTGACATGGCAGAAGAAGAAAGAAAGAACCAAGGACATGAGCTAACCTCAATCAAACTAATAATATTTCTGTAGATGCAGGTTCAGTATGTCACCGGAAGGCGATGGCATGGTTTTACTAACCCGTTTGTTCATGTTTTCAGAATAGGGAAAGACCAATAACCGAGAAACCTTCAAAGGCAAAAAAAAACTAGCCAATATGGCTACAAAGGTAAAAGTGCCACAACTGACATAAATAGAGCCAAAGTGCTATAAAGATAAACAAAAGGGCTATCGGACCAAGATGGTCACAAGCCAACAAATAAACAAAATGCAATTAGATCGAGAGTGTCACATCCAGCAGATAAACAAAAGGCAATCAGACCAAGATGGTAATAGCCAACAAATAAACAAAAAGGCAAATAGAACGAGAGAGTCACAACCGACATATGAACAAAAGGGCAATCTGACCAAGAGGGTCACAACCTACATAAAGGATGGAAGAAAAGAAATTCGGCCACCAGAGTCATACAAAAGTCTAAAATGACGTAAAATCGGTCAGTGAGATCGCATTAGTCGTCAATAGAGTCCAATGACATATATCCGATTGAAAGGCCGCATTGTTCTCTCAAAAGAGTTTTGCAATGTAAATCTTGTCGAAAGGCTGCAGTGTTTGCTCAAAAAGAGTCAAGCGATGTAAATTCGGTCAGTAGGCCGCAATGTTTGCTACAAAATTAGAGTGACGTAAATCCGGTTGAAAGACTATAGTGTTCGCTTAAAGAGTTAAGTGATGTAAATTCGGTCTGGAGGCTGTAGTGTTCGCTCAAAAGAGTCAAATGTCGTAAATCTTGTTGAAAGGCTGTAGTGTTCGTTCAAAAAGGGTCAAGCGATGTAAATCTGGTCAGGAGGCTACAGTGTTCGCTCAACAGAGTTGAGTGATAAATCCAGTCGAAAGGCAGTAATGTTCTCTCAAAAAGGTCAAGTAACATAAATCCTATCTGAAGGTCGCTGTGTTCGCTACGAAGTTGTAGTGGTGTAAATCTGGTCAAAAGGTTGTAGTTTTTGCTCTAAGAGTCAAGTGACGTAAATCCGGTTGAGAGGCTATAATGTTCGCTCAAAAGGTTAAGCTATGTAAATATAGTCGAAAGACTGTAGTGTTCGCTCGAAAAGGTCAAGTGACGTAAATTCGGTCGGGAGGCCGCAGTGTTCTCTACAAGGTCAGAGTGACATAAATTCAGTCGAAAGGCGACACTGTTCACTCAAAAAGATCAAGTGACGTAAATTCAGTCGGGAGGCCACATTGTTCGCTACAAAGTTAGAGTGATGTAAATCCGATCAAAAGGCTGCAATGTTCGCTCAAAAAGTCAAGTGACATAAATTCAGTCGGGAGGCCGTAGTGTTCGCTGCAAAGTCAAAGTGATGTAAATTCGGTCGAAAGACTGCAATATTCACTTAATAAGGTCAAGCAACGTAAATCCAATCGGGAGGCCGCAATGTTCACTATAAAGTTAGAGTGCCGTAAATTCGATTGAAAGGCTGCAGTGTTCGCTCAAAGAGTCAAGCGATGTAAATTCGGTCAGGAGGCCACAATGTTCTCTCAAAAGAGTCAAGCGACGTAAATTCGATCGAGAGACCACAATGTTCGCTACAAAGTCAGAGTGATGTAAATCTGGTCAAAAGGCTACGGTGTTCGATCAATAGAGTCAGACGATGTAAATCCAGCCAGGAGACTGCAGTGTTTGCTCCAAATCCAAGACGACGTAAATATGGTTAGGAGATCACAGTGTTTGTCCCCAAAGTAAGAGCGATGTAAATCCGGTCAAAATAGCTGCAGTGTTCGCTCAACAAAGTCCAGGTGATGTAAATGCGGTCAGGAGGCCACAAAATTCACGCTAATAGTCGAGATGATGTAAAACCAGTCAAGGAGACCACAATAATCATCTCAAAAATCAAGACGACACATAAGATTGCCAAGAAGGTCATTCATCCACAACAAAGGTCAAACAGTGTCAAGAAGACACCCATTCAAAATAAAAAATAAAAAACATCCCACAATGTTACTAGGAAAATGAAAGGGTCAGCCAGTCAAGCTAGATCCATATATATGCGGAGCAACGTGGAAATTCTCCTTGCACAGCTGGTCGAGATAGGGTTCCACAAGAGTCAAGCTCTCTGGACAGTAGTCGAAAGCCACTACATGCCATGCTTAACCATACTTGTTCTTCTTTTACTTTAGAGGAGTTACCGTATAAGGGATGACCTCTTCGTCCGATTGAGTCAAACTGCAAGTGCCCTGATTCCCAAAATTGGGGATACGTAGGCAGACTCAATACTAGAGAGACAGTCACATTCCAACAGTCGTTTTAAATTTTTTCTTTAATTAGTCCTCTTCAAGTCGAACCACAAGTGCCCTGAATTCTCATATAGTTTGAGATATGTAGGAAACCCAGAAATCAGGGTTCGACCACAATTCCAGAAAATTACGCAAAAACCGAGAAGCGTTTTGACTTGGTTGGTAAAAATCAGTTTTGTCAAATATCATTGCTCATGGATGGTCCCGCCATCCCCGAATAACGAAGAGGTAGTTGTTTACACCTAATGTTTACCCTCCAATATGTCTATTTAATTCTTCAGAGTTCTTAAGTTATAAATGGAGTAAAATGTACATTTTACAAAGCGAAAATGATTTTATGAAATTATTCCGAAAACATTTTACCATGTTATTTGGTGAAATATTATCGAATTTATTGTATATCGTTTGCCTATTTTTACATATTTTACATAGGAGACAATTATTTAATTGATTGTCCAAATTAATTATATTTGATTGGTAAATATTTTATTCCATTGAATTAAGAAAATTGATTAATTAAATGGGATGTCAAATAGCCTCTCATTTTTATTCTTGAAAATTACCTCAAACTTTAAAGATTTTATATTTTTTTACGATATCGTCTATTTGGTTCGTATTTTAATTTTAGCCTCAAATTAATTTTAATTGATCAATTTTAGTCATAATTGAAATAGGAGTGGCCACATCTTAAATTAATTTGTGGTCATATTTGCAAAATCTAATCTAAGCATACCATGTCTTTTACTTGAACGAATTTGGGCCTTTTCCTATTTCTCTAGGCCGAGTCCAGTCTAAATTAAGACTGACCCGGCCCACGTAGCCCATAAAGAGAGCAAAGCCCTCTTTTCCCCTTCATTTTTAATGAACACGTTGGATTTTGAAGTGTGTTTTCCACTCGGAAATCTCGGCAAAGGCTGCACATTAATAGGGTGAGTTCGAAATCCTCTTGTTTTATTTTGTTGTGTGTGTGTTAGTCTAAAAATATATTTTTGCCTTATTTAGCTAGTTTGTGTGTTCCAGACATTTATGTTGAATTCATTCAACTTTATATGATACATGTGTTGTTTAGGTGTTTAATTTTTACTAAGATTATGTGTAGACAATTAGCAAAAATGCTCAGTTAGGACCTGTGATTGAAATTATGTTATCATGAAGAACTAGAGTTATGTCTAAGGTGACCTGGGAATATGTTTGATGCTTTTTGCCTATTTGTCTTTGCTTGGATACTAAATGGCCAGATAGATTTGGTTTAGGACCTTATAGTATGCATATAGTATGATTCTGTTTTCCTTTTTGTGATGAAACACCTGATGTGATCATGTTAACTGTTGGCTTCTTAAACATGATTACCCTAAAGCATGATAAGTGATTTTGAATTGATTTTTCTGTTCTAGCATCATTATGATTGAGTAAGACATCTGGAAAGAAACCTCATATGCTTAAAATTAGCCAAAAAAAAAATGATTCTACAAAGAATGTCTTTCTTTTTCTCCTTGTTAAGTGGTTACTTGTTTCTTGTCTATGCCTATTCTTTTTTGCTAAGTTGACTGTGTATTTACGTTGCTTTTTTCTGGAAAGTATACGATGATATACCCAAGCTATACAAGGTATATAAAAAAAGGGCAGCCCGGTGCACTAAGCTCCCGCTATGCGGGGGTCTGGGGAAGGGCCGGACCACAAGGGTCTATTGTACGCAACCTTACCTTGCATTTCTACAAGAGGTTGTTTCCACGGCTTGAACCCGTGACCTCCAGATCACATGACAGCAACTTTACCAGTTACTCCAAAACTCCCCTTCAATAAAAGGCATATAGGTCTAGATATATAGTAGGTATATATTAGAGATATACCTTTGTATATCTTAAGGTATATCGTGTATACCTTCGAATACCTATGCTTGTTCCCCCTTCATGCTGAGTGTATGGGATAATATGTTTCCTGTACACGAGTTCTCTTTGTTGGGCCCCATTTATGCAGCAGGCTTTAGCTATTTCTTCACTTAGAAGTTTTAAATGCATTTAATTGGGCTTGTATGTTTATTTCTTTGAATTATCATGATTAGAACATGAGTTTACATGTAGTTTGTGTTTAATTATATGTTTATTTCTTCTTATATTTATCGATACGTTATTGGGTATTTTCTAACCGCTATATTTGTTTTCCCCTCCTCCTTGCATGATCTGGGGCCCATCTCCTTTTGCATCTGCCGATTTGATTGAGCCGTTGGGCTTACGGGCCCAACAACACCATTCTTCGATCAAGTCCGATAAATGAAGGCCCAACAATGGGTAAAAATGATACATATTTGCAAGAAGACCCAATCATGGATAAAAATGGTAGAAGGCCCAGCCATGGGTGAAAATGACATTGAATAAATAGAAATTTCTTTTATATGGTGTTTGGTGGGCTGGTATACCCACCAACCCGTTTGCTTTTTTGGAAACCCTTAGGTAAAAGTTAAAAGTTAATTTTTTTTGCTTTAATACTTTATTTATAAATTTTTTGTTTCTCTTTCGAAAGAAAATAAAAGAAAATACTTTTCCAAAAAGGAATAATTTTTCAAAGGAGATTTTTATACTCATTTTTTAAAGTATTTGTGTGTGAAGAAATCTATATTTTGGCGGAAGATTTTTGGAATGACTATATTTTGTAATATTTTCAAACACTAAGCAATTTTGAGCAATTATATATTATATAAGACCCGAGGTCTATCATATTTTACGGATACTTAATACCGGGATGCCTAACACCTTCCCTGGGAGATCATTTAAACCCTTATCCAGAACTCCGGTTGATTTAGGATTTTTGTTTTGTTTTGAAAAACCCTTTAAAAATGGTTTTCCTATTTTTCTTATAAAATAGGTGGCGACTCTAAATAAATAATAATTCCAAGAGTCCACGAGTTATCCAGTAGCTTTTATGCCTTCTCGTAAAAGTGAACCATAACACAAGTACTTTGATGTGCATCTGTTTGGTTAAAAGTTAAGATGGATCGCTGCTTGTTTTTTTAGAAGAATAGAAAGAAAGGTTGGTTTGATTATCTGAATCGCTTGACTCTTAGTCCTATACCCTGTATGAATTGTTTCTATGAAACATGATTAGACTTTAGGGATATCTGAAGGCTTCTGTTTGAAATGAATTGAAGTATGTCTATCCTGTGTAGTGTCATGTGGTGTTGTGGGGATTTAAGTTTTGAGTTTGATAAAAAAATGTGGTCAATAGACTGTATGAACCTGTAAAAGGATTCAAATGATTCTAGGATGCCCTGTCTACTAGACACCAAGATATGTAATGAGCCATCTTAAGATCCACATATTTTGGAACCTGTTCCAATACCATGTCTTCATCAAGCTTACAATTATAAAAGAACCATAGACCAACTTGAAATGACCTTAACCTATTTTTCTTGGCTTCTTCTCTATCTGTCTTGATTGTTTTGTCTACTACTCATCTTAACAAAGCAGAACTAAGCTAAATAAAATCATGAATAGGTCAAGTTTGATACATTAGGGATAAAATATGTTCATTTATGACTAGCATACTGCCTTTATGTTCTAATACTAACATGTATAACCTGAACTTGAAATCTGGAAAATGCCATAGGAGCTGCTCTTTTATTTTATATACTTAGTCTGTTATCCATGTTGTGTGTCAAGCCTGAGCTTTAATAATGCATGAATTGTGAGTTGTTTGTTTGAACACTTAGTCCTAGAATCATGAAAGTGTATCAGAAAGAGGAATTAAGGGTCAGTTTGTGATTTGTACATGTGTAATGCCTAGCTGACTTGCCTTCAACTACTTCCTGTGATGTCTTTGCTTAAAATATATGTGCAATAGACACAAGGATATACAGACTGTATACTGAGTATAGGCATATTATGTGTCGTACAATTACGGCACATTTGATGCTTTACTATAAGTTTTAGTTGTTTTTAAGCAAGTTTGTGTCGTTTTGATGTGTTTTGTTTATGTTTCAGATAATTGATGATAGGAGAGAAAAAACAAGAAAATTCAGTTAAAGTCCCCTCAGTTGGGATTTATACGGATCGTATTTATTATACTTACCATATTTATTTATACGGACCATATAATATGACCGTCACCCAGAGGACCAATGGTAGAAACATCAGAAGTGCAATCAGGAGGAGACAACCGAATTTGACGGTCCGTAAATATTTATACAGACCGAATAATCTTGGCGTATAATCTGAGTTGTTCATTGAAGTCCACCTTCAAATGTGACCATATAATTTTATACGGACCGTACTTAATTGTACGGTCTGTCAAATATAGCGATAGAGATTGTTTTGTCAAGTTTTAATTCCGAGTTTTTGACTTGTATAAATACTTTTTAGGGTTTTGTAAATTATTTTATCATCCGTTTTCAGACGTATTGATAGTATCAAGTACTTAGTATTTTGAGGCTTTCAAGAACAAGTTTGAATCTTTTAATCTTCGTATTCAATTGTAAGTTTCAATGACAATTTCTAAGCTTTTCATTATCATTAATAGCATGAGTAGCTAAACTCTATACTGAGATTGTGAACTAAATGGTGAGTGTTATGCGAATAGGGTTTTGATATTTATATACGAATTGTGAGTTGTTAGTATTTTATTATTTCTTATTCACTCATGTTGATTAGTGATTGCAAACATTAATCTAAGCCATGAATTCTACTTTACTTGGGAAGGTAAGTAGGGTTGGTAGAAATAATTAACAAGGACTCGGGACGTTAACTCTCATTTAATAAACTCACCTAGGAATAAGAGGAGTTTTACTTGGCATAATTAATCATTCTTAATAACATTCTTCTATATTTGGGAAAATCACGAAGATAAATATTTTCTAACTATTTGGAAATATTAGGAAGTCACATAGAGATTAAGTGCATACAATACAAAATCCATGAGTAGTATAGCACGTGAATACCTAGAGCATAGCATCTAACCTAAGCGGGATGGTTTCTTAATCATTTGAATTTCAATCAATACAATATACTATTAGAATTACACAACTCTTTACAACCTTTACGGAATTAGAACAAAGACATACGTCAAGTTTTACACTATAATAGTAACATTTTCTCACCATATTCCATGTGGGATTATACCCCAACCTAGTTGGGTTACTATATTTGACAACGTCCATTTTACTTTATAACTTAGGTGTAATTTGAACGTATCAAATTTTGGCGTCGTTGCCGGGGAATACAGTTTAAAATTCCTAAAGAGTGTTTGCTTTACTTCAAGCCTTTTACTATTCCATCACACTTTATTTATTTTTTCTGGTGAACAAGGTGAAATGGCAGGTAGAAATGGTGGACCCGGAGCTAATGGTGGTAGGGGAGGCATTGTCGTTCCTCCACCACCGGAAGTTGACAATGAAGGAGAAAATGTCTTTGTTGATCTTTTTCAGGAGGTAGAATATGCATAAGCCATTGTTCCTCCAAGGACTGGTGCAAACTTCAAAATCGACAGTTCGCTCTATCAACTACTCAAGCTTGAGGGATATTTTTAGAACTCCACCGATGATGACCCACATCAAGACTTGTGAAATTTTCTTGGTGTGTGTCAGACACATACTCAGAATGTGACTTCTCCAGATGCAAGTCGGCTTCGTATTTTCAAATATTCACTGGCTGGTGAAGCTAGGGCATGGTTTGAGTAGTTACCACATAATTCAATTCACACTTGGGCTGAGATAATGAATGTATTCCTGAAGAAGTGGTTTCCTCCAAGCAAGAAAGCTAAGCTTCAAGATAAATTTTTTGAATTCAAGCAGCTCAAGGGAGAGAAACTTTATGAGGCCTGGGAGAGGTTTAAGATTTATTTGATGCAGTCTTCAAATCATGGTTTTCCGAAGAATATTCTTATGGAGAAGTTCTATACTGTGCTGGATTTGATGACGTTGTCAGTAGCTAATAATGCAGCCTCTGGATGTTTTATGGATAAGACCTTCACTCGTATCACCAACTTACTTGATAAGTTGACAACACATAATTAGGCATGACATTCAGGTGGCAATGATGGAGTAGCATATGGGGCTCATTTACTGAACAACATAGTGAAGGAAAACCAAAAGAGAGATCAGACCATTGCTCAGTTGGCTACCAATATTAGTCTGCTGACCAAGAGGATTTCTGAGGACGAGATGAAGAAAGTGAATGCATTTAATGAGATACAGACACTACCGAATATAATGTACCAAACATAGGATGGCCCGTATGTTGATGGACACCAATGCATTATGAAGATGTGAATTATGTTAACAACTCCAAAGAGGGTTATCAGAAGCAGAATTATAAGGGTTTGGTTATCAGAATCAGAATCAATGGAAGCAACAAGGACAAGGAAATCAATATGGGCAAAACAACTATGGTGGTTCGAACCAAGGGAATTACAACTATAATGGTAACTTAGAAAATTGGAGTTCCAATGCATATATTACACTAAAGGGTCAATCGTTTAATTCACAGCACTAGCGAGAGGGTCCTTCGAATAATTAGGGCAGTTCTAGATTGGAGAGGATAATCGAGAGGGTATTGGCCAACCAAGAGAAAACAGACAAGTCGATGAAAAGCTTGACTGAAGTGGTGTGTTCTCATACTGCTTCTATTAAGAAGATTGAATTACAAACGAGAGATCTTTCGAGATAGCAATATCCGAAGCAGAGGGGTACACTTCCTAGTGACATAATTCAGAATCCTAAGAACACCAGAGATGATGTAGCGAACTGCAATGCTATCACTACTCGGAGTGGAAAACTGCTTTAAAGTGAGGCTGAGAAGGTTGTTGAATTGGAATCCGTTGGTACCACTTGATGTGCCAAATGTTGTTGATGAAGTACCTGTTCCAAACCCAATCATTGTTGAAGTTGATAATATTCCAAGTAAATCAAAGGCTCCAGAGGTGATCACAGAAAAGGGCAAAGACAAGGTGACAGAGCTATGAGACCATTATCACATTTGTTTAAATATACACTTCCCTTTCCTCAAAGGTTGGTGAAGAAGACCGAAGATGCAAAATGACAGAGATTTTATGATCAGTTGAAGGAACTATCGATGAATATTCTGTTCTTGGATGCAAATGTCAGGGTTTTCCAAATATCTTAAGGAGTTTATCATAAAGAAGAGCTGATTAAGCATGATACAGTGAGTATGACTTACCATGTGAGTTTGACTATTTATTCCACAAAGGTCCCAAAGAAGGAAGATTCATGGGCCTTTACTATCCCTTGCACTATTGGTCAGCATGATTTCTCCAGAGCCCTTTGTGATAATGGAGCTAGTATTAACTTGATGCCACTTTCTATCTACAAGCAACCATGTTTGGGTATGTTGAGGCTGACTAGTATGAGATTATAGATGGCTGACAAATCGATTAAGAGACCGATGAGAGTAGTTGACAACGTACTTGTTCGTGTGGATGAGTTTCTTCTTCCTGTAGATTTTATGATACTTGACAGTGTAGTTGTCAAAGATATTCTGATAATTTTGGGTCGACCTTTCGTTGCTACTGGAAGGGCACTCATAGATTTTGAGAAAAATGAGATCAAGTTCAGGGTCAATGATGAGGAAGTCACTTTTCAAGCGAGCAAGTGGATGAAGTTGCCGAGCAATTATGATAGTATTTCGGTGATTGATATTGTGGATGTGATTGATGAGGATGTTGAATTCAAGATAGAAGAAGAGTGTCTCAGAGAGGATCTAGCCACAATTTTTGTAAGCTTCGATGGTGATGATATGGGGGGGGGGGGGTATGTGGAGACTGCAAATTCGTTGGTAGGTTTGGGTTCATACAATTACTAGCCAAATACACTTTCTCTTGATTTGGAAAATAGGGCGACTCCGCCACTAAAACCATCCAGTATTGAACCACCAAATTTGGAGCTGAAACAACGTCCATCTTACTTGAGGTATGAGTTCTTGGGGACGAATAACACTTTTACCCGTAATTCTTTCTGCATTGTTGACTGAAGAGTAGGCGAAGAGTTTTTTAGAAGTGCTGAGAGAATACATGCGAGCTATTAGTTGAAACATAACTGATATTCGGGGGATTCCCTCTGGAATTTGTGAACAAAAGATCCAGCTTGAAGAGGATAATAGACTAAGCGTGGAGCACCAGAGAAGACTGATTCCACCTCTTGCAGAGGTGGTGAAAAAAGAGATTATCAAGTGGTTAGATGCTGGAGTTGTCTATCCTATTGCTGAAAGTTCATGGGTTAGTCCAGTACAATGCGTCCTGAAAAATGGTGGCATCACTGTGGTGCCAAATGCAAAGATTGAGTTGATCCCACAAAGAACGGTCACTTGATGAAGAGTTTGTATGGACTATAGGAAGCTGAATGTTGCTATTTGCCGAGACCATTTCTCTATGCCTTTTATTGATCAATGCTTGATCGGCTAGCAGGACGGTCATATTACTGCTTCCTTGATTGGTACACTAGCTACAATCAGATCAATATCGCTCTGGAGGACCAAGAAAATACTACATTCACCTGTCCCTATGTGACCTTTGCCTTCAGTTGGATGCCATTTGGGTTGTGCAATGCTTCAGCCACATTTCAAAGGTGTATGATGTACATCCTCTAACATGGTTGAAGACTTCTTGGATGTTTTCATGGATGATTTCTTAGTCGTGGGTGATTCGTTTGATGACTTTCTTGACCATCTGGGTCAGGTGTTGAAGTGGTGCGAATAGACTAATCTTGTCCTCAATTAGGAGAAGTTCCATTTCATGGTAAATGAAGGGATTGTGCTTGGCCACAAGATTTCTGAAAATGGAATTGAGGTTGATAAAGACAAGATTAAGGTGATTTCCAAGCTTCCTCTACCTATCTTTGTTAAGGGAGTTCGTAGCTTCATTGGACATGCTGGTTTCTACAGATGCTTCATAAATGAATTTTCTAAAATTGCTAATCCGATGTGCAAGCTTCTTGAAAAAGAGGCTAAGTTCATATTTGATGAGAAGAGTCTGACAACGTTCGACAAATTGAAGGAGCTGCTCACTTTGGCTCCCATCATTACTTCTCCAGACTGGTCTTTGTTATTTGAGTTGATGTGTGAAGCTAGCGAGTTTACTATTTGTACGGTGCTTGGTCAAAGGCATAATAAAATTATGCACCCGTTCTATTATGCTAGCAAGACTCTTAATGCTGCTCAGATGAATTACACTGTGGCTGAACAAGAGCTTTTGGCTATCGTTTATGCATTTGAGAAATTTCAAGCGTGCTTGCTGGGCTAAAAAGTGGTTGTGTATACAGAGCATACAACGTTGAGGTATCTGATAGAAAAGAAGGAGTCAAAACCGAGGCTGATTTAATGGGTGTTATTGTTACAAGAGTTTGACTTTGAAGTCAAAGACCGAAAAGGGTCTGGAAATCAGGTTGTTGATCATCTCTCGCGACTTGAAAAAGTGGGTGGTTTGAAGGAAGATCTAGATATTGATTATGTTATTACTAATGAGAGGCTTTTGTCCTTGTCCTGTGCCATGACTCTTTGGTATGATGATATTGCCAACTATCTGGTTACCGGTCTCATTCCTGAAGAGCTTAAGAACTATCAGAAAAAGAAATTCTTGAGAGACTGTCGCCTGTATCATTGGGATGAGTCGTACTTGTTCCAGACGTGTGCTGATAATATGATTCAGAGGTGTGTTTTTGAAGATAAGGTGATGTCTATTCTGCAGGCATGTCATGATTCTCCGGTTAGGGATCATCATATTGGAAACAAGACATCGGCTAAAGTTCTGGAATGTGGGTATTAGTAGCACACCATGTATCGGGATGCTACTATGATGGCAAGGTCATGTGACCAGTTCCAACGGCATGGAAGCAATGTGAGGAAGCACGAGATGCCTCGAAATTTTGTCATGGAGGTGGAAATTTTTTATGTATGGGGGATCGACTTCATAGGTCCATTTGTGAGCTCATGTGGAGTGAAATATATCTTGGTTGTTGTTGATTAGGTCTCAAAATGGGTAGAAGCAGTGGCTTTACCCAACAATGAAGCCAATAGTGTGACGGGCTTTCTGAAGAACAATATTTTCACCCGTTTCGGCACACCAAGGTAGATCATCAAGTATAGGGGTTCACACTTTTGCGATAAAGCATTTGTTGGGCTGGTGGAGAAGTATGGGGTTAAGCACAAAGTGGCCACTCTATATCATCCTTGAACGAGTGGCCAGGTTGAAGTTTGAATCGAGAAATTAAGAGCATACTAGCAAAAACTGTTAATGCAAACAAGACCGACTGGTTAAGGAAGTTAGATAATGCTCTTTGGGCATACAAAACAACATTTAAGATGCCCATTGGGACTTCACCTTACCAGCTGGTCTTTGGTAAGGCATGTCACCAGCCCGTTGAGCTCGAACACAAAGCCATGTAGGCACTGATGAAGTTGAATATGGATTGGGATGAAGCAGCCAAACTTTGGTTGTTTCAGCTCAATGAGATGGATGCGTTCAGGTATCAAGCGTATGAGGGCACATCCTTGTATAAGGAGCGGATGAAGCACTATCATGATAAAAAGATTCTTAAGCAGGACTTTCAACCAAAAGATGATGTCACACTTTTTAATTCAAAGCTTAAGCTCTTCCTGGGAAAATTGAAATCGAAATGATTTGGGCCGTTCCAAGTGGTGAGTGTTTTACCCAATGGCTTGATGGAATTAAAGTCCTGTAATGGAACTCTAACTTTCAGAGTTAATGGCCATAGGGTGAAACACTACCATGGTTGCATTGATGGTGACAAAATCATGGATAGGCACCGTCTGAAGCATGGATACACTCTTGAACCCGACCCTGAATGTACGGGTAACAATGTCGTGCCGCAGCATTAAATCAAGCGCTTCTTGGGAGGCAACCCAAGTTTAAATTTCTGTATTTTTCTTTGTTGTCTTTTCCCCCAATTATTTTTAGTGTTTTTGGACTGTGTAACGTTTGATGGTATAGTAGGAATTCCACATCTCAAGAAAAATGTCCAGGTGTTCAGGTGTCAATTGTTCAAGTCATAGGGAAACATATGGACCATACAATTTTGTACGGACCGTAGATTTCCACCGTCTTGGAAGGAATGCCTTAAGCAACTCATTGTTTGACTAGTCTGGGTGACAGTCGAATTTGACAGACCGTACAAAATTTGACGCTTCGTCCTTTTTGGCCACGTCATAAATGAATTCAGGTAAGTTTTCTAACTTAGGCATTGGAAAAGAATTTGACGGTACCGTCAAAATATTGATGGACCGTACAATAATCGTGACAGTTATCACAAGTCATCAAAACAAGCCGATCAACAATTATTTCCCACTTCATCTAAAAAATTCAAACCCACCCACACTCTTCTCCTTTAATCGATCAACCCTAAACCTCTATTACCCTTCACAAAGCACCAATACCCCATCACCTACACCCCACCCACTCTCCCCATCCCCTGCGCACAACCCTAAACCAAATAAATAGAGAATCAACACTTTGGGCATTGTGGACCACTATTTTTCTTGAAAACTTACAGTCAATCAGGTATGTTGGTGTGCTCACATCTATTTTGATGCCTTGAAATGGTACGACGTAAGTTAGTGGTGATTATTGATATTAGGTAGATGAAAATTGCACCTACCGTTTGAATTTGCATTGTGATACTTAGTATAAAATTGTTTGGTTAGGGGTGGGGATTTGGCATGTCTGTTGTAGTTTAGGGCTCGTGGGAATGAGATTATTGTACCCCCATCGATCCGGAGGGCATTTTGATCAACATTCGTGTAGATTCATTATGCTCGTCAACTATTCATGATAATGACTTTGAGAAAAATGATGAATGAAAGGAAATAAAGTATGAGTAACTTCCAATGGGTCGGAGGGCATTTCGATAGACAATTTCAACCTCGAAGATTGAAATTGTTATGCCCGCCAAAAGCCCGATAACGTACCAATGAGCGTAATAATGTAAAAAAGGGTGAAGTCTGAGTAACCCGAGCCCCAACACAACAAATCAAGTAAAAATTGAAAGATGAAAGCTTGTGTTTCTGTAAATTTTGAGGGTTGCAGGTCTGTAAGAAAATTCACTAAGTTTGGGATCGAAAAATATTTGACGGTACCGTTAAAATATTTATAGACTATACAATTTTTGTACGGGTCCATCAAATTATTTTTACGGTCCGTTATTGTTTTATACGGTGTGGGAAAAGTTTTACGGTTTGCAGAATTGTAAAATACTGAAACCTAAAAATAGGGTACTGATACCCGTGTTGTGTGTTTTCTTGTGCTTGTTAACTGATAATTGTTTTTCTTATCAAGTATGGCTCATAAAATTCAAAGCAAGAGAGGTGGTGGGTCCCAACCACCGGAAAAAGGAAGGGGTAGAGGTCGAGCTGACGTGTATACAAGGCTACGGGATGAAGTTTCAAACCAAGAGATATAGATCATTCTCGCCAAGAAAAATAGGGTCGCTACCGCAATTATACATCGGTCAGCCACACCAATGTCCAACTAGGGTATATCACCTTCCGTTTCCTCCAAGTCTGAAGAGGAGGGATCGTATTCATCTCGATCTAATGATGAGGACACTGACCAGTCATCCAAATCTGTGGCTGGGGATAATGCATAGGCCACCCAGTCGGCTACTAAATCTCATACCGCCTCTCCGGATGATGATGGTGATGAAGTTGTGCAAGACCATGAGATTAGAAGTAAACAATCAGAGGAGGATATATTTTGATTCACAGTTGAGGGGGCAAAAGTACTATTTCATAAGGGTATACAATTGACAAAAAAAGGTGGGAAGAACTCGCAAATGAGTATATTTGACGAGCGGCAAATCAATTTAATTGGCGTAGAGGTCATTCCCCGCACCGTTGAGACCCTGTATTTCTATCAGTTGGGATTTCTTGACAACTCTCCTGGTGAGTATTGTCCTGTTTTGGTTCAGGAGTTCTATGCTGCCTATGGTGCTATGTTAAACTGTCACGACCCGACCCGACGGGCCACGACTAACCGCCCTAATGACGTCTTTATTCGGACCTGTCACATATAATCCAACTAACACCTAATGAGTCTGAAATTCGGCAGCATAACGCTGCAATAACAACATATGCCAGGGTAGGCAAGCCGACAAGGCTGCCTTTACCCTCGAATGTACCTGCCTCCTGAGGAGTCACAACTAGCCAACACAATACAACAGGCAAGCCGACAAGGCCGCCACTAGATAATATCATATATACACGGGGACACCCCAACACAGAGTACAATAGCACGACTGACCAAAACAGAGTTATAACCCTTACATAAGTACAACCCACAACTGTCTACAAACCTCTATAAGAAGGACAATGACATATGACGTGACAGGGCCCCGTCGTGCCCCTAAATATACATAAATCAATATGATAGGGTTCCGTACAAAAATGGTAAAGCTCTGTATCAAAGGAGCTTTCCAAACAGCTGTGCAGGAACCTAAACCGGAGGGTCACCAAACTGAGCACCTGTACCTGCGGGCATGAACGCAGCCCCCCGAGGAAAGGGGGTCAGTACGTAATAATGTACTGAGTATATAAACATGAAATACTGCAAATGAGATCATAAGTAGCCAATGGATAACAAGAGGTCAGTATAAAAATCAGGATCCAAATCCAACTGTGCCATAAACAATAAAAGTCAGTTGTGCCTTATAAAAATGAGAGTCAAGTCAAGAAAACATGAATGCCTGTCCATATACATATATATACCTATAACATAACCCGGCCCACTAATGCGGAACTCGATGGAATCATATCGTAACCCGACCCATATTGGGACTCGGTGAAGTCATATCATAACCCGGCCCATTCTGGGACTCGGTAAAGTCATATTATAACCCGACCCATTCAGGGACTCGGTAAAGTCATATCATAACCCGGCCCATTCTGGGACTCGGTAAAGTCATATCATAACCCGACCCATTCTGGGACTCGATGAAAAATGCAAGGTTGTGCACGAACATAACCCGGCCCGGGACTCGGTGAAGTGAAGTAATAACACTTAGCACGAGTAGATTTCATGAGTAACCATATGCAATCAAAATTTTCATTTGACTCCCAATAAAATTATTATAATAATGTCATAATAAACTATTTACTGAAAAATCATAGACACTTCTCATAACTAACATCTTTAGGAATTAAACTGTATAAGAATCATGTACGTCTGTCGTACCTTCATTAAATAAAAATCATGCCAAAGCAAGAAGGAATAGTTCACATACCTCTTAGACGAACTAATCAACTCAATATTAGAGTACGTCTCGTTTGAATTTCAACCTATAATAATGGTAATACGTTCGTCAATTCTATGATCACTGACATACTTTATATCGAATAATGACTTTCTATTCTATAAAAATTCGGGCAGCACTTCCCTTGTTTATACATGTTTCCGCAACTTCCAAACGAGGCTAACAACATCAATAACCAAGCACCAATTAAGGGCACAACCAAAACAACAACAAAGGGGATTTACACACCCACTTCTCATGTAAATTTAGCCTCTTAATCCACATTAAAATAGCCCACAAAACAGTCCATGTTCCAACAACAACGAGGGTAGAATGTGAAGCTTTTCTACATATTTCTACACCCTTATTCCTTTAGGACTTACATTAGCAATTACCACACTTAAACATGCATAATGGTAACTAAATTTTCAGCATTATAACACCACAAAACAGTCCCTAAAACAGTTCATATCCATCTCAACATGTCCAACGATTTCATGCAAGTTCTTGGCCACAACATGTCATAATTTCATATTTCAATACTTCCATATACCAAATTTTAAACTTTAATATCAATGTTTTCTTTCAATTTCATCATGCAATTAGTGATAATAATAATAACAATAACGAACGAATCCAACAATCACCAAAATCTGTCCCAAATTGGCAACTAGCCCAAAATTGTCACATACATTGTTTAAATTCTAAATTTTCCTTAACACAAATTCATATCTTTAATTCTAACAACATGTATTCCAATTAAATTATAGAAAGAAGAATTTTATACCTCAAATTCGTTCAAAACAGTCCACAATTTTCTGCCCACTGCTTGTCCGAAAATCCCCACTGTTTTCGTATTTCTTTCCCTTTTTTGTTCACTTATTCAACTCCAATTGACATGCAAGTGTTCTACAATGTTAAGCCATCATCCTTACACAATTTTCTTCCAAAGTTTCCTCCCAAAAATTTAAAATTTCTGGTCTAATTTTCGATAAGCAGTGGCACGTTTTTGCCACTATTTTTGGTGTTGTTTTGGCTTCTAATTTTGTGAATAATGTAGTCCAAGAACAGGAGATAAAAATCTTAAATTGGGTATAGGGTTGGGGGTGATTTTCGGCCAGCAGAGGTGTGGGTTTGGAGAAGAGAGGTGATGTTTTATTTAAAGTTTAGAATGAAAGAGATGAATGTAGGTTTTAAAATAAAAAAAATCTAAAATTTATTAATTACACCTTGGCCCCCAAGTTCTTCAATTAATAAATCTCAAACCCACTTCTTTTAATTCCCGAGAATTTCATAAGCCTCGTATCCTCAATGTCATAATTTTATAATACATTATTAACCCATATCGGGACTATACAATTTTTTTAAGTTTCCAACGTCACCCTCATTGTGACCAACATCTTTCTGGAATCACATCCTCTTGTATACTAATTTCCGGTATTTGAATCCTATTTCCTTAATTACATTCTTAATTATCGTCTTAATCTTACGAGGTGTAGCATAAACAAAGTAAAGAAGCTAAACCAACAAACATATCAAATCAAGCCACTTGACTAGGTTGAGGTGCGAGGTGTGAAAGTAGATATCTCCAGCGCGACCATCAATAGAGTCTACTTTGGTGATGATTACATTACACTGGCCCAAGAGGCTGAGTTGGCGGATAAAGAGACCCAAATAAAGTCACTAAGTGTATGCGAGTGGGTGGCTTCGATGATCACAAAAACTAACAAGCGGAGTTGGGTAACGAATAGGACGCAAATGATACTCAAATGCTTTCTCTCGAGGAAATTTTTTAGTATAGCGTTGTGCAATTGAGAATCCTTCACACTCAGGATGACAATTCACTCACTATGGATCGAGTTGTGATAGTCGTATCATTGATGTTCTGATACCCAATCAACTTGGACGGTGTATGGCGGAGGAGATACAGTTGAGAGCGGCCCAGCCATCCACTTCCTTGATTCTACCATGCTTGATTACTGAGCTCTGTCGGTGAGCACGTGTTCATACTTTACCTAGCAGAGACCATCACATCCCAGCTTAACATATTTATAATCTGAGAAAGAGCAGGGATAAGACCCTCATGGAGGGCCATGATGTTGAGGATGCAATGCCAACATTACTTGACAGTCATGAAGAGCCTCAAGCTGATCAGACATTTGGGGCCACAGATGATATCAGCACAAAGGTGTTGTCTGCCACTTCTTCCCTTGTCCTTGACGTTGTACCTACCCCGCCCTTGTACCACCACATGCAGCTGCACCTAGTACTTCAACGAGTCATATTTTGCCTACCATACATCCACAGGTTACATCCAGAGTAGCTGACCTATTTTCCCTGGCCAAAGATAACTTTAGACAGTTTGCTATTAAGGTAGAGAAGGCAGATCAGCAAACCACTATTATCATGTGGCAACTCTGTAAATTTGTAGCAAAGGAGATTAGTACAATCCTTGAGCCGTTCAAGATTGCCACAACAGTGTCTCATGAGATGCTATATTCTCGCCTAGATGGGTTTGAGATTAGACTAGCAGCACTTGAGAGTCCAGGTCCGAGTAGTGATATTGGGTCACTTCGAATAGAGTTACAGGAATTGAGAGCCGCAGTACATGCACTGCAGGCTCCAGATCAGGTTGTGTTAGAAGATCTGACCCCGACCATATAGGAGGACATGGTCGTATATGTCCATGTTCATTATTTGATTAAGGATGAGGACTCCCTTATTACTACTCCCGCAGATACTAGGGGAAAGAGGAAATGAGATGAGGTGGATGAGTTGGATGATGAGCCATTGGAGGTGACCCGAGCTAGGTTACGCCGATAGGAGGCGGGTGACATACAGTTAGCCTTGCATAAGTCCCTCTCCAATAACTACCACACATTAGTTCCCAAGAAGGCTGGAGGTGCCTCATCTAGAAGTGTTTCAGCCAGAGTGACCTTGCCTCCGCCCTTACCCCTACTTGTGCCAGAGCCTACTATTTCTGGTGTTGAGATAGATGCCTCGGAAGCCACATTTCCTCGAGATGAGCAGCGCCTAGAGTGCCTCAGGTAGTTCCTACTCCCTTGTAATTATTTTGATGCCTTGGGCACAATGCATGATTTCTCAGTTGGGGTGGGGCTATTTGATTGTATGTAGTGTAAATATGTGTTTAGGACCCCCTTGGATTTTATTTGCCATGGTTCTTTTCCTGAGGGGTTTTATTTATGTTAAACCAGGAATGTTTAGGTCGTGTTTAGATAAAGTAGAGTAATTATAACTTATGTGGTGGTAGTTTGAGTAACTTATGGCATGTTCAATATTTGATATTTGAAATACTCCCCTCTGAAATTTTTGTGATGTATACTCAGTATGTGTTACTTAATTGACATGCATGGTTCTTTTTGTGACATTTAGAGTATTGTATTACCTTGTGTGTTGAATGCTTAACGAGGAAGTCAGTGTGTGGAACATTCCTTATGCTAGTGTGTTGTGAGGTTTTTGTATTTGTTCTCTTATTATATGTGAAATCTAGAACTTGCCTGGTTAGTCATGCGTTATTCTTAGGATAAGTTGAGTTGTGTAGTGATCTTAGGCCTTGTTTGTTTGATATTGCCTTTCATGAGCCTAACCCATGTACATAAAATATCCCTAGTTTCCCATTTTGAGCCTATAAGCTTGTTCTTCGACTAGCCATGAATGAGTTGATACCCTTTGTTCTGAATATCCCTATTTTTGCACATGGTCCCTACTTGACGCTTAAAATGATGAAAAATAAGCTAAAAAGTAAGTTGGGGTGATGTGTGAAATATGAAAAAATGAGGTTTATGTCTAAAGGTTGAGTAGACATGAGTTGCCTAGTTACTAAGACAGTGTGGTTGTTGTATATAAAAGAAATAAAAACAAATAAAAGGAAGAAAAATGCTGAAAATGTGTAAAAAGAAGTAGAGTAGCAAATAAACCACACCGAGGAAACAAAAGAAAAATTGAGAAAATGAAGGTCATAAAAGGTGAATTCAGTGTTGTATTCAAGGAGGGTAAGTTACTATTGTCCAAATATACATCCTACCCATCCCTAATCCTATATTACAACCCAGAAAAAGTTCTAATATGATCACAGTAGAACTGTCAGAAGTCGAAGGTACTGAAAATAAGGGCAAATATATAGTATCTGCATGTATAGTTTGAGAACTTCTTTGTGAGTGAGTATTTCTCTTCTTTATAATATTTTGTACCTTTTGTTTATATATGTGTGTTGGGACTTCTTTGGTCTATGAGAGGGCATAAGAGTTGGTAAAATGATTGGTTTCCCGTAAGTTGTAATTCATGTGCGCAATGGTTTCTGCAATAACTTTATGTCACTAATTGAAGCTTCATTGTTAGTTACAATAGTTTTGAGTCATACATCGTGTTGAATAATATGGATATGGGGGGACTCATGTTTGTACTACCGGTAGTTACTTGCCAAAATCACTGTAGACATTCTTACTTTGTGATATCTGAGCGTTTGTGTTAGTATTGTGTGTTGTTTTACTTGCTTGACGAAAAGCAAAGACTTTAAGTTGGGGGGGGGGTGTTGATGTGTCGTAGAATTAAGGCACATTTGATATTTTTTTACTATAAGTTTTACTTGTTTTTAATAGGGGCGGCCAGTGGGCCGGGCTCGGGTCTGGCGGGCAGGGTCTGGCGGGGTCGGGGTCGGGGCGGGATGAGAGAAGGGGTCGGGGTTGGGTCTGGCGGGACTTGCTCCAGTCCCGTCCCGATCCCGATCCCGTCGGTATCGGGTCGGGGCGGGGTCCGGCGGGTTTTCCTTTTTTTTAAAAATAATATATGTATAAAAAAAACTCAATAAACAAAACAAGATAGTGTAATAAAAATATCCCAAGGCTGTTTTTGTGTCTCTTATATTATTTAATAGACATGATTTTTTGTAATACAAATACAATTGTCTAAAATCTAAATTGCAACTTTGTGGTGTTGTCCAAAAGTTACAAATTACATAATAAAATTGCAATTAAAAAAATTACATTCTCAAAAAAACCTGTTCTAATTGCTTGATGATTTCCTGTGGTTCTTCGGTTGGAATTGATATTTGTTGGTCAAATTGATCCACGTCGCTTCCACTACCTTCGGTTAAGATTTTGTTGTAGTTTTCATCTTCTTCTTCGTTGATCTCCGATTGACCGCACCTTCTCCGCTCCGCTCGTATCCAATCTCTGAATAATACTGCAATTTCCAAGCTGTCTCCGGCTAATAAGTGTCTGTGGTCTCCTATTTGATATCTGCCGGCAGAAAAAGCGCTTTCAGACGCAGTTTATGACGCTTGAATGTTCAAAACATCTCGGGCCATCAATGAAAGTGTCGGAAAGGTCTTCTCATCCCCCCTCCAGTATTTGAGCAAGTCTTCATGTCCATCTTCATTGATAACTTCTTGATACGGTACAGAACCCTGCAAAATAAAAATATCCAACTCGCTAATTTGGTTAGTAGTAGAGGTACGACCGCACATTCTATTTCTGAGGCTTTCAATATCAGCCGCAGAAACAACATGTCTTTTGTGAGGTTGTGTTGAAGATGAAGAAAATGGTATGAAAGCCGGTAAGTTACTAGCATTTTCTTGTTGATAAAATCTATATTTTTTTTTGCATTGGTGTTCTACGCTAGACAACACTTCTTCTTTAGTTTGACTTTGTTCAATAAGTGGTGGGGGATTTAGATTTTTGGGACTTGGAGGTGGTAGTACTTCTATACAATCGTAAATAGTTTCAATTAGTGATTTAGTACCGTCTATTTTAATAGTAGGATTTAAGACAGAACCAATAATATAAATAGTGGGAATAGGAATAAAATATTTTTTTATTTTGACAAATATTTTTTTAATAGCTTCCTTATAAGCTGGTTTTTCCATATATTCACTAAGTAATAAAAATATTAGAGTTATATAAAACAACATAGTTGAAATAGTAGGATAATATATACCGGAAAATTCTTTTGTTGCTTGAAAAAATTTCTCTAAAAATACAATAAGTTCGGAAATTTTTACCCAATCACTATCTAAAATCATATCAGCTGGATTTTTATTATGAGAGTTAAAAATAAAGTTATAGGTATTCTATAGTCATAAGCAACAAGTAGTTGCTCGTATAAAGAATTCCACCTAGTGGATACTTCTTGTGGAATTTTTCTATAAGGTAGTCCACAATCGTGACAAGTTTTTTTATATTCTTTTCTACGTTGTACTTTATTACTTTTAAAAATAAAGTTTATAGCAAATTGTATTTTACTAAGAATGTCTTCAAAAAGTGATAGACCATCCTTTACAATTAAGTTATATATATGGCACACGCATTTTATATGAAAATGGTCTGAAAAGATGGAGTTAAACTATTTTTTAAAATTGTAATTGCGTAATTGTTAGAAGAAGCGTTATCTAATGTAATAGTCATAATTTTATCGGTTATTCCGTAATAATGGCACACTTGATAAATATTATCTGCAATAAAAGTATCAGTGTGCCTATCATCTATATATCTATACGCTAAAATACGTTTTTGCATAGACCATTTATAATCTATCCAATGACAAGTTACAGTTAAATAATCATGGCCGTTAGTACTACGACCTATATCAGACGTGATAGATACTTTGCCATTAAAATGATATAATGAAAAATGTAAATATTGTTGATATTCATGCGCGAATTTAAATACATCTCTCTTAACAGTTGATCTAGAAAAATCGTTAAAAGCAGGATTATATATATCTCTAATGTAATGAATAAAATCGGGAGATGAAGGAAATGAAAAAGGCAAACCCTCCACAACAACTAATTTTGATATTGCTTCCCTATCTCTATGTTTATTGTATTTAGAGCCTATAATTCCCCCCGTCATAGGGTTAATTTGACCCTGTATTTGGTTCGGGACAGTATCAGTATGTGAACCTTGTCCCGATGGAGCGGGGGTTTGCGCACCCGGTTTTGAAGCCTGGTATTGGGCATACCTAGCTGTATGAGCACTTACTACGTGTCTAATTAAACTCCCCGTCCCATCGTGACCTTTTCCAGTTTTAAATTTTAAAATATTTTTACAAATTTTACATATAGCTACTTGATTCTCTACATCCCTATCAAAAAATGTCCATGCATATGATTTTAATGGTCGTTTTGCTGGACCTCGTCTCATACTAGGGGGAATAGGAGGTATTTCAGTTGAAGGTGCACTAGTGGGTGTGTTGTCATCAACATTAGTGGGTGTATCATCTAGATCATCGTCTAAATTAAAGTCTTCTTGAGTTCCAGAAAATAGCTCCTGGTCTAAATCTAATGGTATTGTAGGAAAATGTTGAGTATCAACAAAATCATCCTGTGTAGGAATAAGATGACTAGAAGAAGTACCCTTGCCCTGGTTGCCCCTACTAGAAGAAGCACATTTGCCCTGGTTTCCCCTACTAGAAGAAGCACCCTTACCCTTACCCTTAAACATACCTTTTAATCCTTCCATTTTAATTATGATAATAAATAATTAAAGACAATAAATTTAAGTGCGCTAAATAAAATAAACAGACAATAATAATTTAATGAAAGAACGAATGTACCAAACGCCGACGTAACGTCGACGTGTAATCGAGAGGTTGAAAATTGAAACTTTGCTCGATGGAAGATCCTCAAGCTAGTTGCCAACTTGACTCCCAATTCCCAAATGAATAAATAAAATTGAATATTTAGTAAACAATGTAGACTTGTAGAGAGATATATTGAGAGATTAGAGAGATCGTAGGAAGATTTGTGAGAAAGATGAAGAGAAAATGAGTTATTTATAGTTGAAAAATTGGGTTAAAGTGTAAATATAATAACTTATGGGTTAAAAATAAATATTAAGGGGTAGGGGGGGTTGGGGGAGGGGGGAGGCCTAAAATGGTCGTTGGCCAACGACCAAAATCTAAAATGGCCGTTGGTGCAACGACCATATTTGCAAAGGAGGGACAAAGGGCGGGGTCGGGTTGGGCGGGCTCGGGTCTGGCGGGACGAGACATTGTCCCGTCCCGAGTTCGAGGCCCGCCACCGTTTTTTTTTTAGCGGAGTCGGGGCGAGACAGGGGCGGGGTTGGGTCGGGGTCGGGCCGTCCCGGTCCACTGGCCACCCTTAGTTTTTAAGCAAGTTTTTGTCCTTTTGATGTGTTTTTATTTTATGTTTCAGTTAATTGATGATAGGAGAGCAAAAAAAAAAGGAAATTCAATTAAAGTCCCTTGAGTTGGGATTTATACGTATCGTATTTATTTATACGGATCTTATAATCTGACCGTCACACAGAGGACTATTGGCAGAAACAACAGAAGTGCAATCAGGAGGAGACGATGGGATTTGACGGTCCGTAAATATTTATACAGACTGGATAATCCTGGCGTATAATCTGAGTTGTTCATTGAAGTCCACCCTCAAATGTGACCGTATAATTTTATACAGACCATACTTAATTGTACGATCCGTCGAGTTTAGCGACAGGGACTGTTTTGTCAAGTTTTAATTCTTAGTTTTTGACTTGTATAAATACTTTTTAGGGTTTTGTAAATTATTTTATCATCAATTTTAAGACTTGTATTGATAACTATTAAGTACTTAGAGTATTTTGAGGCTTTCAAGAACAAGTTCGAATCTTTTAATCTTCGTATTCAATTGTATGTTTCAATGATAATTTCTAAGCTTTTCGTTATCTTTAATAGTCTGAGTAGCTAAAATCTATACTGAGATTGTGAACCCAATGGTGGGTGTTATGCGAGAACCCACGGTGAAGAAATAAAGAGATCCTTCTATATCGAAATCTCAGTTGAAAAAGTAATAGAAAAATTCCTGGATCACCCGTGGAGAAGAACCCTAGGAAAAGAATGCTTTTCACTACCATTGCTATTCATCAAAATATACTATCCAATTTTCTATAATTATCAATGTCAATTGTATAAACAAATATTTCTTTTTCGGTGTTGCTTTCATTCTTGTCTCGTTCGAAATAGCTCTTAAGGTAGAGAGTCTTCTCGAAGCTGTATAAGTCTTTGATATACAAATCGTGGGTTGTTAGTATTTAATTATTTTGTTATTCGTTCATGTTGATTAGTGGTTGCAAACATTAATCTAAGCCATAAATTTTACTTTACTTGGGAAGGTGAGTAGGGTTTGGTAGGAATAATTAACAAGGTTCTCGGGATGTTAACTCTCGTTTAATAAACTCACTTAGGAATAAGAGAAGTTTTACTTGGCATAATTAATCGTTCTTAATAACAGTCTTCTATATTTGAGAAAATCATGAGGATAAATACTTTCTAACTGTTGGAAAATATTAGGAAGTCACATAGAGATTAAGTGCATACAATACACATTCTATGAGTAGTATATCACGTGAATACCTAGAGCATAGCATCTAACCTAAGAGGGGACACAATCTTGGTTTCTTAATAATCTGAATTTCAATCAATACAATATAATTGTTAGAATTACACAACTATTTACAACCTTTATGGAATTAGCACAAAGACCTACGTCGAGTATTACACTACGATAGTAACCTTTTCTCACCATATTCCCTGTGAGATTCGACCCCAACCTAGTTGGGTTACTCTATTTGACAATGTTCGCTTTACGCCATAACTTAGGTGTAATTTGAGCATATCAGTATACATAACATGTATATCACTTGTATATATTACATGAGTTAACATGTCTTATGTATCTTTTGGACCTGGCCCAATTCTCCCTCTCTTGTATCTTCTCTACGTGCTATTATGTCCTTTAGGCCAGACCCATATCTCTTGTGTATTTCTTACGAGTTTACACTGTTGTACTTGAACTGGGCTCAGCCCGATTATTGTGTTTCATTTCATAAGTTATATGTTGGGCTGCGTTACTTTCAGTCATATTTTGGCCCATGATTGGCATTCTATTCTTCATGTATATGTTTCCCGTTTTTTTACGTGATATATATGTTAAACTATTTATAAAATTCTTGCATTTAGTTTAGGTAGGTTTAGATACCATCTAACTTTTTTCTTCTCTCTCTCCTCTTGCACGACTGGGCCATGGGCCAATTGGCCCAAGACTATTATCATTCAGTTGGGTTAGTGGCCCAACAATCTTTCTTGATCGAGTCCGGACGGGTGCAACGCATTGAAGGCCCAATCATGAGTGAAAATGGTTAACAGGTGGGCTCGGTAGGGCCACCAACCTGAACTCTTCTTTTAAATTCTTATGTTGAAATTGTAAAACATACTTGATAATATTGGAATCCAAAATGGCTGTGACTTAGGATTAGACAAATGATACGTACATCGTTTAGCACAGATAGGTCCCCAAAATGTTTTCAAACTTAGCCCATATAGGTGATAAACAATTTTGTACTTCAATAAATAAAATTGGAATAAACTTTTTTTACAAATTCGGATATGTTAAAGGATTTTAAGCTTGGACAAAATACGAGATATAACTGGATTGTGTTGATATATCTCTGACCGTTTTTAAGAGACTTAAGAACCGGACTGCATTAGTTTAAATAGAAGTACATTTCTTCAAAAAAACTTGTCAAAACATGGACTTTTAGAACTGAGTTTTGGACAAAAATGACTAATTTTGTAAAACTTATTTTCATTTTTAAAGGACTACTTTGAGCGAGGCCCAACTAAAATGACTTTAAAAAGGAAGAGTAATTTAAAGAATCATGTTTGAAGTATTGGTTTGAAAGTGGAATATGGTTGACCTTCATGAATAATAAAAAGGAAAATTTTACTAAACCATAGCATATCATTTTTAAGGAACTATATTTATTTTCTAAAGGACTTTCAAAAACATATAAGGATAGTAGACAATCCATTGAACAAAATTTAGTGGGATTCTACTCAAATTAACTTTTGAGTGTATCTTAGTCCGAAAATGGATTGACTAAATTACCCCCTCTATATGGACCTTTCTGAACATAATTTAACTGCTTGTTTTTTAAAATCCTTCTTTCAAACCTGAAACAGAAATGAGATGATATGTTATGTATTTGCGGAAAACAAATACTCTTTAAGGCAATTACTTGTAATTAAACATGCTATAGAACCTGAAGGTCAATTGTATTCTATGGATTCTTAATACAGGGGTGTCTAACACCTTTTCCGGGGGATCACCAGAACCCTTACCTCGAACTCAAGTCTTTAAAGGATTTTCACTTATTTTTAATGGTGTTTCAGGCTTCATGATCAATGAACGAGTTCGAGGACGAAAATGATGAAAAAAAAGTGGAAGGAGCAAAAACAAGGAAGTTGAACTCAACTCACAAGCTAGTGTACTGAATGCACAATCTTTTGTGCTAAAGGCACAATCCAAAGTGCTGAAGGCAAAATTCAAAGTGCAACAACAACAACAACAACATACCCAATAAAATACCACAACGTGGGGTCTGGGGAGGGTAGAGTGTATGCAGACCTTACTTGTACTTTGGTAGGTAGAGCGGTTGTTTCCGAGAGACACTCAGCTCAAGAAAGAGCACAAGCAAAGCAACAACAAAAGCAAAGCAAGAGCAAAGTAAGAGAAACAGTCATAAAAAAATTTAAAGCAGTATAAAAATGTTGGTATCAAAGGCAAATAATCCATAATAGCGCATTCCAAAAAAGTAAGTAGTAACTAGCGCAGGTAAATAAACAAAACAAAGTACAATAAAGGACACATAGCAGCAGAAATCAAACTACATAAGACTATAAAGCAATATTGCGCCTATTATTATGATAGGCTAATCAGACCTACAATAATAACACTCAACTACCAGTTTGCAAGCGTAAGTAGGACTACGCTCGACTATCTACTACCCTTCTACCCTAATTTGTGTCCTCCGCAACCCCCTATCTAAGGTCATGTCCTCAGGAAGTTGCATCTGCGCCATATCCCATCTAATCACCTCTCCCCAATACTTCTTCGGCCTACCTCTACCCCTCCTGAACCCGTCCATAGCCAACCTCTCACACCTTCACACTGGGGCATTTGTGTCTCTCCTCTGCACATGCCCAAACCATCTCAACCTCACTTCCCGCATCTTATCATCCACCGAGGACATTCCTACTATATCCCGGATATCATCATTTTTAATCATATCCCTCATTGTATGCCCATACATCCATCTCAGCATCTTCATCTCCGCAACTTTCATCTTTTGGATGTGCGAAGTCTTGACTGGCCAACACTCCACCCCATACAACATAGTTGGTCTAACCACCGCCCTATAGAACTTGCCTTTAAGTTTTGGTGGCACATTTTTGTCGCATAAGACTCCAGATGCGACCCTCTATTTTATCCACCCTACCCCACTACGGTGTGTGACATCATCATCAATCTCTCCATCCCCTTGGATAATAGACCCGAGGTACCTGAGTACCAAGCCTCACCTTCACATTTGGTTCAAGGGCTCTCCCGTTACTAATCTTGCACTGTCTTGGTTCTACTCAGCCTGAATCCTTTAGATTTCAGAGTCTGTTTCCCAACCCCCAACTTAGCGTTCACTCCGCTGCGAGTCTCATCAATCAGGACTATGTCATTTGCGAATAACATACACCATGACACCTCTCCTTGAATTTGTCGCGTCAGTCCATCCATCACCAAGGCAAATAAAAATGGGCTAAGAGTTGATCCCTGGTACAGCCCCATCATCACTGGAAAGTGCTCCGAGTCTCCTCCCACTGTCCGTACCCTGATTTTGTCTCCATCATACATATCCTTGATCGCCCTAGTGTACGCCACAGGTACACCTCTAACCTCCAACCATCTCCATAGAACCTCCCTAGGAACTTTGTTGTATTCCTTTTCGAGGTCGATGAAAACCATATGTAAGTCTTTCTTCCTCTCCCTATACTGCTTCACCAACCTCCTAATAAGATGAATGACTTTTGTGGTCGAACGCCCCGACATGAATCCAAACTGGTTCTCGGAAATAGACACGCCTCTTCTCACCCTTATCTCCATGACCATTTCCCAAACTTTCATAGTGTGGCTTAGTAGCTTGATACCTCTATAGTTGTTGCGACTCTGAATATTACCTTTGTTCTTGTACAACGGGATTATTGTACTTCACCTCCATTCCTCAGGCATTCAAAGTGCAGAAGGAAAAATACATTGTGTTGAACGCACGATCCAGTGTTGCATCGCACATTGTGCAAAAAATAATACTGAGAGTTGTCGACCAAGGGTATTTTTTTCAGAAAATTCTAATTTTTGTACTTTATTATAAATAGAAACACTTCATTGAATTGTTTATTATTGTTTGGGGAAATACTCGAGAAACATTGTGTAGAATAGCAACGCAAGTCCGTAGGAATTCAAACTTGTGTTCGATTTCTAAACTATTTTCTTCTATTTCGTGATCAGAATGATGAGTTCTTCTTGCTTACTCTTTTGTAACTCTATCATGAGCGGCTAAACATCTATCTAGATTTAAGCCAAATTTATGTTATTCATTTAATTTCTTGATTCGTGGCATAAAGTGTTAATGTTTAACAATTCTAATTGAACTTGTGCTTAATATATAATAGAGTGGATGCATACACTTGGTTGTGCCCCTTGCGCTCAATCTTGGAAAATAAGAACGTATCTAGATTTTAGTTCAATTAGTGGATTGGCGTATATGCCTAAGGAATAGAGTGTCGAACCAATAGGGATCGCTAGGAATAGCTTATCTCATCCCAGAAATTTGCTAGAATAGGAATTAAAGCATGCTTACTGATTAGGGAGATGAGTCAAGTATAAATATGTCTCTATGTCTGGAGATCGTGACGTATGATTAAAGGTAGCTCAATAAACAAGCGCTAATAACTAATCCACCAGAGTCAATGAAATCTAATGAATGCATAGAGGCGGTGAAACCCTAGGTTTCTCTCATATTGATTACAAATCTATCTTTGCTACAGTTTGTTTACGTGTTAGTTTATGGTTTAGTTGTTAGTTAAAATTACTTTAAAAAGATAACTTGCATTGTGTTATGTATGGATAAACAAACTTACACTTAACTGTCTGATATAATTGCTCTTTATGGAATTCGACTTAGAGATCATCACACCTCTACCGTCCCTAATTGTGAGTAGTGAAAGTACCAAAGATATTTTGAAAAACTAATAGATGTACTTCCTCGTCTGCAAAGGGAAGTAAAATGGACCACATGCCTCTTACAATATTGTTACTAAAGCAAAACCTTTCTAAGTTCAATTCATTACTGATAATTGTTTAGTCTAAAAACAAACAAATATACAAAAAATAGAGCGATTACTTAGTAAATTGAAGCATATAACCAGATCATTCCTTGCACTATCCAAACTAAAAGAGATTGTTTACTACTAAATCAAAAGACCAATACAAAATGAAGGATCTTCCATAATAAAAAGCCAGAAGCCATTATATTTTCAATCAAGCAACCGCAAGATCGTCAAGCTCATCCCTCACAAGAAATAGGACTGTCTCCGATCGGAAGGATGATTCTAAAAACCTTAGAGCCTGCCAATCAATTAAGAAAATTGTCATAAATCTGATGCCACCGTTGAAAGAGCTTAACTTTTGTACACTGACAGTATGTGACTCTTTTCTCTTCTTACATATTCAGTACATTATTCGTACTGACGTCCCCTTTCTGGGGCGCTACGTTTCCTGCCCGCAGGTTTAGGTAGACGTTTTGACAATCCTCTTCAGTAGGGTCACTTTTCAACTTGAGTTGGAGCACTTCTCTTCTTCCGGAGTTGGTGGTTGAGTTTTGGGTATGTTCTTATGTTGATGTGCATTTTTCATATGGCGGGGCCCTTGTACGACCCACTTCACAAGCTCTTTGCTAGGAACTTTACTAAATAACACTATCAATCACCAAGCAAACGCACAACTACACGTAGTTCCATTATTCTAAAGGATAATTCTGACAAATAAGCATTACCGACCACAATAACAGATAGCACTACATACTTAAACTCATAAGTTGTAAACCACAACACCCAATTCACAAAGAACAAGCCCAACATGGCAACCAATCCAATTTACTATAATCAATTAATTATTCCAAGTCATTTACTCATGGAAGTCACCCAACTTCCAATAATCATTATGAATCACTTTACCAACCAATAACCAATATTTCCTCTACCGAGAGTCACAGAATCATAGAGTCTACCATTAGTCATCACCGAGTACACATAGCATCAAATACACATCAATAAGTATTAATGGGATGCAATGCAAGTGATATGTATGTATGCAATGTCCATATGTACCTGATATACACACGCTCCTACAGTAGGTGTCACGTGACCCATGGGGGACTCATGAGGTCCATATACTCATTCGATCCCATCGGATCCCAGCTCTGTGGTTGTAATCATTCAGAATTTCCCATCAGATCCCAGCTCTATGGTTGTAGTATCATCATCAATCATCACTCTCGTACCATGTATCATATCCAGTAACTGAATTTCAAGCCCCTTTAATTAGTATCTCAACAGTTCAAGTGCCAAAGATAATATGTATGAATGATATGGATACGTGTACACCATGCAAAAGCATAATCAATAGAATTAGTATTATCAAATCCTTTTCAAGTATTTAGACAAGAGGTAGAGTGGTGAATGCATGACAAAACATTTCACAATAAGCTATCAAGCATAAGGAATGAATATCACAGGCTTACAGAAGCTCAACAACATGTAATTTCATGTATATCAGTTTATCATATCGAAATCAATGTGATGACTAAACACACAATGACAACAATAGCGATAAGCTCACATAATGGTGACAAGCCCAAATAACAGTAGTCAAAATTAGCTTAAGGTTGATTCCCCAAATCACCCATCAACACAGTTCAACACCGGTACCCACCCAAGCATTCATTACAACTGCTAAAGTGGAACCCCCAAACACGCTCAATACCCCTTAACATTTATAACTATTACGTACTTCTATCAGAGTCTAAAAGAGTTAAACCGTGGCCTACCTCAATGTTGAGCAGGTGCCACGAACTATCCAACAAGTGCCTTGCCCTTTCATAGGGCCTCCGAACATGCAAAGTCTGCCAAATAAGTATTCTATCTTAACTTACGAACCCAAAGGAAAAGGGAAGAACCCCAATATGATAAAGTAACCCAAATAAAAAAGGGAATCCAAACCCAAAAAGGGAAAATAGTAACTTTACATCGAAAATATTTTATCCAAAACTCCCAAGGTCAAAAATATTAATCATCAACCCAAACTAACATCAATTTCATCAATTTAACTAAAAAGCCTCAATCTTTATGAGAAAATCCATTTACCAATCCATTTAGGAAACTAGTTTAAAATCCCAACATTCAACTTAATAGTGGTTTCCCATCAATACTACATAATGAGAATAAGAAATCATCTCAAAATCCCATATTCAATTGAAGAAATCAAGTTGTCAAAATTAGGGTTTCAACGTTTAAACCCCTTCTTCCCCACCAAGTTATCACCATTAAAAATCATTAAATAAGAACATAAATAATCAAAAGGGAGTTAAATAATCTTACCCCCAATAAATTCTTGCTAAATATCTTCAAAAACCCTCTTCGACCGAGCCTCTTTTCTTAAGAAAATGTTTTGGGAAAGTGTGGTTCGAAATAAGAAAGTGGAGAAATAAAAAGGATTTTCTGATTCAGTGATATCTGCTTCTGCGGAACCTCATTCGCTTCCACGGACACGCTTCGGTGAACAAACTATCCGCTTAAGCGAAACTCATTAAACATCTACATTTCCGCATCGACGGAAAATGCTCGCTTAAGCGAGTGCGCGTCTGTAGAAATAATCCTCACAGATGTTGAGAAAGGCAATAACAATGAGGCTCAGACCTGTGGACTAGGCCTCGCCTACGCAGGCCCGTAGAAGTAACCAACCATTCGCTGAAGCAGATACACCAGATATCAGAAAAAATTGGTTTCTCCAAGTTTCACCCTGAAATCCCAACATTCATCCGAGACCTCCCGGATGCAAACCAAACATGCAGACATATGTAAAAAATGTGCTACTAACTTAATCATCCCATCGAAATTCCCAACGGATGTCATATTGACCAGGTCAACCCCTAAACGGTCAAAATCAAATTTCTAACCAAGCATATAAAATGCTCATGAAGGCTTCAGGAACTGAACCAATCATGCCACCAAGTCATAATTGACCCTCCGGACCTTATGAAATTGACAGAATTTTGAAAAAATTTTGTTTACCCAAATTTCAACTATTAATCAAACGATTCAAATTTAACGATCTAATTTTCTCAACTCCTTTCAAGACTCGCCCAATGACATAGGGAATTGTGTCTCCCATCCCCACAAGTCAAACACACTCTAACGGTTCTAGGAGAATGGTCAACAGGGGTAAAAGAGTAAAATGCCTAAATGACTAAATGGGTTGTTACAGCCCTATCCCGACCTGATGTTATGGTGCACTACTCTTAGAGGCTTGTAGACTAGTGAGTCACGTATCTGTCATTTTGTATGGCCTTTCCAGCCTCTTGTCAGTCTGAAGGTACAATCGCCATGGCCTTGTTGGCCTTATTGTATATATACATGTTGGTTTTGATGTCGTTTGTATCAGTTTGTCATATTTCATTTCTCCTTTGTAGTTGTTATTCGGAGGCCTTGTCGGACCAGTTAGTTTAAATTTATGCAATGATATACTGGTGGTACGCTCAAACCGTTTAGGCAGCGGGTGCCGGCCACACACCCCGAAGCTGGAGTGTGACAGAAAAAACACAAGTTTTCGAACAATACTAGCTCACCCAAGTATTAAGAGAGTTTGACTGTTAGTTAGTGATCGCTGCAGAACATCACAGAACTGGAGTCGAACTTGCTAGAGGATATTTACTCACGCTCTGAGAGGTATTTTTCGAATTAATTTTTAGCATGTTTATATTTGAGACGTGTTCGTGTTTGTTATCTATTATCCAGGTTAGTAGTATGACTCTGGATTTGCTTCCGATATGCATAATTTCCAACACATACATCTTGAGCATTCGTAAGATTAAACTTAAATTTATTTTAAGGTCTAAGATCAAATTTAGTTTTAGATATCTTATGTATCCAAAAACTTAAAATTCCTTTTGGAATATTGTCCCTCAGATTAGGTGGATATTTATTTGTCAAAGAGTCAGTCATGCGATGATCAGCCTCTTTTTAGTTTTAACTTGCGGAACTCCTTTAAAGATAAAATTTAGTTTTAGATATATTTTGTAGCCAATAACTTGAAATTCCTTTTGGACTATTGCCCTTCATATTATGTGGACATTTATTAATCAAAGAGTCAGTCATGCGATGATCCGTCTCTTTGTTGTTTTAACTCGCGAATGAGGTAACTTTGGAGCATCTCCACTGACATTAACTCGAGACGAGACTTCATCTAATATACATATCGGCAAACAAGTTCTTAAATGATGCTTGTGAGAATGTAGATTTTTTCCCAAGATGTAATTTTGAAAGTAGATGTAGTTTTCTGATGGATGATACCTAGGGCTAAATTTTTTAGCACAAGTCCATTTGACCCGCCCAACCCGCTCAAGTTTTAATGAATTTGGGCATAGCATACGATTATGATGTGTTAGTCCAACTTAACTCATTTATCCTAAGCAACCCAAATTAGGCCATTAGTTTAGCCCAAACTGACTCATCCATTGTTCCATTGTTCCATTGTTTGACCAACTTAACCATTCATATTCATCTCACGCAAACCCCATAACTTCTATGCGACTCCAAAACTTTGAACTTCTATACTTGTAAATTTCCATTTCGTTCTATTTTCACTTTTCTATTGTCCTTTCTCTAGGGTTTTGATTTTGATTGTTTGTTAGTATAATTTTTCTCTAAATTATATATATATATATATATATATATATATATATATATATATATATATATATATATATTAGTTTCTCAACATGTGCGCTACACGTGTATGCCAAGTCATGTATTATGTAATTTTATTAAATAATATCAAAACAAAACTTGAGTAAAAATTGGATTTCTCGCGACTATTCAAGAATTTCAATGTTTGAGTCGAGGTTTCAAACAGTAAATCTTATCTAATTTTATTTATTTTAGACTTTTTTTCTCAAATAAATAATGAATTTCTAGGATGTTATTAAGGATCTCATCGAAAACTTACAACAGCTTGCCAAACGAAGGCCAAGAGAAAAAAGAACAGAGATGTGACTGGCATAATATCTACGATTGGATTAAAAAAAGCATAGGCCTAGAGAAATTTGAAAATATAAAAAAAAGATAAAATACAAATTTTTGTCAATGATCAATGTAAATTGTCACATAGAGACATGTTTATCGAGGTCAAGATAAATGATGGGATATCATATAAATCTACGAAGATGAATAATAATAATTAATTAGATACATGTGAATTTTTTCTTATTTATTTTAATTATATGAGGTACAAATATATAATGAAGCGTAAGGCTTAACAATATAACAAAATCAGAATCTTGATTTTAAAATACATTTACTTTGATAATGGGATAGATTAGGCTCTCATACAGCAAGTGAGGTCAATACAACTCCAACAATTCTAGATTTTACCTTTAGATCAAGCTAAGTTTCCCACGAGTAAAAGGACAGCCTAGTGCACTAAGCTCCTGTTATGCGCGGTGTCCGAAAAAGGGCCGAACCATAATAAGTTTCCCACAAGTATCTTTTAAAATTACAAATTGTACAAATGAAATGAACCGGTCTAATGTACATAAAATGAATATTTTTCATGAAAATTTATATTAAACTTAACTTACTATCACTTATAATTATTTTATCTCTCCACTTGTTCCGTTCTTTTTCAGTAAGTGATATTACTGTTACTAACATGCAATTATTTGAAAAGTATGAAATTAAAATTAGTGACAAATATCAACTAATTATTATTGTATCTTGATTCTCCCATTTAGCAAAGTAAAGGATTACCTTTTTCAATATAATATATCACTATTTTTATTTACGAAACTGCGTTCATTAACTTCAAGGGAAAAATAAGCCATTAAATATGTTTCTTCTTCATGATTTCCTTTACTTTCATTGTCTTCCCAAATTATTTTTGTAAATCCTATCAAATTACAAATAAAATAAGTATTTTTATTAAATAAATATAATTTTTTCTAATGAGACAACTGGAAAAAGTACTAATGGATTTTGGATAAACTGGTTAAACTCCTACAGCAAGTGAAGCGATCAATACAACACAAATAGGGATGACAAATGGGTTGTTTGGGCTGAAGTTGGGCTAGCCCAGATGGGTTGAACCAATAGCTGGGCTAATGTCCAACCCTGCCCAAAATCCATTTGGGTCAAGATGAACTGGGTTGAAATGGGCTAAACAATGGGTCGTGACCCAACCCGTCCAATTTGATCAAATTCTTTACAATAATCTCAAATTTTAAATAAATCAAAACCCAATAAATTGGAACAAAGGGAGTAATAATAACTTATTCAAGCACATTATAGTTGTAGTCTTCGTCAATTTTGAACCATAGAAATTCATTAATCAGAATAGAGATCTCCTATTTTGACATTAACTAACAACATAGAAGAGAAAGATATAATATATGATCAAGGGAGAAAATAATTAACAGAGAATAGAGATCTCCTATTTTGGCAATAGGTAAGAGAGGCAATCTTATTGAAAGTATTGTGAGGGTATTAGCAGTACATTTGAGTATCACAATGGGTAACATCATGTGATACATTCTTTTGTAAAATCCAAAAATCTGATGTCAAACTAATTAACAGAGTAACTGAGATACCAATGTAACATAATGTGAACCAATAGTTGGGCTAAAAATAGAAATACCAGTGAGCATATAAGCGTTACTTCATTTTTGGGTATGATTCAAATGAACCCAGAAAAAATAATTAACAGAGTAACTGAGAAATAAAAATAAACAATCAAGAAAACATAGAATTTCAGTACCCATTATACAAAAATAGAAAAAGAACATAAAACAAATGAACAGAAATTAGAAATACCAATGAGCTAAAATGGAGAAGCACACAATTTTGGGGTTTGCTCAGGATGAATAGGTTTTCCGTGAGAAGACTAAGGGTAAAGTATAAAATAGTAGATGGGTTAGTTTGGGCTAATATAATGGGTTAATTTAGGCTGCTCAGGATGAATAGGTTAAGTTGGGCTAGCTCAAACTTAGCCCATCTAATTGTATGGCAATGCCCAAACCCATTAAAATCTGGGCGGGTCAATTGGGCTTGGGTCCAATTTGCCAGCCCTAAACACGAACAATCATAGATTCTACTTTTGGATCAACTGTTGCCTAGAAGTATCAATGAAGGACACAGTCAACAATCGTCTTCGTTAATAATTTTAAAATATAACTTAGCAGAAAATCATTAGTTTCATTTTCTATATGTGGTAGTTGTTGACTCGTATGCTATGTGTGTGTAGACCCTCCTCCTTAATCACAAGGGTGTAAGGTGCCATAGGCCTTACATTGGAGTGAAGCGCTTTTGCTACTGAGAAAGCGAACGGTCAGCGTGAAGGTTCAAGACTTAGCCGACTTGAGGTAATGAACAAGTTTTATGATATACAAGGAGAAGAGTTCGATGTAATTAGATTCCATGAAGATTTAAAGTCATAAGGTATAGTTCATCGGTACTTGATAGATAGTTGGGAAAATTTAAGCTTTTGAGATTGGGAATGACAATACAAGGTTGTGTATTTAGGAACAACAAATTAGAATGGGTCACCACAAATTTATGAAAGGCTTGCTTTCCATTTTATAGATATTTGAAAATAGTTCGGGTGATCATTGATGACATTTAGGGAATGATACATTTTAACCGGGTTAGGTCTGTTCATTTATATTCGAGTGGCTTATGGATATATTACCAGAAAGATTTATGATTATTCTAGTAACTCATTTCTAAAGGATCTGTGGATTTCGGTTTGAATAGAGGCATGACATGTTTATCGAGCGTTATTGAAGCTTACAAGGAAATTTAATAATATTATGTTGATGGTAGATATACAGATAATTATAATGATCTACGTGGATACTTATTGCTGTTTTCGAGGAGGTACAAATGGATATGAGAAGTCTTTGGAGTGATCAGTTGATTTTACAGATTTGGCACGGCAAGATAATCACTAGGATGATATGCATAGTATGTTATTTGAAGAACTAATAGGAATTGTACGATGAGTGTTTAATCAGTAGTTGTATCTCATCGAAATAAAACAAATAGATTTGAAAGTTGTGCAATCTGCCTTAGATAAGGTTAGTCTTTTACGGAAATGCTTAGAATTGGCTCAATACAAGCATAAATTATTTTCTGGTAAGATGGAGTCATGATTTAGACTCGCAGTATGTGACAACATGATTTGTACATATTTTTGGTACTAATGATGACTTTAGAAGGTGTGGAAGAAACATAAGTGGAATCGGGATACTTTACGGGTACATGTTTGACAATGGGTTGCGGCTTGAGCTAAAAGATTGTGGCGACTATGATGACAATTGTGGGATCAACCAATTGTATTTAGAGTTATGGTTATAATTAAAATAAGGTATTTTAAGTGGAACCGGATCAAATGTGTGAGAATCAGATTATCGAGGTAAGTTAAAAGAAGATTTGGTAGATTAAGTGAGCTAGTGAATTACTATGGACTTTGTTGTGGGATTATCATAGACTTTTGAAAAGTTTTGGACTTGTTGGGTCATTGTAGACCATTTGACTAAGTTGGATCTTTTCATATCAGATCAGATTGATTATAATTCTCGTGGAATTTACATGTCATTTCACCCTCAGACAGATGGCTAGTCCGAGAGGACTGTTCAGGTCCTTGAGGATATCTTATGAGCTTGTATGATTAACTTTGATGTTCGTTGGAATCAGTTCTTTCCTTTGCGGAGTTTGCTTACACTGATGGTTACTGTTCGAGCATTGAGATGACATCATTTGTTATATGATAGGAGATGTGGTTCTTTGGATGCTGATTCGATGTGTTCAAGGTTAGGATTTAGAATGCAGACTGATTAAGGAATTATTTGAACAAGGTCAAATTGATTCAGAAAGGCTTCTCACAACTTTTTTTAATTAAATTCTGCCCGCTTGGGCCTTTTATTTAATAAATAAAGCAAAATCGTCCAACAAAACTAGGCCCAATCGGACATGGCCCAAACAAAAAGCCAATCCTAAACGTATTTGGCCCAAAATAAAATAAAACAAAAAACAAAAAGTAAAAATACAATTAGGAAAGTGCATTGTCGGCTCCTTTCCTTTTCGTTGCCCTAATTATGCATCTCTCTCTTCGAAGTTCATCCTCTCCATAGCAAAATGAATGGCATGAAGATGATGAATTTTTCAACTTGATGTTGTGACACTCATGTCAGCACTCAATCTCTTTATTTACGCCATCATGAGGTGTCTCTCCTGCCCTCTCAACCTTCAAGTGAAGTATGAACTCGTTGTGGTTGTCACTTTAAACTTGTTTACCATTAATCTTCTGTTGATAACCTTGTACTTTTCTTGAATGTGTCATTTGAGCTGGTGGTGTTTCTGGATCTACAAATATCCAATGGATGCCTCGATGTTGAAATTTCACGCTTTTGAGGTATGTTCTTGGCCAAAACTCTGTGTTTTTCATTCTAGTTGTGTCTATATAGATGTTGTATATGTATCTCTGTCAATACATGCTTGAATCTTCAATTGTTGCTCTGTACTTCTGCTAGTGTTTTTCCAAATGATGTATTTTCTACGATAGAATGTAATTTTGTACATAATACCGCAAAAAAACACCATTCAGTGTTGAACTCTGATCCTCAGATATGGTAGGGCTTCTCACAACTCAAAGTAGGCAAAAGAGTTATACGGATCAGAAGTTCCTTGATTTGGAGTTCATGGCTAGCGAGCGGGTTTTTGTTAAACTTTCACCTATGAGGGGTGTGATGAGGTTCGGAAAGAAGGACAAGTTTAGCTCGAGGTATATTGGTCACTTTGAGATTGTTTAGCATATTGGTGAGGTGGCTTATGAGTTACTTTGCCATATGGTTTGTCGGGTGTTCACCTTGTATTTCATATTTTAGTGCGCAAGGAGTACCATTCGGATGATTCTAATGGGTTTCAGTGTTGCTTTGTCAGACTAATGATTTTTGAGAAAGAGTCGGTAACCAATTTGGATAGGCATATTCGGAAGTTGAGATCCAAAGAGATAGTTTTAGTGAAGGTTCAGTAGAGGCATCGTCCAGTCGAGAAGGCCACTTGGGAGACCGAGTTTGGACATACAGAGTGGATATCCCCAGCTTTTGATAGTTTGGAAACCTTCTTTCTTTTTACGTTCGTGGACGAACATGCGTTTAAGTCATGGATGATGTAATGACCCAGACAATCATTTTGAGAATCGATGCTCTGTTATCAGTGACGGAGGCAGGATATTCACCAAGGCAGTTCAAATATGAAGAAGTAAACATGCAAAAACTAAAGGATGATAAATGGGGCGGGCGGGGTGAGACGGGCAAAACTAACCTAAACGTGTTAATTTTGTCATGCCCCATTTCACATTTTTCCTACTTCTTGTCCTACTTCATCGAGTCTTCCTAAAATTAATTGCATTTTTTTTTACTTTCACTTTAT